>MU227013.1:1310729-1355875 GCA_018584345.1 Thuja plicata
TAAATCAGTGATAAAAATCACCTAGGATATTAAATTGATTAAAAGAATTATGCCAAGCAGTAACAGGGTCGTTTGGACATAAATCAAGGGTATGATCACACTTAGGGCAAATAGGGTCTATAGTTGCAACAGACCAAATTTAGGTGGTTACAACTCTGTCAAAGATCACTATCACCGTCTAGGACCTAGTCTTAAATAAAAAATCTATAACTCATCCAATAGAAAATATTAAGCTATGTGACCTTAGGAATAATATCACAATATATTCCTATTCACATCACCATCTTCTATCATTCTGAATCAATCGTACAGTACCTATACCATTCTATCCATCATCAAGAAACAATAATAACCAATTTTTTTTGCCTCCATAGAAACATATGATAAAATCAGTGACAAAATATGAATGCAAACAATGGCATTAGAAACCACTTCAAGAATTTCCTTCAATCACACCCAGTCATTAGATTAACCTTTTGAACTAATTCATTGAATTTGAAACTCCGGGAGACGTTTTAACAACACCTCAAAACTTGCACTTTTCTTTGAAATAAAACCTTCACTTTTTCCACTTAATCTATACCATATATTTATTCCTTTAATTTTAACATGCGTAGATATTGGAACCAACTTCCTTTTCTTTCTTGGAATCCTCTAGATTTTTGTAGCATTTAATTAAATTTTTTCTTATCCTTGTTTCTAAAATCTGTTATGCTCGACAATTAACTCTCACTTTGGTGACGAACCTGAACTGCTTGCTGCTTCGATGTCTCGGTGTCTTCGCCAAATTTCATAACACTTTACTTACAGACTCTCTCTTCTTGGTAACTTAACTCTTTATTCTTACCAACTTTTTCAATCTAGTTTATCGATTTCGTAATGTAGAAACCAATTATCTCAAGAGGATCATATCATTGTTTGATCTTTATCGATTGCACAATTAAATCAACTCTGAAATATATGACAATTCAGTATGAATTAAAAACCAATTGCTTGACATCAGTGAAAAAATAATAATAAATATAATTCTTTCTACAATCATGTATACCTCTGATCTTTGTCTTAATCATAATCTCCATCAATTGAGTAACATCTACCCCCAAGTCACCAATGTCATTCAAAGAACTCATGAAGATCAAACTAAGGAGAAACCTCAAGTACAAATTGAGCCTACTGGTGTCAAGAATATACAAAAGGTACATGCAACTTTCTCATTCAATATGGTTGAAAATATGAAGAGGATGAATGTTACTATCAATATGTGGGATACTCTTTCTCTTCCTGGTCAATTTGAGATTTTATCTTATGCTCTAAATTACAGACAAATGTCTATTTCTAAAGTTCCTAATGATCCTTTAAAAGTTCTAACAAATGTCTCTAAAGAAAATAGGAAGTCAGTGAGTAAACATGTCAAGCATCCTCCATTTTTTGTTTCTCTAATCATAGCGGATAAGCTTGTTCACAATTTTATGGTTGATAGTGGAGCCATAAGCTTAATAATGCTAAAAAAGATTCTAGGCTAATTGGGCCTCGAATACCAATCCCTTGAGAAAGAAATAGTGTAGTTTCATGGTTACACTATAAATACAATAGGTCTAATTAATGATGCAAGCATTGTATGCTAAAAATTTGTCACACTTCTATGAATCATTGTATCCAAGATTGTTCAAGAATGAGATATCGAATGGAGACTCATAGCTCTCTATTCATGGAGTGCAAGGGTTGGTAATGCAGGTCCTCAAATTGACCTTGTTTGTGCCCATGAAACTACACCATAAAATGAGGGATTCAAAGAGAAAAAGAAAGAGTGCTAGTCTCCATGTTTCATCAAGTATGCATGCAAATGAAAGCTATTCTATATGATAACAATGCAAGATAGGAAACTAATCTATATTATAACAATGCATGATTATTGTATGAAAGGAAATACAAATGAAAGATTAATCTATGAAAGGAAACATGAATCTAATCTAACATAAAAGTGCAAAATTAATCTAAATGAATTGTCATGGGGCATGAAATAAGAAGACAAGAAGAGAGAAGTTTCAATATCCAAGCTCAAGTGCTCAAAATCTCCTCCATAATTTCTCTCCAAACCTGCAGCATAACAATAGCATGAAAAAGATCATTTTTTGATTCTTCAAATGAGAAGGAGAGGTTTTCCTTATAAAAAGCAATGAATGACAGAGATTAAGAGGCACAAAAAAAAAAAGCAATGGTGGTGATTAATTGTTGGTTGATCCATGTGCTCATATCTTCAAAAGGAAAAATCAAAGGCTATGATTAAGAGGAAAAAATCCCACCACTTATGAAGATGTGTAGAAAAAGGAACTCTATTTCTTTTTATTTAATTCATTTCCTTTTTCAACAAAGAGGGATTTAAGTGGGGGGTTTTATTTAATTAAAAGAGGAATTTTATTTTAATTAAATAAGATTATTTTATTTAATTAAAATAGATATTTTAATTAAATGAGATCATATTATTTAATTAAGAGAGATATTTTAATTAAATAAGATAATATTATTTAATTAAAAAGGGATTTTAATTAAATAATATTATTTTATTTAATAAAAAGGAATTTTCTTTTAATTAAATAAGATAATTGATGAAATGATCAAACCTTAGTAAATATTAAAATAATTGAATTAATCACGATTTGATCAAGGAAATTGATTTGAATTGAAAATGTTGTAAAGCATTGATTCAGGAATTTGATAAATTGATAAATTGATAAATGGGGGCCCATAGTCCAGGTGACCATTTTAGGGTGCATACATTTGCCCCTCTTTGACTAATTTGTGATCTTTATGGGAAGACATGTAGTCAAATAATGCAGTTGAAGTGTGAGATTGATTTGGGATCACAAAACAATCTAGACATGTGACCTTTATTGGAACACATCAAGACAAAGATAAGTTGTTTCAAAAAGACAAGGTCAACACCCCCGTAAATATGTTAGGAATAAGGTGTCTCAACCTTGGATAATTCCTATTCTTATTATTTGTTTTGTAAAATGTATTTCTCGCAAATAATGTAATTAAGTGTGAGTGTACATGTCTAGTTGGCATGTTAATGTGTCACTCCATTTGATGTGTCAGCATCTTGAATTGTGTGTAAGGAGACCGTGGCTGAAACAGTTATGATAGATTCCTATGACATGTAAGAGTTATTTATAGAAGATTCAATGATAGGTGAAGACATGTGGCAATAGAAAAAAATTTTGGTTTCCTATTTTCTCGGAGAATGGTAAAACCATAATACGGCTATCTTTGGAAGTTGCCCTAAAAAGGAAAGCGCATGATATATGTTTTTTAGGGTTACAGACTGTGATAGGAAAAGAGTGTATTGTTGGTATGATCTCATGTTACTAGATTTGTCTTTGAGTGTCGATTGTCTCCTAAAAGAACTTGCATTGCAAGTGTGTTGTAACCATTGTGTTGAAGATAATACATTGTGTAGGTTTTGGAGTGCTGGGGTTTTTTACTGAAAGGTTTTCCCCAGGGTAAATCATTGTGTCATTCTATATTTTTTGTATGCATGGTATATGGCTGCAATATCATTGTTAAAGTAGTTAACAAATCTGAAATTGTAAGGATTCAAAAAAATTTGCACAATACTTTCCTTTAGAGATTAGTGTAGGAAGTTGTTTCCACACCTGAGTTTCCTTACAAAATAGGTTATTGATATATCCAAGATAAGAATCTCAAGCAAGTTTTCCCCAAGCAAAGAGATTGATAAGATTGATAAAGCTAAATCAGGGATTGAAGTTTGATAGGTAATGCCCCCTCATGAGCTAAATTGAAATGAGATAGAGAAGAAATAACAAATTGATAAATTTAATCAAATCAAACTAAATATAAGGTTCTTGATATAGGATGAAAGATATAAGGATCAAAGAACCAAGGTAGATCATCAAGTACAAAAGATTATGCCCCAAGGTTGAAGTAGAAGAAAAGAAGTGGGGGGAAAGTGAATGGAAGATAGAAGTTTGGAAGAGGTGGAAAGAAATAGAGAGAAGAAATAGAATTTTCCTTAAGAAAGGGAATGCCCCAAAATAAATCAACTATTTAAGATAGAAAATTTTGATTGAGACCACGAAAGAAGATAAGGAAATGAAGATCAGAACATGATTACAGTGGATTAAAAGTCCACAAGAAAGATGAAGGAAAACCCTCGCAAACTCATAATATAGCCTAAAAATGCAAACTAACATGAGGTCTAACAGTGCAAGTTACATAAAAATTCAAAGGTGTACTTGCAATAGAGCAATTGTAACATAGGACTTTGTGTTCATCATTCATTAGAGAATGTTAAGGAACTTATTTTCATCATTGGTCCATTTTTAATGGACATCGGAAAATCACACAATTATCACTAGTCACAAGTGCAACTATGAAGATATAAATGTGGTTTATATCATATTTGAATGTAAAAAGATTCTAACATAAGCATCAAAGACATAAAGGTCAAGATGACTGTGATGTTATCTTACCAAATATAATATAGAAAAACCACGCTCACATCAAGGCATAAAGGCGAGGATGACCAACAAAATGGTTGTGCAAAAACAGGGAAGCATAAAGCAGGAAGCAAATAAAAACATTTTCTATTCCCCAAGTCCTTTAGCTATGCATCCCGGAGAGACTTATTAGATAAGGACACTTAACAAAAATTAATAACAGTCACCACACAAAGATAAGATCATGAGATAGCTCAAGCATTAAGTATTGTGTTTAAAAATTAAAGTGTATTAACTGATACTAAGTTCTGAGGATAAGGATCGAATGCTTGCAAGCGGGTAAGCTCACATGACAAAACTGGGTAAGACAAAATTGATAAGTGTTGAAAAACACTCGATGTCAGGGGTTGTATTGAAAAATACATTTGGGGTGGTGTTGAAAAACACTATTTGCGAGGTTTCCTAAAGACTAACGCATCCAATAGACCAAAGCTAACACAGTCATGCCCCCTAGACAAAGACAAAGACCAATTCCAAACTAAGGCAATAAGGACAAGGCTTGATGAAGAAAGGCTAAGTGTCGAGGATACACGCTAAGAAACAGGGGTGCAAAGGCCTCAAGTAGTGCCCGTTTCCAGGACTTTTTATAATTTTTTTGATTTTTTTCTACCAAGGCGCCTATTTCCAAGGTTTTACCTAGGCACCTTTTCTTCTTTTTTTCTTTTTGAATTTTTTTTATTTTTTTATTTTTTGGAATATATAATTTTTTTTGGAGATACATCAAAGCACCTAGTGTTAGGCTTTCACTAAGATGGTCATTTTTAGGATATTTTCTAATTTTTAGCATTTTTGACAATATATCATTTTTTTGAATTTATTTAGGATAAATAATTAATGTACAAAGGATGCCCCTAGAAAGAATCGACATCAAAATCCCAAGCAAGATCACATTGCACAGTCTCAATGTTTTAGCAAGGTGGAGGACAGGATGGATTAGAAATCCGGTGGAAGAGATGGAAGAGAGGAGAATACAAGAGAATGAATGGAAGAAATCATCAAAGGAAAAATCCTCAAGAGTACCCAAGCTATAGGGAAAAATAAACATCATGTAAAGCACATTTGGACAAGCAATGAAAGACCAGCATAGGATAAATCACAAAAGTGTAATGCAAGATCAGGAAAGGATGCATTCTGAAGGTGTCGATATGTTAAGAGGCTTCATAGAACCATGTCTCACCAAAGGGAAAAAGGATACCGATAGGTAAAAATTAATGGAGAAAGACAAATATGAAAACATGAAAGGAATGAAAGCAAGATCATCATAAGATAGCTCACAAAATATCCCAAATGTTCGTGTATAGGTAAACATTGTCAAGATCAAAGAGAGAATACATAATGGATGAAACATGTAGAAGAACTACGCATGATTTTTGATTACCAAGTTTTCATCATGGTACCTATCCAAGGTGCCACAAGGGAGTGCTTTTCACCATAGGACAAAAAAAAAATTCTCTTGATTTGAAAATATTTTTTAAAATTTTTTGAATTTTTCGGAAGAAGGCAATCTTTTTAGATAATGCTCCCTGAAAGGATAAACCATGATATGCCAAGGATTCAAAATTATATACTCAAAGATGTTGATTGAGAAAGGAAGATGAAAGAGAAAAAACGGAGGATAAGGTTTATGCAAAGTGAGTGAGGTTGGAAGATAGGAGGAATAAACAAATGCAGAAAAAAGGATAGAAGGTAGAAGTATAGTGAATGGAAGGATTGTGAAAGGGTAGATGGAAAGGGAGGAAAGATTAATGTCAATACACACCTTGAAGGGTGGGGAGATGATGGAGGAAATGTGAATGAAGGAATATGGTGAATGGATAATAGAGGTTGTGGTTTAGGCACATGGAATGAAAGAATCTTTTTAGAAGAAGATGAAGTGGAAGCCTTTGGAAGCTTTAATGTCAACTTCACTTGTTTCTCAACATGATACACTTTCAAGAGAAACTTTGGAATCCATATAGTCATAGGCTTTTCATTTTTTTTGATGATATAAAGAGGATATATTCAATGATGGATTTTGGAACCCATACTTGTCTTGTAGTTTTCTTCTTAGATATCTCTTTTGACTTTAAGCCCCCATGTTGATTAGAGGAGACATGGCGATCTTATTTTTTAGATGGATTCTTGTATTGCTTCTTTTTCTTGTATTAAAAATTCAATTTTCTTCCAAAAGACTTGGGACTTGTGGAGGAACAAGAAGAATATGACTGGTTTAGATGGGTGGATGGATGAAAAGGATTCAAGGGTATGCATCTATGTTGATCTTGAGGAAAGATAGGATATGGAGGGATGTAAGGACCCAAGATGGATGACAAATTAGGAGAGTTAGGAGGGGAAAGTGAAGGGACATAAGGACCCAAGATGGAAGGAAAATGTGAAGGCCTTAGTATTGGTGAAGGAGGTCCAAGGATGGATGTGGAAGATGAAAAAGGATAATCAATAAGTTCATCAGCATATATATGACAACCAAGGACATAAGCATCTTTAGAGTGAGTATTAGGATTTTCAATAGGATCCTGAACATCTTGAATAGGAGCACCTTCTTTGATAGGATTGTTCAAAGCTTGAGAATACTTAGGAAGAGTATAAAGTGGAAGCAAACATGGAGTGGTATAACAAGAAGAGGGAAGACTTTGATCTTGACAAGGATTTTTTGATAGCATAGTCACATAATTATCCTCTTGATTTTCAATAGGTTTAATATTGGAAGTAACAACACCATTTTTAATAACCTTAATGGAAGTATCATCTTTGGAAAGTGTAAGTGGGGTAAGGTTATTTCGATTGTCAATAAGCTCAATGGTGTAAGTAGTGACTTGAACTTTCTTAGGAGAAGACTTAAGACATGGTGGAATGAATGAGAAAGGGCGTGCGAGATCAAAAGAACCATGAAACAGATAAGAGACATCATGAAAAGGATTGGATGACATGGAGGTTTCTTGATTTTGATCTTTCTTTATGTTCTTTTCTTGATCATTTTTAGAGTCCTTTGGACATGGAGCCCATTCTAAGGACAAGGAAGCATGTTGGAATTGTATGGGAGACTTGGGAAGAGATGGGGAAGGATTAGCTACAGAAGGGATTATAGCATATAAAGGCTTACACTCTTTAGGTTTAGCATTATTGAAAGTATTCACAACCAAGTGAAGGTTAGCTTGAGTTTGTTTAAGAGGTAGTCCTAGAGGACAACTATAGGAAATTGCATCAACAACATCAGGATCATTGTTGGATAAAGGATTTGTGAAAGATTTGAAAAACTTGGAGACCTTAGGAGATGTATGAGTATTGGAGGAAGTAGAGGATGGAAGGGAATCATCACAAAACAAAGGTTCATCATTAACATGTTCTTTCTTGAGAGTGTTATATTTATTTTTAGTGTGAGAGCTCTTAGAGGAGAGATTGTTATAGTATTTATGTTTATAATCAGCGTGGAAATCTTTCTCTTCCTCGATAGAAGTAAATGTATTTTCAAGGTATTGTTCACAAAAATCATCAAAGTCTCTTTCAAAATTAGAGTCATATGGATCACCATCACAATCTATCCAATGTGACAACCCATTACCAGTAAAAATGAGCACACGACTAGGAGGATTCTTAGGAATGGAGGTGTCATAAGTATCACTACATTGTCCATCATCATAGTCATCAAAGATGGGCGTTTCACTCTTCGTGGAAGAGGCATCACAAGGATTGTCACATTTCTCATTATGGTATGTCTTGAGAAGAGAAGTAAGAATCTTGGGAGAAGTAGAAGAAGAACGAGATTGTGGAGAAGAGGAAAGTGAAGACCTAGTGGAAGAAGAAGACTAGGATGATGGGGAAAGATGAGAAGATAGAGAAGATGAAAGAAGTTTGTAAGGAGGTTGTGACAAGATCATGCATATGATCCTAGCAAAGGCGTCTGATTCAATCATTTTTTTAATATTTTTTCATAAATTTTTACCCATGTGATTTTTGGAGGAATAATACTCTTTGAATTGAGCAATGAGTTTGAGATCATCTATTTTCAAGAGAGGTTCCATAAAAATATAGTTGAAATCCATGGTTCTGGAAGATGAGGAATCAATCATGGCAGTGACTAAAAAACCAGAGCATATAGAGACTTAACAAAATGTCATACAAATATTAGTACAGGGTCACACGAAGATTAGTATAGGGTCGCATGAAAAAGTTCAGAAAACAAGCTGTAAAAGTTGGTTTTCGACTCAGGAACTCAACTTTTGTTCATTTTAATTGACCAACTAGATGCAATCATAGATTTTATCATGAATTAGGCATGCAAGACAGAAATCAGGGAGTTCAAACAAATGTATTCAAACAATGAGCAAGGGACAAAGCAACCTTGCACATGAACAAGAATAGTGTCATAGTATTCTAGTCCCTAAAGATTCTACTTGTGTATGTTCTCAAAATGTTTTTCAGTCACATACATAGTCCTAGAAAAGAAAATGTTGGTTGCACTATGGTTCATAGTAATTGTCAACTCTGCAACTTTTGCAATCTCAAGTGGGTGAAATCCAATCCTGGTGCACCGAGTTTTTGACACAGTCCAAGAATTTAATCAGTCAGAGCTGCTGAGGAGATCTGATAACCCAACAAGAGACCACACCTGTAGAGATTTCTTCCATAAGGATATTTATATAGCTATTGTTGCTACCATGGTAGAAATAGATATTACCGCTTGAGGATCCATCCATGTGGTTTACCCAATAAAGGGAGTGTCCACTATGATTAACCCTCTCTAACAAGGAAGACTCACAATATGGACCACATGGGGACTTAGTTCGGATTCAAGGGTTCCAAGCTTCTGATTCTACCAAAATGGAAAAGAGCATAATCCTCTAGCCTCTTCACCTCACCCAAACATAGAAAACAAGATTAGTTGACCCACTAATTTGAAATCACCTCACCCAAGCTTTGTATATCAACAATAATGACCACCAATCTTAAGAGAGAAAGTATCGTCAAAACTTGAAGACAAAACCAAGTGAGATAATAACAAATCCTTCCCTACCTATAAGGGGATCTATCATCAAGAAGAGCTTTGCATGTAAGACAAGTGAATGAAGACCACTCTCTAAAGATCACCACAAATAGTGTTCATAGGGCCTAATTACTATGTGAAATATATATGCAAGAAAGCTAATCTAGGTTCATTCCTTTAGAGTAAAAATTTGAAATGTGATCTATGAAAGCAAGAAACACTCAAGCTAAACACATGAGAGGTTGATTTTTTTTTTCCAAAATGAAAATTTTATAGAGATACAACAAAGTACCTCAAGGCCAAAGCAGCACACTTAATAAAATTTACCTTATTGTTTCTTTTGTTGAGCTTTTTCATGAAAGCAAGCCACAAACTCTCCAACAAGTAAGACAAGCAAACAAGATATGCAATGTATATTCAACTTATCCAAACCCTAAGGTTAGATATAAAAATCAATTGTTAGGAGTAACAATAACCATCAAATAATCCAAATGAAAACACACATCATGCATTGAACCATGTCAAAAATAAGTGCAAGCTAATCATTAAATGCCCTTTTTTAATTTTTGTTTTTGACCTAGTCCACAAGATTGGACATATGTGACATGAATTTGGATCCCAAACCCTAAATTTAGAAAAAAAAACCTTGTTAAAAATAAGAGAGCTTTCCAAAAATGTCAAAATTTTAAAAAGATCTTTTCATTTGTGCCCTAGGGAGCTATTTTCCCATAATAGACTAGTTTTCATAAATAAACCAAATAAGCTATGATATTACATCCAAACTTAAAACACAAAGAATGGAACCCCTATATAATTTAAATAAATTTCCGAAAATCTAAAAAAATTCTAAAAAATATGATGAGTTGTGCTGAAAATTAATCTTTTATCGAAAATAAAGAAAAAATTATAAAAAATGCAAAATACCTCAGAAAATTCTGAATTGTTTAGTGAAGCTTTTTGGATATGTCACCAACCTGAAAAAAAATCAGACTGAAACTCCAAGTCATTTGAGAGATATAATCAAATCTTTGAAAATCTAGGGTTTCCATCTCCCAGCAAATCTGGACAAGGGGGTTAGCTCCAAAAATAACAAAAACTGACATGTAAAGGTGGGTTGTCCCCATGGTGGGCGCTAAAAAAGTGTTCTAAAAATGTGTCACACTTCTATGAATCATTGTATTCAAGATTTCTCAAGAATGAGATCTCGAATGGCAACTGATAGCTCTTTATTCATGGAGTGTAAGGGTTGGTAATTGAGGCCCTCATATTGACCTAGTTTGTGCCCATGCAAGTATACCATAAAAAAAGAGATTTAAAGAGGAAAATCAAGAGTGCTACTCTCTATGATTCATCAAGTATGCATGTAAATGAAAGCTATTCTATATGATAACAATGCAAGAAAGGAAATTAATGTATATGATAACAATGCATGATTATTCTATTAAAGGAAATACAATTGCAATATTAATCTATGAATGGAAACATGAATCTAATCTAACATGAACGTGCAAAATTAATCTAAATGGATTTACATGGGGCATGAAAGAAGAAGACAAGAAGAGAGACGTTGCAATATCCAAGCTCAAGTGCTCAAAATCTCCTCTAAAATTTCTTTCCAAACCTGCAACATAATAATAGCATGAACAAGATCATTTTTTGATTCTCAACATGAGGAGAGGTTTTCCTTTAAAGAGCAATGGACGGTGGAGATTAAGAGGCACAAAGAATATAAGCAATGGTGGAGATTGAATCTTGGTTGATCCATGTGCTCATATCTTCAAAAGGCAAAATCAAAGGCTATGATTAAGAGGCAAAAAGCCCACCACTTAGGAAGATGTGTAGAAAAAGGAACTTTATTTATTTTTATTCAATTTATTTCCTTTTTTCAACAAAGAGGGATTTAAGTTGGGATTCTATTTAATTAAAAGAGGGATTTTCTTTTAATTAAATAAGATTATTTTATTTAATTAAAATTGATATTTTAATTAAATGAGATAATATTATTTAATTAAGAGAGATTTTAACTAAACAAAATAAGATTATTTAATTAAATAAAATAAAATTATTTAATTAAAAAGGGATTTTAATTAAATAATATTATTTTATTTAATAAAACAAAATTTTATTTTAATTAAATAAGATAATTAATGAAATGATGAAACCTTAGGGAATATTGAAATAATTGAATTAATCACAATTTGATCAAGAAAATTGATTTGAATTGAAAATATTGCAAAGCATTGATTCAAGATTTGATAAATTGATAAATTGATAAATGGGGGCCCATAGTCCAGGCGACCATTTTAGGGTGCATACAAGTATCACACTCTATGCATGTCCAAATTTTTCCATATTGGAAGACATATTTGCGATAAACCTACCTCCTTATCTTGCACTATGTTTATCTAGGGATTTCACTATTAAGATAGGAGGTTACTCATCCTCATATTGGTAACATATGTTATTCAAAATAAGGAATGGAACAAAGGTGACTATAAAATATGAAATGTTGGCCAAATATTATATAGAGCCTTATGTACCTTATGTCATAAATGCTAATTATATTGCATCTGAACATTATGAACACCATTCGGTCCAAGACCTTGAAACTCAAGTGCGAGGTATTACTGACATCTTGTTGGATGAATGAGAAGCAAAGTGTACCCATGAAAATCAACATATGATTTTTGAAGAGGTGGTATTAGGCATGTACATGGTACATGAGACTGATGCACTGACACCCAACCTTGAAAATATTGCAGATTAGAATTCAAAAGGGATGAATCAAGTATGGAAATTATACTTTAATGGATCTAGAAACAAGAATGGAGCTGGTAGAGATGCAAGTATTGTATCAACACAAGAAGATAAGTATTATCTTTCTTTTCATTTTGCATTTACATGTACTAGTAACACTGCTGAGTATGAAGGTTTAACTCAAGGTCTTGAAATTTCTTGAAAAAGGAATATCAAATGCACTCAAGTTTTTGGAGATAGTGAAATTGTTGTCAACCAAGTTAGGGGATTGCATGTGCTCAAAAATGATACTTTAAATTCATAGAAGCACTGAGTTTGGGATCTATCTAAATTCTTTGATGCATTGAATATGATTTTAATGCCTGGAAGAGAAAATCAACATGTTGATAGACTAGCTGCAGTAGGTGCTCAATTTGAAATTCCAAATGAAATTAGTAAGGATAAAATACATGTAAATATAATTGTTAGGCCATCTATCCCAGATAATGACACAAATTGGCATATTTTTTATATTGATGATCAAATTTTAAATCTTTCTACTTGAAGATGATGTTTTTATAGCATCTAACCAAGAAAAATTAAAGAAGGAATCTGGATAACAAGAGATAAAATTGAGATATGATAAGATTCCCAAATGTTTTGTCACCTTAGAATCTATCTTCAATATAGGAGATTAGTTAAAGAACAAAACTAGCTTGTTGAACAAAGAATAAAATTATGAGGAACTTGAGATCTTCAACGGTAAAATCTATAAAAGGTTGGTAAAGTCAATTCAGATCAAGAAAATAAATATTTTATTGATATATTTAAATAATTTAATGATGTGTTTTCATGGGAGTAAACTGATCTAAAGGGTTTTGATCTACAATTGTCCCAATATACCATAGAATTAGAGCCAAATTCAAAGCCAACTAGGAAAAAGAAAAGACCAATCAATCCTAAACTAGAGCCTATAATGGAGAAAGAGTTGAACAAAGTAATAGAAAGTGGGATCATCTTCCCTATAAAACATACAAGTCTTGGGTGTCAAGCCTAGTACCTGTGAGAAAGAAGGATGGGGAATTAAGACTATGAGTTGACTTCAGGGATTTGAATAGGACCTCATTAAAGGATCACCATCCTTTACCATCAATGGAGAGAAACCTTTAATTTATTTTGAGATTTAACCATTTTTCACTCCTTGATGGTTATTCTAGTTATAACCAAATCCTAGTAAAGGAAGAGGATCAATTCAAGACATATTTAGTACTAAATGGGGTACCATGGGTTATAAAAGGATGCCTTTTGGGCTTAACTAATGCAGGAACTAATTTCAAAAAAGATATGGATATGGAATTTTCTAAACTGATGCATAAATTTGTGCTTGTGTACCTGGATGATATCATCATATACTCTAAAGAATCCAAAGATCACATAGGCCACTTAAGAATTTTTTTTAAAGATGTGGGGAATTTGGCATCTCTCTTAATATAAAAAAAATCAGCATTTTTAGTTCATGTAGGTAGATTATATGGATATATTCTATCTAAGCATGGTATAATAGTAGATCCTAAAAGGGTGCAAGCTATTCTAGAATCAAAATTACTCAATCATAAGAAAGGACTACAAAGTTTTATAGGAAGGATTAACTTTGTTAGAAGGTTTCTTCCTAACATTGAAAATTTACTAAAGCCTTTGACATCCATGTTAAATGAAAATGCATATTTCAGTTCGACTAGAGAAGAAAAGGAATAGTTTTAAAGCCATCAAGGAAGGTTTTTCATCAGCCCCAACACTGATAAATCCCAAATTTCATAATGATTTGATATTGTATGCATATGGCAGTCTTGTAACAATCTATGCAATTCTAGTGCAAAAAAATGAAGATGGTTTTGAGCAACCTATTTCTTTCTTTAGCAAAGGTCTAGATGTTGATCTCTAAGTTTTGTTGATCATTAGTGTTCCACACTTGGTCATTTATCTAGGCAGTTTTAGCCGGTCATCACTATGGTCGTGTTATCCAGTATAGGTCGAGCTATCCGATACAGTCATTGCCGAGAGATAATAGTTGCTAAGTCACACGGTTACCAAGTTCAGTTCATGCTGAGCGACAAAGTCTTTATGTGCCGAGCAAGACAATTTTGTTATGTATGTTAGGAATGACACAAATTTCAAGGTAAACTATTTTGGGCTGACTTAGCTAACCATTTAATGTTTTTAATGGGATAATAAAGAATTAAATTATTTGATCCCACTACGTTGCATGGAGCCAATCAGAAAATTGGATTGCCCAAGCGACATAAGCATTTGATCTTGATCATTGATCTAGATCTAATTATTATATCCGTAAAGTATATGAAGATTGCTTCTTACCCTAATTTTGAGTGTATTGAGAGAAGGTGTATGCGTACATGAGAGATGTGCAAAGGGCTGTTTTGAGAAAGGAAGCATAGATCTAGAAGAGTGAAAGTGTAGTGAGAAGCAAGGTAAAAGATATATTAGATTATTACATCAGAGAAGGTATTGGAAAGAGGAGATCTATTATTAGCATCAGAGTGCATAACGAAGGATCAAATCTTGAAACGTTTTAACAAGTGTATCAAGTGAAATCTCTTAATGGAGTGGTTCTAACGAAACTTTTCTAAATATCTTAGCTGAGTGCTTTCTTTGTTGTAAATTTCAATCCTTTTACAAGGTAGAGTGTAATGATTTGTAGCTCTTAACCGGGTAGACCTTTAACTAGGTATATTACATATTGTGATCAAATATTGTAGCCCTAATAGGCAGACTTTATTTTTGCAGTAGTGAATTTTTTGTGGGTGTCATCCCCACCCCAATTTTACCTTATTGGGTTTCTGGGTTACCAAAATTCGGTGTCTTGTGTTATTTATTTATTGTCATGAATGCTACTAGATGATAGATCAATTAAATTTATGTATGATTGTTGATCAGTTTTTTTTAAGAGATAAAAGTTGATGATCTGATTCATCCCCCCTAGCATCTTGCTAACCTATATTGTATTTTTGACAATTGGTATCAGAGCTCAGTTCTCCCATAAAGGTTTTAATTAACTTGAGAGTACAAAGCTTGAGATAGAGATTTATAAATTGGGTAAAGTCATTGAGAATCAAAAGATTGAAATTCAGCTAGCATTACATCAGCTTGAGATAGCAAGATAGGAATTGAGAAAGTCCTTGATATCTAGGAAATATTTGGTCAAGCAAATGAATGACACTCATTATCAGGAAGAAGACACTCTAGGCCTATTTCATAATGGAAACTCTTCTAAGAGCGATGCAGAAATTTAAGATCTAATAGAAAGGAATAATACATTGTGTGAAGAAGTCTGAAACTTGAAGAGAGAACAAGAAGCACAAACAGTAAGACTATGTGAAGTAGTGGAACAAAAGAAGAAAGTTAAAGATGACAAAGAAATGGCTGAAGAAGACAAAAGAATGATGACTATCAGACTTAATGAAAGGATGCATGATGTACAAATGATGACAAATAATCACGTTGACATAGTTAATCAATTGCTACTTGCAAATAAGGAGGTCAGTAGGAAAGACATGGAAATTGTGAATCTAAGATCTGGGAATAGTCAATTGAAAGATGAATTGAGATCTAAAAAAGAACTTAATGAAATATTGAATAGATCTAATGAAGCTTTGACTCATTTAGCGATTCTTCTGGATTAGGTCATATCGAACAATAGACATATTCTGAAAAAGGAGAATCATCTAAGATTGGTGAAAAGAGGAATGCAAAGACAAAGAACAACAAGCTTGTATACCATCACTATGGAAAATCAGGACACATAGAAAACATCTGCTGAAGCAAGAATGGTAAGTCCAATCCTAAACCTAAGTTCAATGGTTATTGCTTTAACTATAAGAAGTATAGATATCAAGGACATGAATGTTGGGCAAAGGCAAATAATGCACCTCCCACACCTAGATTCAATGGGTATTGTTACAACTTTCAAAAATTTGGACATAGAGCACAAGATTGCAGATCTAATGATAAACAACAATGGAAATCAAAGACAAGCAAAAGTACCAAGGAAAGGTAACACTTACAATTAGGATTACAACACATGGCATAATTTTCATTACTGTGGTGAGTATGGGCATGTTCCTGAAAACTACATAAAAACACATTTCAGAGAAAAATCTAAGATTTGGATGAACGAAAGCCTATTTTGCTATAATTGTCTGAAAATCGGCCACACTAGGAAGGATTGCAAGACATAGGTACTTGCTCCTACTACTAAGGAAATTAGAGCACAGATGAATCAAACATTGGTAAGAAAAATACAACCGAGCAGTAGTGAAGCTATTGAAGTTGAGGTCACCCAATCCAATGGATCAGGTGATCACACCATCACTAATTAAGCAAGAATGGTATGTGAGGAACTGTGTTTATATCTCATATATTTTATCAATTCCTAACATATAAATTGCAAAAGTCCATATCTCCATATGTTAAGATGCATCAGGACATATTTTTGAGACATGTACCTAGAAAAGTCAATATGCACTATAGGTGCAGAGCAATAGTATTATTGTACACTGAGACCAAGTACTCTATTATGTGTTGAGCTAGTATCGGTTGTGATCGAGAGATAGACAAGTTTTGTGAGTCAGCCAAGGATAGTTGTTTAGCACTCACTCAACGAATGGAGGCTATAAAGGAATGAGCTATGCATTACTTATTTTTACCTTGCGATTGGGAATTTTAGAGAGTGTTGGAGAAATTTGCAAACTTGATTTTTGCAAATATATTTCAAAGAATTCTATAGTGTGTTGTCAGCTACCCTAAGTAAAAGTACAAAGTTTGACATCTGGTGAGGTATTATGTTCATCATATTTTGAAACCCTATTTTGTTCAGAATCATGGTAGCTACATCTTCCACAACAGCGAAGAGTATGGAGAAGGAGTTTCTAAAAGTTCAATTGGTGAGAAGCAACACCTATGCACCTCCTAATTTCTGAGAAGTTCCTGAGAGCACCATTCAGGGTGATCTAACATGAGCCCTATCATTGATTCCACCTAAGGTACTCAAGATTCATGATATTAGGTCATGTTATATGTTTAAGATAAGTGAATTTGGTGATCATGAGCTAAGAGAATCTTACAACAAAATGTGCAAAGATGCAGCCCTAAAAGATGAACACAAACATTTAGCCGAGAGAGGGTTAACTCATGCCCTAGAATTTATGAGGGATTTTTGAATGGAATGGATCATGATTTTTCTAAGTCGTGGACATGACATGAACATGTGGCTAGAAAATGGACCAGTCAGGATTACAAAGGAAATCATCCATCGTGTAATGGGTTATCCAATTATTAATGGAAAGAGGCAAATGAGATGTCAGAGTAAGGAAAACATAAAAGAATTCACTAAATCCATTTGCAATAAAATAGGGATGATGATCTCTACTATCACAGATTTGGAGCTTGATTTTGTGGTTAGGGTTATTGCTCAAAAATTTTATCATTCGAGCCGACTGGATAGTGTCCCATGCATTACAATTGACTAGGCTTGGAAGATTGTGAAGAAGGATCATACTTATGACCTTGTCAAGCTTTAATTGATGCAATTAGTTGAGAACCTCTCTTCAATCAGAAAGGCAATGAATTCAATGTGTAAGTTCATATCTCTACTCATTTGTATATTTTTCTACATACATAATACATTTCCTACTTTTGGGAACATAGTGTGGAAAATAGATAGACCTGTTACTCAGAAAATCAATATATTTATTCAGAAATTAGGTGATAATTTTGACAATGTGATGGGAACATATTTTCTTGAATTTAAGAAAAAGATGAGATTGGGGAGTAGAATTCCCAGATCACTTGTTGAGAAACATTATGAGGATGTATGTTTTCTAGTGCGTAGATTTCACCTATGTGCAGGGAGTAGCACCGAGGGTACCATGGATAAGGCCATTAGCTTATGAAGTGAATTTTGATGAGAAATCTATAGCTATAAAAACTCTTTTGGCAAAGGAATTTGATGGTGCAACAAAACGTTTTGGAAACTATGAAGAAGAAAAGTCCAAAATCTCAATGGCTTTGAAGGCAAGCACTATGGAGAGGAAAAGGAAAAAGATTGTACAAAATCTGAAGAAGATGGTTAGAATTGGGAGTGATGAAGAACTAGATGATGCACCTTCAGGTTTATCAACAGGAAATGGAGAAGATATGTCTAGTGAAGAAGAGAGTGAACCTGAAAAGGATATCACTATCAAAGGAAAAGGGAAGAGGGTACTAGTTGCCAAGGCAACTAAAGAAAGTTAAGAAAACATTAAGGCTACCCCTCCTCCTGCCAACCGGCCTAGGAGAAGGGAATCAACTATTTATGCACAGGCTGAGTCAACAAAGGTGTATACAAAGAAGAATTCTAGTGAGAGAAGTTCAGGAAAGAGAAATAAGTTGAAAATAAGGCACTACCGAGCAAGCTTGAGAAGAGACCAAGAAGAAGAAGAAGAAGAAGAAGAAGAAGAAGAAGAAGAAGACATATATTGATGAACCTAGAAACATACCTATAGAATCACATAAACCAATGACCAATATTGATGAGGTATGCAAGAATATTAGGAGTACAACAGGTTTAGCAGGATTCAAATTTATCAAGTATGAGAAGAAAAGCATAGAAAATAATAACAAGATTTAGGAAGCATTACTAGATATGATGTGTACATATAATATAACACTTGTAGAAATAGGAAGTCTTATTCCTACATAAATTTATGATATTTTATCACAAAAGTGGCAGTATGCTTTAATGACTGAAAGAAAGATAAGGGAAGGAACACTAGCTAAGGTTATTCCTGATCTAACCAAGAAATAGATAAAAAAATTCATTGAACAATATCAAAGGAAGTTTATTCCTAGACAAAGAGCCTATGCAATAGTGAAGAATGATGTTGAAGGAGTAATTCAACAGAGTACCAAAATATGGAAGGAAACATATGGGTTAATCACTAAGAAGGTTGATGAGAAAGGTGAAGGCACCTCGGAGTCGAAGGAAATGGAAGAAGAAACTACTACTGATCAAGTAGAGGCTGAGACCGAACAACAAGAGAAAATAGGAGATGGACAAACCATAGATTTGACAATGGACAGTCCCATTGACACTACACTTGGAGAGAGCAATAATATGAATGTCGAGGATTAGAATGAGCTGGCAGACTTAGGTGTGGAATCGCCCATTTGTACAAGTGAGGTCAAGACATAGATAGAAGGAGAAAAGTAGGTAATAAATACTAATCCACCTATTTTAGAGGTTGTACAAACAATTTCAGAGAGTGGAGATAAGATGGAAGAAATTACAAATAAGCCTCTAGAACAAGAGGCTATACAAGTGTTGGTGGATCTACCACACTCTGTATCATCTACTCCCACTAGACCAAAAATAACAAGTTTACCTGATCCATAGGAAATCTTGAATCAGATGAAGGAAGCTATTGAAATTGATACTGACAAAGGAAAAGTTATGATAGAACCTGAGCCGAGTTTCATCTCACTAGAGCTCAAGAAGAGGAAGTTAAACAAGAACAATTCACCAAGCCTAAATGTCACATTAGATGAAGTCATTGTGATTCCTAAATGGGATCTTGAGATTTTTTCATATGAGCATATTCAGACCCTTCAAGACCTTTTGAAGAGGAAGAAGAGACAAGACGAAATGAAGAGGGAACAAAAGAAGAAGCAAGTTTTGCATGACATAAAGGATATTTTCCTTAAAGCTTTTGATATGGAAGATGAAAATCAGCGAGCACCAATATTGGAACAGTTAGTTCACATTGTGCAGAAAAGTTACTAATGAAAATATTGAAGAAAATGACAAATTATTGCAATCATCTGAGAGAAGATTTGAGAATAAAGTCTTGGAGAAGATATCTAGAGATATTTCTACTAAACAGGTTGAGCTTTCTTCTCTTGTTAAGACTCTTGAGGAAGTTGAAATAATGTCTTTTGATTATACAAAAGATTATGTGATGATACATTCTTTACAAAGGAGAATCAACAACTTATTGAGAAGTTACATTTAGAAATGAAGTCAATAGAAATTTCATTGAGCATGGATGCTAGTTCTAGCTCCACCCTTTTTGATAGGTTGAATCATGTACAGAGGAGATTAGCCGAGCTTATGGCTGAGGATGGTCAAATGAGGGCCAAACTAATAACAATTTAGGCTAATTTGATACCTTATCTGAAGGTTATTCAGAAGGAACTCATAGATGCATGAGAATTGGTCAAGAGCGATTCTCATCTCTCTATTGCAAATAGTTTGGTAAGTCTATCTGCCAAGCTAGAAGTTAAGTTGGTGGTTATGAAGTTTGTTAAGGATAGTTGGGATACATGTTTTACATTGATTTTACAGATTCATAAACCATTTTTGGACAAATAAAACTTAACCCCCACAACTATCAGTGACAAAAACAAGGGGGAAACGAGACATGAAACAAGAAAATTAAAGGAAATAGAAAAGGATGTGCAAAACAAGGTATAAATATCTTTTCTGAGATAATGTATGAAGTGTGAAGTATAATCTAAGGGGGAGTACATTGTGTACTCAGGAATTTTTTTTGAATGTAAATGATAAGTGTTTTTGCCACTAATATCAAAGGGGGAGATTGTTGATTTCTAAGTTGTATTGATCATTAGTGTTCCACACTTAGTCATTTATCTAGGAAATTTTAGCTAGTCATCACTGCGGTCGTGCTATCCAGTATAGGCTGAGCTATCCAACACCGTGGTTGCTGAGAAGATAATAGTTGCTGAGTCACACGGTTACCAAGTTCAGTTCATTCTGAGTGACAGAGTCTTTCTGTGCCAAGCAAGACAGTTTTGTTATGTACGTCAGGAAAGACACAAATTTTGAGGTAAACTATTTTGGGTTGAGTTATCTAAGAATTTAATGTTTTCAATGGCATAATTACACATTTAATTATTTGATCCCACTACGTGGCATTAAGCCAATTGGAAAATTGGACTGCCCAAGGGGCATAAGCATTTGATCTTAATAATTGATCTAGGTCTAATAATTAGATCTATAAATTATATGAAGATTGCTTATTACCCTAATTTTGGGAGTACTGAGAGAAGGTGTATGCATACATGAGAGATGATCAAAGGCTTGTTTAGAGAAAGGAAGCATAGATATAGCAGAGTGAAAGTGCACTCAGTAGCAGAGAAAAAGATATATTAGCTTATTAGATCAAAGAAGGTATTGAAAAGAGGAGATCTGTTATTAGCATCAGAGTGGATAATGAAGGACTAGATCTTGAAACATTCTAACAAGTGTATCAGGTGAAATCTATTAACAGAGTGGTTCTAACAAACCTTTCTAAATATCTTAGCCAAGTTCTTACTTTGTTGTAAGTTTAAATCCTTTTACAAGGTAGATTGCAATGATCTATAGCTCTTAATTAGACAGACCTTTAACTATGTAGATTACATATTGTGATAAAATCTTGTAGCCCTAATAGGCACACTTTATTTCAGCAATAGTGAAGTTTTTGTGGGTGTCATCCCCACCCTAGTTTTACCTTATTGGGTTTCTAAGTTACCAAAATTCTGTGTCGTGTGTTATTTATTTACTATCATGAGTGCTACTAGATGATAGATAAATTACATTTATGTATGATTGTGGATCAGTTTGTTTTAAGAGATAAAAATTGAATATCTGATTCACCCCCCNAATATCTGATTCCCCCCCCCCCCCTCTCAGCATCTTGCTATCCCATATTGTATTTCCAACACTAGAAATATATGAACAAAGGAACAATTTTTTAGAGAAACATGTTTTAGCAGTGATTAAAACCCTTAAGAATTTTAGACATCTAAATATTAACAAGGTTCATTTGATTGTTTCCCATCTTAGTATCAAGGAATTTCTTCATACCAAGGACCTAAATATAGGTTGGACTACCACGGTAATGGAGTTTGATGTGGACATACAAGTAACAAAGTTGGTCAAAGGAAAATAGTTGTGTGAACGAATAATTGAACGTATCCAAGGAGATGAAAACCTAAAGGTGCCAGTGCGTGTCCAAACTAATTAAGCTAAGGATAGAGAACCATCAAGATGGCTTAAAGAGATGACTCATTTATTAAAAACCAATGAATGCCCACCTATTCTAAAAAAAAATTGAAAATATGGTACTTGAAACTCTAGTCTATACCTTATGAACTCATTGATTGTGTACTTTTTAGGAAGGATGACAATGGAGTACTATTGATATGTGTTCCCACTGATCAAATAGAGAGAATACTCTCTAAATTCCATAATGGGTCGGCTAGAGGTCATTATTCACAAAGGACTACAACTTTAAAGATCATGAGGGTAGGATATTATTGGCCTACCCTATTTAAGAATGTTCATTATTGGACAAGGAAATGTGTAAAGTGTACCCTATTTATAGGAAAGGAAAGAATATCAACATTACCCTTACAACCTATTCAAGTAGAGAAACCTTTTATGAGATGAGGTGTTGATTTAATACGAGTTATCAATCCACCATAAAGTGTTGGTCACAAATGGATCCTCACTATAACTGACTACTTTACAAGATGGACTGAAGAAGTGGCTTATAAAGAAGGCAATGAAACTATTGTCCTTAGTTTCTAAGAGGATATTATAACTAGGTTTTGTGTATCTAATTCAATCATATCAAATAATGCCTTGGAATTTGTTGGAATGAGGTTCACTTATTACACTGTAAACAATGTCATATACCTCAATACTTCTTCCAATTAATATCCCCAAGGGAATGGATTGGTTAAGTCTACTAATCATAATTTGATCAAGATCATCAAGAGTACTCTGAAGGATAACCAAAGATATTTGCATTCAAAGTTGAAATATTCCTTATGGGGTGATAGGATAACACCTAAGAAATATATTGGTAACTCCCCTTATGTATTGGTGTATGGAAAATAAGATAGGCTTCCCATTTCCATAGAGCTGCAGTCATTAGAATTAGCAAATCAACTAATTTTGTTTGAAGAAGCTTACCCAATGGGGGTAAGATATTACTAATTGGTGGAGCTAGAGAAAGCCATAGATAAGGAAAATAAAAACACGAAGTATCATCAAATTCAAACCAAGAAGTTTTTTGATAAGAAAGAAACTCCTAGTGTTTATAGAGAAGGAGACCCAGTCCTAAGGAGGGATGAAGTTGAGAGAAATCCAAGTAGGCATAATTCATTCCAACCATCAACCCTGGAAGGAGAAGTTCTATGTATACCAGTGAATGACCTATGCACCTAATGCGTCACTTTGAGGTATGACATATTTAGTGCTTTATTGGAAGAGGTTTCCAATTTTCAATAATGCACTCTTGAACACATGCAATTTTGTTTAGGCTTTAAGTATTGTGGGTTTTAGGTTTCCAACTTCCAATAAAGTATTTTTTTCAAAAACATATGTTGTTTAGGTCAATTCCTAATTCCATAAGAATTCATTACATAACTCAAAAACATATCAAGCATATTCATTCTAATAATACACCTATCATTCATGATAGGGGAGTTGATCGGATCCACCATAAAATTGTTTGGTAATTAAGATGTAGCTGTTACATCTATTAGGTTTTTTCCTTTTATATTTAGGGCTTATTTCTAACGACTCTACACCTAGAGGATATGCAAGGCAACTATTTTTCTAATGTTTAGTAGGAAAACATCCACGAGAGGTCGTCATAACTGTTACCAAATTTCCTTCCACTAGTGAAATTTTGCAAAGAGGAGGTCTAACAGTCCAACATATATGGATTAGAATGGGCTCCTATAAGGGTTTGAGTCCACAATACTATGAATGAATGAAGTATAGTAATTAGAACATTCTCAAGATGCTATGAGGATTAAGGCGAAGAGGTTATCCCAAGTGGAAAGCATGTAACCCAAAAATAAAGTGCATTGAGGTGCACAAACAAAGATAATCCTTATAGTGGTTTATTCCACATTCATTGTGTGGGTAACTTATAAGTTATTTTAATGGTCTATTGCAGAAGTAAGTGGTATACAAAAGGAAAGTGTCTTTTGGAATATGTTCATGTGTTAAGTGGTTGAACGATAGAATGTTGGTAGTTAAAAGTTATATTTTGTGGGCCCAAGAAAGATGAGGTAAGATAAATGGCAAAGGATTATGATCCCATGCTTTAATAGAAGAAGAGAGAGAAACATAGCAGGATCACGAGGTGATGACAAGTAGATGAGTGGGGTCAGTTGACCAAGTGATCTGGTGATGCCTCATAGCGAATCTGAATTAGACAAATAGGATAGATGACGTCTTGACATAGCTAGTCCGAGTCAGACAAAGAGGACAAATGGAGGCTTGACGTAGCTAGTCTGATTCAGACAAAGAGAACAGAGGGAGGCTTGTCACTATCCCATGATACCAGTGAAAATGAACGAGAAAGATTAATGCATGAGTAATGCATGAAATTTAAGCATTTTGAAAGTGCTTAAAGAAGAGCTAAAGAATATATATCTAATGGTTTTCATCATCCTATTTAAAAAGGTGTCTGATACTTAAGATCCATGGGATTACAGGATGGTGATGCTTTACTCAGCTGATGTAAGAATGACATGGTTGTAAGATAGGTAAAGAGGCCCATGGGATGAAATAGAGGAAGCCACATCAAAGGTAGGGTAAAGGTAGAAAATAAAGGCATGCAGTCTACCTAATGTACAGGGACAATATTGCCTATGTCACAAAAAGGTAGTCGACTAGTCAAAACATTAAATTTTGGTTAGAAGTAAAGAAAGGTGGTTGAATAAATTCAAATAGGTCATTAGAATTTTACCAAATGATATAAAAGGTAGTGAAAGTCTATTATGCATGAATGCAATGGTTTGAATGAGGTCTCTGTTGGAAAGTGACAATGCAAGCAATTGTTATTTTGTCATTGATGTCAAATCTTAACTGGTGAGACTATTATTTTCTATTTGAGTACCATATCTATTGTTGATGAAGAAGATTTAACAAGAAGACCAAGTGAATGGTTGAGTTAAGGAAAATAAAAGGGTACTTGATCAGTTAGCACTCTGGCAAAGTAATTAGTTGTTTATCTTTTAAAGACAATTTTTCTGGTTGTTTTGTGTCGAGCAAGTTTTGGCTTGTGCTGAGTAAAGTTTTTTGCGATGAGCAAAGTTGTTCAATGTCGATCACCCGTGAAATTACTGAGTGGAAACAGTGATCTTGGCTGACTTACATTAATTGGATTAATGATGAGATTTGAGATCTCTAGCCGACTTAGTTAATTTTATTGGGATATGTAATGTTAGTTAAAGATTGATCCATGTCATTTAATGTATGGGTAACCATAATTAATGCATGGTTTCAATATTTAATTAGAGACTACTTTGGAGAAGCAAATGAAATGTAAAGATGGAATGATCCATTGGATCTGACCTAACCTAAGATCTACGATCTTGGTTAAGCGGCAAAATATTTATCTGACCTAGACAGAGAGGTATATGTTAACCTCAAGGTGTTATTCATTTAGTATGCAAGAGGTGTGCTGTTGACTGTGAAGTGGATGTGTATGCAAGAGGTTTGCATAGTTGATTTACTGTTTGGCATGATCTAATAGAGAAGGCTAAATACAGAAGCATAGAGTTGCATGTGTGATTGCTTGATAGATTTCCAAGCAGATCAGAAGGTTGAAATGACAATGTAGGCTATCGAGTAAGTTAACATCAGAGCTGTAATTGGATCTAAATTGCAAAGTAAGTTGTATGTACCAAATCACAACTACTGATTACTTTCTAACCATTGTATTAGTTAAAATCCTTTAATAAGGTTGACTTAACAGCCATTTGTATAAATCCTCTAACAAGGTGACATTCAAGTGGAATGTTCTAAATCCTCTAACAAGGCAACTCTTGACAAGGTGATTAAATCCTTTAACCAAGTCACACCTAGCAGTGTGTTATTATAACCTTTAACAAAGTTGGCTCCTCACAGGGAATCACTTCAGAAGAGTGAAAACTTGGTATCGTGTTACTGGTGGTTTTTCCCATATTGGGTTTCCATGTTAAATACATGTGTTAAATTGTGTGAATGCTTATTATTGGTTTTACTATCATGTTTCTACAAGCTAATTTCAATTGACTATAAACTACATGATTAAGTTGTTGACTTACGCTACCGCTGTCGAGTAGTTTTGAAATATAGAAAGTTTTTATTTGCTACCTCTAGACCTGACGATAACTGATTCACCCCTCACCTCTCAGTTATTCTAAATTCATTCTAACAATTGGTATCAGAGCTTTGGTCTCCTAAAAATAGTTTGAAGGTACTTGGAGCAAAAAGATCAAGATGTATAAGGAGGTTCCAAAGTTGAACAAATATAACTTCCTTGCATGGAAGAGTTTGATGAAACTGCATTTGGCTAGTATTTGAGATGATGCTAAGTGACTTATTGAACATGCCTATGTACCACCTACTACTCCTCTCATAGCTTCTCAACTAAAAGAAAAGAAAGAGCACAATCAAGAAATATTGGAGATCGCCTCCTCATTGAGCTATTCAGAGTTTCATGATATAAAGAGCTGCACAAATGCAAAGTAGATGTGGGACAACCTTGCAACTGTCTATGGTGGAGACACAAATGTGATGAGAGCTAAATGAAAAATTCTAAAAGTTAAGTTTGATGAGATGAAAATGCAAGAAGGTGAAAATTTTATTCAGTACTATGGTATAGTAAAAGAAGTTGTAAATGCCATTAGAGGGGCTAATGGAACACTTGATGAGAACACCATTAAGAGCAAGGTACTAATAAATTTAATTCCTGTATATGCTATTAGATTTTCTGCAATTCAAGAATTCAGATGTACTCCTCACAGTAATATGAATCTGGAAAATCTGATAGGCAGACTCACTGCATTTGAAATGTCAAATTATGATAACTATAATCCACAAGGGATTGATTCCGCTCTTAGATCACAGATGGTTCTCAATAAATCTAAGAATGGAAAGAAACATGTGGACATTGATAGTGACACTTATGATGATGATCTTTAAGAACTTGAAGCACTTATGGCAAAAAAACTATCCAGAGGAAAAGGAAAATATAGAGGTAAACTTCCTATTATCTATTTTTCATGCAATAAAGTTGGTCATATAGCTGCTAGATGTCCTAATAAGAATGAAAAATATGAAAGAAGGGACAACACATACAAAGAATACAAAGAAAGAAAGGATGACTGAGACTTTCGGAAATATAAGGACTACAAAGACAAAGGTAAGAAATCTAGTTATATTGCTGAAGAAACTTCTGAAAATGACACTGATAATTCTGATGACAATGATATAGAAGTTGTTTATGTTGCAATGAAAGAAGATTCTAATGATGATGAGAAAACTACACTAATCTCTTACATGAGTAAAAATGATCGTTGGATCATTGACAGTTGTTGTTCCCATCATATGATTGGTGACAAATATAAGTTTGAAACCCTAAATCAATGTAAAAGAGGATATGTAAAATTTGGTAATGATTCACCATGTCTTATCAAAGGTAAAGGATTGATTAACATGACTAACAAAATCAGATGTGATGATGTGTATTGGGTTGATGATCTTAAATACAATTTGTTGAGTGTTGCATAGATGAACACTTCTGGTTACAAAGTTAAATTCCATCACAGAAAGGCAAAGATCTATGATTCTACTAGAGAATTAGTTGGAAGTGGTGATCAGACTAAAGGTAACTTATTTTATCTGGATTTATCTGAAGAAACATGTTTGTTTGCACAGTACAATGATGTTTGGTTATGGCATAAGTGGTTGTGTCATGTAAACTTTGATAACTTGGTAAGCATAAGTAAATTGAAAAAGGTTAGAGGGCTACCTAAGTTAAAGAAACCTGAGAATGCTATGTGTAAATAATGTCAACTAGGAAAGATGATAGTCTAGTTTCAAAAGTAAAACACACATATGAAAGGAAATTCTGGAATTGGTCCATATTGATCTCTGTGGTACCATTGGAGAAAGAAACTATTGTGGTGCTAGATAATTTATTCTATTTGTTGATGATTATTCAAGGATGGTGACTGTAATGTTTCTCAAGGAAAAATATGATGCATTATAGTTATTTAAATGGTACTTAGCTAAATTTGAAAAGGAAATAGGCAAAAGTTTGAAATTCTTAAAATCTGACAGAGGTGGAAAGTTTATTTCTAATGAGTTTAATAGGTTTAGCAATGACCGAGGCATAAAGAGACAAATGTTCACACCCAGGACTCCTCCACAAAATGGTATTGCTGAATGAAGGAACAAATCTATCATGGACTGTGCAAGAACACTAAGGATGGAGAAAAATGTTGCACAAAAATATTGGAAAGAAGCTGTAAGTACTATAGTCTATACACTGAATAGAGTCCAAGTCAAAAAAGTTACAAATGCTACACCTTATGGACTTTGGTATGGCTATGCACCTAGTGTAAAGTATTTCAAAGTATTTGGAAGCAAATGTTTTATATTGAAGTAAAAAAGAAATGGAAAAATAGAGGCTAAAGGTGAAGAGGGCATATTCCTTGGTTATTCAATGAAAAGAAAAGCATACAAATGTTTGAATTCTAATACTAACAAAATTATTGAAAGTGCAAATGTAAGAATTGATGAGTTTGCAGAAAGAAATGAAGTTGAAATTTTACAAGAGCCTGAAAGCTACACATCATTCATATATCTGGATGAGGAAGATTCTAATTCACAACCTGAGACTACTACTAAACAACAGGATGCACCTGCCGAGTCACAGAGTGGAGTTTCTAAGCAACTGGAAGTGAATGCCGAGCTATCTGAGGGAAATCTCGAGTCATAGAATCAACCAGAACTAAATACAAATGATGAACCTAAAGCAATGAATGAACCTACTCTAGCAAAATATTTGAGAAGAAATCACAATTCTGATCAAATCATTGGATCAAAGGATTCTGTTGTTATGACAAGACGTAAGTTGAAAAATGGCACATGTCTGCTATGTGAAATTGAGCCCAAAATAATGAAAGATGCTTTAGAAAATGAAGATTGGATACAAGCAATGATTGAGTAAATTGAACAAATTGAGAAGAAAAAAACTTGGACACTTGTACCTAGGCTGATGGATAAAAATGTAATTGGCACAAAGTGGGTATTCAGGAACAAGCTGAATGAACATGGAGATGTGACAAGAAACAAAGCTAGACTGGTATGCAAGGGTTATGCACAAGATCAAGGAATTGACTACTTCACCCCAATTGCAAGATTGGAAGGTGTCAGAACCTTATTTTCATATGCATCCTATAAAGGATTCAAATTTTATCAGATGGATGTGAAATCTGCATTTCTCAATGGAATCTTGGAAGAAGAAGTATATATCGAGCAAGATGATGGTTTTATAGAGCCAAACAAAAGGGATATGGCTTGGAGATTGCATAAAGAATTATATGGATTGAAGCAAGGACCAAGATCATGGTATGAGAGATTGCACAATTATCTGATCAAGATTGGATTCGCAAGAACCAATGACAACACCAACCTGTACTTGAAGACACAACAAAGTAAAGGTACATTATTAGCTGAAATTTTTGTAGATGACATCATATTTAGTGAACAAGATGTGTTATGTCAAAAATTTGCAACAGAGATGCAAACTGAGTCTGAGATGTCGATGTTTGGTGAAATAAAATTCTTTGTTGATTTACAAATTTATCAAATGAAGAATGGTATCTATATTACTTAATCTAAATATATCAAAGAGATACTAAATTTTTTTGGAATGGAAGAGTCCAAACCAGTGACTACACCCATGGCTACTAGATAGAAGCTGACAAAAGATGATGACACAAAAGAAGTGAACCAAACACTCTATAGATCAATGATTGGAAAACTACAGTATGTTGTACATAATAGACCTGATATGCCCTAGTTGTTGGGATTGTTGCAAGGTTTTCTGCCAATTCCAAGGAAACTCACATGATGGTCGTAAAAATTATTCTAAGATATTTGAAAGGAACTGATGACTATGGTCTATACTAGAAAAGAAATGACAAGTTTGAACTCAGAGTTTACACTAACTCTGACTGGGCTGGAAATGTTGATGATAGGAAAAGAACTACTAGTGGAGCATTTATTTTAGGAAAGAGATTGATCTGCTAGACAAGAAAGAAATAGAACTAAACCTCACAATCTATAGCTGAAGCCGAGTATGTGGCAGCAACAGTTAACTGTTCTAACATTGTGTGGTTGAAGATGCTAATGAAAGGTATGAAGGAAGAAAACACTGACCCATTTGTCATATATTGTGATAACACAAGTGCTATTAATATCTCTAAAAATCCTGTTATGCACTCAAAGACAAAGCATATAGCTATCAAGTATCATTACTTGACGGAGCTAGTTCAGAGTAAAGAAGTGAGACTGGATTATGTGAACACTAAAGAACAATTAGCATATATATTCACAAAAGCACTACCCAAGGATGCTCATGAGTATATACGAGGTAAATTGGGGGTGATTCCCCTAACTGAGGCTAATTAAGTTTTGTATTGTACTGTTGCATCAAATATTACATTCAAAATATTTGACACATTGATGCACAGTTAGTCACACTTTAGGATGTCGGCAAAAGTTGTGAAGATGAACAAGGACAAAAAAAAAAAATTAGTCACAGGATCAACATGATACTGGAGATCTACATGATAATGATATCGACATCTTTGGCATTGTTTTCAAAGAGGGAGAGATTAACTATATAGAGGAAGAAGATGAGGGAGAGATTACTTAGAAAAGTCAATATGCACTATAAGTGCCGAGCAATAGTATTATTGTACACTAAGATGAAGTTCTCTAGTATGTGTTGAGTTAGTATTTGTTGCAACTGACAGATAGAAAAGTTTTGTGAGTCGGCTGAGGATAGCTGTTTGGCACTCACTCAACGGATGGAGCATTTATTGCAAACCTAACTTTTCACATTTGGAGGCTATAAAGGAATGAGTTGTGCATTACTTATTTTTACCTTGCGATTGAGAATTTTAGAGAGTGTTGGAGAAATTTTCGAACTTGATTTCTGCAAATATATTTCAAATAATTCTACAGTGTGTCGTCAGCTACCCTGAGTAAAAGTACAAATTTTGACATTTGGTGAGGTATTCTATATATCATATTTTGAAACCCTATTTTGTTCAGAATCATGGTAGCTAGTTCTTCCACAACAGTGAAGAGTATGGAGAAGGAGTTTCTAAAAATTCAATTGGTGAGGAGCAACACCTATGCACCTCCTAATTTATGAGAAGTTCCTGAGAGTGCCATCCAGGGTGATCTAACAGGAGCCCTATCATTGATTCCACCTAAGGTACTCAAGATTCATGATATTAGGTCGTGTTATATGTGCAAGATAAGTGAAGTTGGCGATCATGAGATAAGAGAATCTTACAACAAAATGTGTAAAGATGCAGCCCTAAAATATTAACACAAACATTTAGCCGAGAGAGGGTTAACTCATGCCCTACAATTTCTGAAGGATTTTAGAATGGAATGAATCAAGATTTTTCTGAGTCGTGTACATGACATGAACATATTGCTAGAAAATGGACCAGTCAAGATTACAAAGGAAATCATCCATCGTGTAACTGGTTATCCAATTCTTAATGGAAATAGGACAATGAGGTGTCAGAGTAAGGAAAACATAGAAGAACTCACTAGATCCATTTGCAATAAAATAGGGATTACGATCTCTACTATCACAAATTTGGAGCTTGATTTTGCGATTAGGGTTATTTCTCATAACTTTTATCAATCAAGCCGACTGGAAAGTGTCCCATGCATTGCAATTGACTAGGCTTGGAAGATTGTGAAGAAGGATCATACTTATGACCTTGTTAAGCTTCAATTGATGCAATTTGTCGAGAACCTCTCTTCAATCAGAAAGGCAAAGAATTCAATGTGTAAGTTTAGATCTCTGCACATTTGTATATTTTTCTACATACATAATACATTTCATACTTTTGGGAATATAGTGTGGAAAATAGATAGACCGATTACTCAGCAAATCATATTTATTCAAAAATTAGGTGATAATTTTGACAATTTGATGGGAACATATTTTGTTGAATTTAAGAAAAAGATGAGATTGGGGAGTAGAAATCCCAAATCACTTATTGAGAAACATTATGAGGATGTATGTTTTCTGGTACACAGATTTCACCTATGTGCAGGTAGTAGCGCCGAGGGTATCATGGATAAGGCCATTACCTTATGAAGTGAATTTTGATGAGACATCTGCAGCTATAACAACTCTATTGGTAGAGGAATTTGATGGTGCAGTAAAACATTTTGGAAACTATGAAGAAGAAAAGTCCAAAATCTCTATGGATTTGAAGGCAAGAACTATGGAGAGGAAAAGGAAAAAGATTGTAAAAAATCTGAAGAAGATGGTTGGAATTGGGAGTGATGAAGAAGTAGAGGATGCACCTTCAGGTTTATCAATAGGAAATGGAGAAGATATATCTAGTGAAGAAGAAGAGAGTGAACCTGAAAAGGATATCACTGTGAAAGGAAAAGGGAAGTAGCTATGAGTTTCCAAGGCAAGTTAAGAAAACCTTAAGGCTACCCCTCCTATTGCTAACCAGCCTAGGAGAAGGGCATCAATTGTTTATGCAAAAGTCGAGCAACAAAGGTGTATACAAAGAAGAATGCTGGTGAGAGAAGTTTAGGAAAGAGAAAATAAGTTGAAACTAAGGCACTGGCGAGCAAGCTTGAGAAGAGACCAAGAAGAAGAAGAAGAAGAAGAAGAAGAAGAAGATAGATATTGATGAACCTAGCAACATACCTATAGCATCACATAAACCAATGACCAATATTAATGAGGTATGCAATAATATTCAGAGTACAGCTGGTTTAGCAGGATTCAAATTTATCAAGTATGAGAAGAAAAGCATAAAAAATAAGCACAAGATTTAGGAAGCATTACTAGATATGATGTGTACATACAAAATGACACCTGTAGAAATAGGAAGTCTTATTCCTACATAACTTTATGATATTTTATCAAAAAAGTGGCAGTATGCTTTAATGACTGAAAGAAAGATAAGGGAATGAACACTATCTAAGGTTATTCCTGATCTAAGCAAGAAATAGATAGAAAAATTCATTGAACAATATCAAAGGAAGTTTATTCCTAGACAAAGAGCCTATGCAATACTGAATAATGATGTTGAAGGAGTAGTTCAACAGAGTATCAAAATATGGAAGGAAACCTTTGGGTTAATCACTAAGAAGGTCGATGAGAAAGGTGAAGGCACCTCAGAGCCAAAGGAAATGGAAGAAGAAATTGCTACTGAGCAAGTAGAGACTAAGACCAAACCACAAGAGAATATAGGAGATGGAAAAACCATAGATTTGACAATGGATAGTCCCATTGACACTACACTTGGAGAGAACAACAATGTGGATGTCGAGGATCAGAATGAGCTGGGAGACACAGGTGTGCAATCGCCCATTCATACAAGTGAGGTCAAGACATAGATAGAAGGAGAAAAGGAGGTAATAAATACTAATCCATCTATTTTAGAGGTTGTACAAACAATTTTAGAGAGTGGAGATAAGATGGAAGAAATTACAAATATGCCTATAAAACAAGAGGCTATACAAGTGTTGGTGGATCTACCAAACTCTGTATCATCTACTCCCACTAGACCAAAAATAACAAGTATACCTGATCTGTAGGAAATCTTGACTCAGATGAAGGAAGCAATTGAAATTGATACTGATAAAGGAAAAGTTATGATAGAACCTGAGCCAAGTTCCAGCTCACTAGAGCTCAAGAAGAGGAAGTTAAACAAGAAAAAGTCACCAAGCCTAAATGTCACATTAGATGAAGTCATTTTGATTCCTAAATGGGATCCTGAAATTTTTTCATATGAGCATATTCAGACCCTTCAAGACCTTTTGAAGAGGAAGAAAAGACAAGAGGAAATGAAGAGGGAACAAAAGAAGAAGCAAGTTTTGCATGACATAAAGGATATTTTTGTTAAAGCTTTTGATATGGAAGATGAAAATCAGCAAGCACCAATACTAGAACATTTAGTTCACATTGTGCAGAAAATTTACTGATGAAAATATTAAAGAAAATGACAAATTATTGCAATCGTTTGAGAGAAGATTTGAGAACAAAGTCTTGGAGAAGATATCAAGAGAGATTGCTACCGAATAGGTTGAGCTCTCTTCTCTTGTTAAGATTCTTGAGGAAGTTGAAATAATGTCTTTTCATTATACAAAAGATTATGTGATGATACATTCTTGACAAAGGAGAATCAACATCTTATTGAGAAGTTGTATTTAGATATGAAGTCAATAGAAAGTTCATTGAGCATGGATTCTAGTTCTAGCTCCATCCATTTTGATAAGTTGACTCATGTACAAAGGAGATTGTGTGTGCTTGAATGTGACGTCTAAATCAGGCACAAACACAACATAGTCTTTACTCAATTGATCAATTTACAAAGACAAACATGAATTGTTCATCCTACAAACTCAACTAAAATGACTTTCTGCCTCCTAATTAGTTGTGGATGTCGAATTTACTGTCATACCGAGAGCCAACAACCTGACCATTGCTAACAAGGAGGATTTCTAAAGCATGAGGAAAGATGAATTTTCCATTACTCTATGAATTGAAATGCAATTAATCTATGAAATAAAATTGCTCTTAGTCTATGAAAGTAAATTGCAACTAATCTAGAAATGAATTGCAACTAGTCTATGGAAGCAAAATACAATTAATCTAGAAAAAGAAAATACTCTTAATCTAGAAATCAAGTGCTTTTTAACTAGAAAAGGAATTGCATTTAAACTAGAATTGAAATTACCTTTAACTAGAGAGCTTGAAAGAATTAGATTGATAAGTTAGTTATGTAAATGAATCATAAATGAAATCAACATATCTTCAATTCCAATTGAAACTAGCCTAATTATGCAATTTCAAACTCAAAAGCATGAAAGAATTAAATGCAAATTTGACTATAAGTTTGATACCCTCAAAAATCATCCTCCCTAATGAAGAAAAAGGGGTCCAATTTATAGAAAACCATGGAAAGAGGGTGAAGATTTTATTGAAAAGAAACAATGGCCTCTTCATTTCTTTTTGAGACAAAAAGGCATGAATTATTTAATTAAAAGGATGGATTATTGCCACATGAGTGTCCTTTGACATGGAATTATGGAATTCCTTGTTAAGGATAATTCATCCAATAATTAAATAACTTTTCAATTCCTTTTATGTATATTAGCTAAAGGGGGTGGAATTAATTTAATTAAAAGCAATTAGGACTTTAGAATTAAATCAATTAATCATAGGGATTTTTAGCTAATAAACCCTGCGAATTGAGGAATTAAATATAATGTCAGATTTACGCAAATTTGGGTTTTCTGCATTTGAAACTCAATCAATTAAAGTCAATTAGGAGAAGAATTGGCCTAGTACAATAGGACTTCAAAGATGAGAAAATGCACCAAAATTGATTGGATTATAAGGTGCCAATTTTGGGGTGTTACATTTTTCCCCTCTTTGAATTGATGTGAGAGTAGCGCATTGATTCAAAGACCAGTCTGATGTGAAGATGAATATTTTAGAAGTCTAGGTTAGGTTGCCAAGACACCGATCAGATTGAGAAGCAGAATCATCTGAGAGAAGATCGGAATCAGGGTTAGATTGCCCCAATGTCCACTGATAGTTGATGAAGATCTAGGACTATCTCCAGAATCAGGGTTAGATTGCGTAAATAATGGTCTAAAGAGTTTTTGAGAGCCATCTTCAGAACGAAGGATAACTTTTAGGAATTAGGGTTAGATTGCCCCAATACCTAATGAGATTTAAAGAATATTCTCTAGAATGAAGCTTGATCCTTGAGGATCTGAGTTAGATTCCTTGGATACTTAGAAAGATGGATGACAAGATGCGAGACATCAAGATGCCCCTAGAGATTCAAGATCTATGAATATCCAATTTTGATCATAAGGTATGAAAAATTGAATATGCCTCAAGTGATGAGATCCCCCTAGCAATGGGGATTTGGTTTAGATCAGGTCGATTCAAGAATAATGTGAAAAGATTCAATGATGCAATCATCTTTCCCCCTCGTGAGTGAAATCAAAAGATGACATATCATAATGATGAGAGCAAGAAATAGCAGATCCAAAGATATCAAAGAGAAAGAAAAATCAATTTAGAGTGATCGAGAGGTCTTGTTGATTAGGTTTGACCATAGTTGAATTTGACGAAAAGATTACAGAAACTGGGAAAGTGATAACAAGAGATAATCCTGACAGGAAAGCACTATCAAAAAATTGACTGCACAAGCATCCGATCGTGTCGGTCCCAATATTTTAAAAAATAATTTTGAGCTGCTTAGGAGTGTCAAATTTCAATTTCGGTCATGAAAATGGATTCAGAACGGTCCATTTAGCCAAGGGTGCAATTTTCATGAAAAATAGAGCACTTTGAAAAATTGGGTCAAAGGCTATATAAGGCCTACAGGGGTAATTTTCAAATCATTATTCACCTTTTTACTTTAGTGATGGTGAGGGCTCCAGCTAATATCAATAACATTCCCGTGCACACACACCGATTTGAGTGCTCCTGACGACACAACCGCCTAGCAAAGTATGATGCACCTGTGAGTAATCATAACCTGATCCTGTATTTCAGAATTTTTTTTATCAATTTATGTCATTTTATCATGTTTTTATGCTATTTTAATGTTGTCACACCCAATCTCGCGTGAGGACATAGTTTCCTCATGCCGCCCTTAGTCGCCTTTCGTGCGAGGAATCTAAATCCTCACGTGGGTTAGGGGTTCTTCATGCGGGCCCCTCCTCGGCGCTCACGCGAAGAGCGCGCTTGCACCGTGTGAGATTTCTAAAATCTCACGCGAGAACACATCCCGCCTCGCGTGAGCCAGAAAGCTCACACGGGAAGAGAGTTTCCTCACACGGGAGAAGAGTTTTCTCGCATGAGAAGGTGGCCAAAGTTGAAAAAATTGTCATTTTCTTGCGTCACAGAGTCAGCTAGTTGCAATATCTTAAACTGTGTGTAGAATAGGCTCATAACTACATTTTTTGTCTTTGCTTTGAAAATCATCATGTTGAGGTACTGATTTAATTTTGTCACTTGCTTTATAGGTCAACTTCCTAGACATCGGTTTCAGATCACATCATCCTGTTATGAGTGAGTTGTTGTACAGGTTGTCAGATGCTGACAGGGCCCACATTGATGGGCTAGGATTGACTTACCTACATGATACACCCGATATTCAGGTGAATCATAGATTACTCGGTGCCCTAGTTGAGAATTTCCATTCAGAGACAAACACTTTTCACTTGCTGCAGGGAGAGATGATGGTGACTCCAGAGGATGTATATCGGATTTTGAGAGTGCCTTTCAATGGAGCTCAGGTAGAGTACAAAACATAGCCTAGAGATAGCACACAAGCTTTGAGAGCCATTTTTTAGGATAATTTGGTAATGGGTCGGTCCATCTCATGGGAGGAGTTGATATGTAGCTATGGCAGAGATCATCCTCTGGCAGTTGTACTTGCACTATTTCTGAGTTGTCATCTAGTTCCTGATCATGGTCAGCATGGGTTAGAGTGCGGCTGGGGCGGCATGCTCCAGAAGATGCTGGTTATTCCTGCAGTTACTTTTGGATTGGGCGAGTGCATGCTCGCACAGTTGTACCATGAGATGTAGGAGATAGCGTATCGAGGTGCCTATACCATGGCGACAGGAGTCATTATATTACAAATTTGGGCCTGGGAGCACCTTCCCATATGTAGGCTGATATTCCATGATACACGATAGCCATTAGAGTCGTATATTTATAGATATGCAGGTCTGATGACCCAGCCTACGCTGGGTAAGACTGAGCAGTTGAGGGCACAGATCTATGACATGGCTACAGTCATATGGCGACCTTGGGTAGCCACTGAGGTATGGGATGATGCTCACCATGAGTTATCATTTATGTTCTATTCATGTCCTCTAATAGGATGTACTTTTACCATTATTGAGCACTTCTTGCTCATGCACACATTGTGCTAGTTTGGGAGACCACAGGATGTGTCTCTAGAGTACTATACTTATGCTTTATTCGTCAATGAGATGAAGAAGGCCTGACAGAGGCAGCTTGATAGGGGTGGCAGCTTGGTAGATGCTCGAGTACCACCAGCTAGGTGGGATTATATGGAAACAGTGACGAATGCAGGTGTGACACCTACATACAAAGATCACATGTTAGCTCATCCATTTCCTAGATTTAAATCTCCAATTGGCCATATACCTCAGGTGGTACAACCACCACCGTAGCAGTAGGTGCCTCCACAGGTACAGCTGGTTCCTCCACCAGGACAACAACCAGAACAGCCACCTCTACAATAGTAGGAGAGAGTTGTATGGCCTAGGATAGTTCAGACTGATATTCCTGTGAGACCCATGGGATCAGATGCAGGTGTTGGGCCTAGTGGCAGTCAAGACAGAGATGTCGAGCAGGGAGATGACATAGTTATGGCTGATGTTGTTCTGACTGATCCACCAATAGGCGGACAGGTATCACTTTTGCAGGAGGCACTTCAGAGGGTTAGAGAGGGAGCTCGACAGTCTCATAGGGAGCATGACAACATCCCTACACAGGTGATCATTCAGGATACGCAGATATCAGAGTGAGACTGAGAGATTCAGGAGCTGCAAGAGTCACTGGATAGATCACAGTTGGAGACTAGATACAAGGCTGCCTAGGCTTCTTATTATTATGCTACATATACTATTGTGGTGCCTGAGGTAGCAAATCAGATTCAGCCCTTCTCAGAGTATGTTGGTGCTTGGGCCGCTCCACCGGGACCACCTCCTCAGTAGCAAGGCATGCCTCCTCCTTAGCAGCAAGGCATACCACCTCCTCAGTAGTAGGGCATACCACCCCCTCCACCTCCACCGGGTGGTTAGATCTTGATGTATATTGTACCACCATTTTGACATATTATGCTCGAGTAGCACCCTTGTACATTTTGACCGATCAATATATATATGAGCTTGATTTTTGGCATCATTGTACATGTTTATATATTGCTTTAGATGTGAATGTTTTATGAGATGATTTCCTATATGATTTAGATTTATGGATTAGAAATGTATGCAAATGGATGAATATACAAATGTTTATGCACATGTTTTATTGATGTATGAAAATGCTATGATAGATGTTAAATGCTATGTATGATTTGATTTATGCTTATAATGGATGCACATGTTTATGGATATATAAATGCAAATAAATGTATGAAAATGCACTTTTGGAAATGAATTTAATATAATGGATGCAATGGTACTAATCATCTCATGAAGGATATTGCAATATACAACAGGTACTAACCAAAAGAATGTGAACGAGGATTGAGAATGAGGACCGAACACTCATGCAGTCGAGAAGAAACCATGATGAAGGATGAGGACTGTTGAAGAATGAGAAGATAATGAAGACAACACCAAACTGCCATGATGCAAGCGTAAAATGTGAATGCAAGCATACAATGTGAATGCAAGCCTAAGATAAATGCAATCCTAGGACTTTGGTTATTGGACTCATCATATTTATCATCATCGAGTGCTTTTGGATCATCAAAGTCAATACAATCCTTACTAGTGCTGCTGCGACCATAAGAATATGAATATGACTTTCATCAGATAAAATGTAGGAAATGAACATAAGCACAAAGGCACAAAAGCCACGATGACCTGAACATTGTTTCTAGCTTGATATAGTAAGAAATCACATGAAAACAAACAAAGAAATAATAGTCAAGGAGATAGTTCCAACCTCCCCTTGGCATACAAATAAACAAGATCAAGGGATGTGAGGCTTTTCCACCTTAATGAAGAAGCTCTTATCACATACACCCTATTTATTTGACATTGCCAGATCATCGAAACCACACCAACAAGCAGTAGACAAAGAAAATATCAATGAAATTCATGAGAATAGATAGCATTCAGAAAAAGATTCAATCATAGCTCACCATGTTTTAAAGTTTACGAATGTGCCTATGTTTAGGGTGTTGAAAAACACCGTTGTGCTTGTGGGTGTATTGTGTTTGATTGCTATCAAGAGGTGTTTACTTTGTGAGATATCCAAAGTGTGTTGAAAAACACAAATGTGTCCAAAGAGTGTGTCAAAAAACACTATTTGATTAAGGTGTTGAGAAACACCAGTTTGTGCCAGTAGAAAGTTGTCCTTTGACAAGATTACTAACTCAAGTGTAAAATGAAGAGAAATTGAAGTGGGGAAGCATGCCCCCAAGTATCAAATGGATCAAAGATGAACAAATAGATAGAGAGACGATGCAAGAAATCTCAGCAATGTAGCAACAATAGGAAGACTTAGTTAGAACCACTGGTGACTGTCGCAAGAGATTCTCAAGCATAAAAATTGATAATGAGATTGAAGCACCAGTAGGCAGACATAGTGATATCCACTGGTGACTGATGCAAAAGAGATTCTCAAGAAGAGATGAAGTGCTACGAAGCATCGGCAGGAAGATGTAGTGAGATCCACTAGTGACCGATGCAAAAGGAGAAAGACTCCAAAAATATAAGACAATGCCCCCTAGGCCAGGAACATGCCCTTGAGTATGACATGTTTCAATCCATGTGAGGTCAAGAAAAATCTTGATGATGATGGAAAGCAAAAGCCTGAGCAAGCAAACCCAAGAAGCAAAGCAAACTAAAGAAGGAAAGCGAGCGATTTTAGAATTTTAAAGGTTTTACAATTTTATTTTATTTTTTGATTTTGCAATTTTTAGATTTTTAAATATTACTCAATCTCAAGCAAGATCACAATGGTTTGCCCCAATGTCTAGCAAGGTGTATGACATTGCAGATGGATTAGAAAGCTGATGTATGAGACGAATAGGAAATGATGGATGAAAAGGGTGAATGCAACCCTCAAAGAGAGTCTCCTCAAGATTACCCAAGCTAGGGAAAGAAGAATATAGAAAATGTAGGCTCATGGAGTAGTGCTGGAGAGCATATAGGATAATGACCTGATGTCACAAAAGCATGTGTCCAAAAGAGTGGACATGTCAAGAGACTTATGAGAAACAATTTTTCAATTTTGATCAAGACCAAGAGGTCAACTTTGGATAGGACATAGCTATGAAAGCATAATTAGGATAAGGGGTGATGGAGGTATAAGTGAATGTTTTGGATTATGGCATGAATGCTCAGAGATAGGAAGGATAGGCTTGGGATAAGCAAGATCATGATAGGGTAGCATGAAAAAAAGTTAGTAGGCTGATGGAAGGGATCACGAATGTTAGGATACATGATGCTCATAGATAGGCTTAACCTTGTCAAGATCAGCAAAAGGAACATGGATATTCACAAGCTAGCTAGAGGTATGATATGAAATATAAGATGAGATAGAAGGATCTTGCCCCCAAGTGAAGAGTGCAAGTAGGAGGAATTACACATGATGCCTGTTTGCCAGGTTTTCATCATGGTACTTATCCAAGGCGCCACAAGAAGTGGTTCTCACCATAGGATGAATTGATTTCTCTTTACTTTTGCTACCAAGGCACCTATTTACCTTCACTGAGGCACTTTTTCATTTTTTTTCCTTTTTTATTTATTTTTATTTTTTTTGGGATTTATGTAGGAACCTAAGCCTCATGCTATTTACATAGTGCTCCTTCAAAGGATATGCTTTGAGGGGCCTGTTACCTAAATTTTCCATTCTGTGCAAATCGACCTAGTCTGCCCTGTCTGGCAATTCTCTGTCATGGTTCCCAGGTCTTGGCTCTGTTTAAACCCTTAAACCCTCAGTCTTTCATGCAAAGAAGTAATAAACCATAGACCCTTGGCTGTTATGTTTTGAGGTTACCTTTTTTAAGTCACTTATGGCATGTGCTTATTTTCCAAGTCGCCTGATCGCTTTACCCTGGGCGAATATTCCTTTTCTTCTCCCAACTCTGCGTCTCCCTTTGTCGTGTAGTCTGAAAACACTTTGGAATATTCCCGTAATGTCTTCTGACTTGGCTACCTTTCTTAAGTCGCATGATCACCAGATCCACATTATAAGCTTTGAAATGAGCGGGACCCACTTCAGTCGGGTGATCGCGAGAAGAAGTCAACAGTCAAAGAAAAGTCTTCCGACTTCGCGATCTACTTCATGTCACATGATCGCTTGATCCAGCCGTGACAAACAGTTAAGCTTTCTTTTCAGTCGCATGGTCTCATGATAAAATGACAGTTAAGAGATAACACTCCCGACCTCGCGACTAACTGTTTGATGTTAGTAAATTTACTCAGTTGTCTTGTCGCTAGAACGGCACGATGACTCAGCTTTCCCAATGCAAATAGATGGACCAGTGGCTGTGTGACAGGTGGCATATATCAGGTGGATGTGGGTCCTCAGTTGCTTGATCGCATGAAGAAGGAAATTGATCATGTGACTTAGAGACTTAGTATTCTTTCCCTTCAGTCGTAGGATTGCTGGATAATTTAAGGGCATGCTCAGTTTTCAAGCGATTAAGTGTCAGCCGTCCGATGCAAAGTTTAGAACATCTAACGGCGGACGCGTGGTCGGGTGATCAAAGTGCCCTACGAGAAAAGTACTCCCGACTCAGTGCTAAGGGTAGTCGCGTTGTCGCTGAAAAGGTTAGGGGCACATGCTGACTGATAAGAGGGATCCCTGACTATGTGACAAGCAGAAAATAAAGATGTCATCGCGTAGTCGCCGAGCAGTTCAGAACAATGGAAAAGTGCTTGTGAGTGTACGACAAGCAGAAAGCAAGGCCTCGTCGCTCACTCATCGAGCAATGGACGTGTAAGGAAAATGATCTGCAGGTCTGCGACGAGCTGAAGGAAGTGGTAGTCACGCAGTCGCCGAGCCATGAGGACAAAGCAGAAACTGCCCGCGGGTGAGCGACCAAAGGAATAGGTGGTCATTGCGTGGTCGCTGAACAATAGAGATAAAGGAAAATAAAGCCGTGAGTGTGCGACTGAAGGGAAATGATTGCTCGTCGCCCAGTCACTGTTCTATAAAGGTAAAAGGTTTTCAGTTTGCGACTATGCGCCGAGGAAAAATGGAGGTCGTCGCGCACTCGCCAATGTATGAAGGTAAATAGAAGGCAGCTCGCAGGTACGTGACGAGTTGAGAAAATGGTCATCGCACAGTCGCTGTACAAATGAAGAACAGGGGGAATGGCTCGCGACTGAGTGATGGATGAAAGATAAAGAGCTCGTTGCCTACTCGCACAGAGGGTAAGACAAAGTAAATACTGCTCACGAGTATGTGATTCAGAGAAGCTAGCTGCTCATCGCTCAGTCATTGCACAATGAGGATGAACATAATTCTCCCTGCGAGTCTGCGATTAATGAAAAGGTAGCTCCTCGTCGCTCAGTCGTGGCGAAATAAAACAAAGAGAAAAGCTGCTTGCGACTGCGCGATCACGAAAGATGCAATGAAGAGCGGAGCTCATCGCGTACTCGCCTAGAATTCAGAAGGAAGAAAGATTAGGCTACGACTGAGTGATTCAAAGGGACGAAGCTATCGTTGCACACTCATGCATAAAGATGGAAACAGAGTAAAGCTTGGGCGAGTAAGCGACCAGACAGAGGATGATGTTGCAGATGAAAGAAGAATGGCTCGGGGGTGTTCTTCTCTGTTGTAGAGGGTTTTCCAGAATAATTCAGAGGGTTTCCAATTGCAGAAAGCCATGCACAGAGTAGTCTGCTGATATTTGAGTAGATTTGTTTCAATGTCTGTGAGTAGGAGGAGATTCAGCATGTTGCAGGGAAGAACAAAGTTATGACTAAGTTTCCAGAAGTGCCACGAGGAAGGAGAAGAAGTCCTGGGCAAGGATAAGATGAACACCTGGCCATGCACTATTCACAGACAAGAAAGACAGTTATTACAGAGAAAAATAGGTGAACAGGTGTGCATGACTTTCAGAGTAAACATAAATGCTACACTCCATCATCTACCAAATCTGATTTCCAGTTGCCAGATTGAGAAGGTCAGGAAAATAGCCATGAATATCTATTTTGACTTGGTCTTTCTAGACCACCTTCTCTCTCTCTTTTCCTCTCTCCTTTGTCTTAGGGTTAGGGTTTTCTATGATCATCCAAAGCTTGTTGCATCCTAAGGGATCCCAAGATGGTCTGAGCCCTATATATAGCAGAAAAGTTGCATTTGCAAGGGTCGGTTCTTCTTCCTTTTGTGCTTGCTGTCCTTGTAACTTTTTTTAGTTCCTGACAGAGACAAAGAGATTTTGTAACCCAGGAGTTAATTTTTATGCAAAAGGCATGCTCTGTGACATTTCTTTGTCCTTGGTATATTTTTTTATGAGTCTGTAACTCACTGTGAGAAGTAATATGCAAAGCTTCAACTTTTTGATCAATTTGTTGAATTGTGTCAACCTTGTCTCTTTTATGCTTGTCTGTATGTGTCTTGATTGTTGATGGATTAACTGTGGATAATTTCATTCCTCTTAATCAGTCCTTTCACAGCATCTACTTGTAGAAGAGTATGTCTGCTTGCAGGTTGTAACTAGTGTTCTATTGTTTAAAGNNNTTAACTGTGAAGAAGTCTTTCCTTTTAACTGGTTTACTCATGACCTTGTTATGAAATATTGATGCATGCCTATACAAGAGACTTGTGTTCTACTTGCAATTCAGAGTTAGTTGACCCAGGGGTTTATTCTCTGTATGTTATGTTTTTGTGCCAATTTTGGTGCATCACCTAGTAGGTAGTTTGCTTTCAGTCATTTCCCTTTCAAGCACTCCTTCTAACCCTTTTCCCCTCAAGTTTTTACTTTCCTGTTTAAGAAGCAAATTAAGGTGATTATCCAAGAGGAAC
>MU227013.1:1361568-1381466 GCA_018584345.1 Thuja plicata
ACTGTGAAGAAGTCTTTCCTTTTAACTGGTTTACTCATGACCTTGTTATGAAATATTGATGCATGCCTATACAAGAGACTTGTGTTCTAATTGCAATTCAGAGTTAGTTGACCCAGGGGTTTATTCTATATATGTTATGTTTTCATGCCAATTTCGGTGCATCACCTAGTAGATAGTTTGCTTTCAGTCATTTCCCTTTCAAGCACTCCTTCTAACCCTTTTCCCCTCAAGTTTTTAATTTCCTGTTTAAGAAGCAAATTAAGGTGATTATCCAAGAGGAACTAGCCTAGAACCTGGAGGTCTCATCTCAGTTAGTATAGGTCCCACAACCTAGAGATGATTCCCTTGTTATACTGGATTATCAAGACCAAGAGAGCTTGAGATCAGAGGCGCAAATTCAGTGTATAACAGGGCCAAGGCTGCTAAAAGTATGCTCAAAGATGTTGATAAGAAGATGAGAAGGGTATGAAATGGATGATAAGGAAAATGGAGGCCAAGATTTTATGCAATGGATTGGATGAGAGAAAAAAGAAGGAATGTAAGGACCCAATATGGGAGGATAGTAGGTGACAAAATCAACATTGACACATCCCTTGAAGGGTAGTAGACGAATGAAGGAAAAGTGTATGGAATAGCTTGAGAAGTTGATGGATGAGTGGATATGGATCTTGGTATGCAAGGACCCAAGATGGAGTCAAAAGGTGGGAGATGTTTAGATGGAGATGAAGTGGAAGACTTTGGAAGCTTGGATGCCAACTCTGATTGTTCCTTTTGGTGCAAGTCTTTCAAGAGAGACTTGGGACTCCACATAACTTTTTCTTTTCTTTTTGTATCGATGCCTTTTAGAAGAGACTTGGGAATCCATATAGCATTTGATTTTACATTTGCATCAGATGATTTAGAACGTAATTCTTTGATAATGGATTTAGGAACCCATATTTTCTTTGATTTGGTTCTTTTCTCAGTGGAGCTTTGTGGTCTCTTGAATATTTACTTTTTCTTTGTAGTCACATGTCAGTTAGATTGGACATAGTGATCTTCGTATGTAAGTGGATTCTTATATTTCTGATTTTTGCGTTGCACATCCAAATTGCTTCCAAAAGACTTAGGAATTGTGGATGAATATGGCCGATATGACCGGTTCATATGGAGGGGTTGATAGGGAGAGTTCAAGGATGTATTTCTTTGTTGATCTTGATAGGAGATAGGATAAGTGGATGACAAGCTAGTATTGATAGGCATGGTAGATGGGGGACATAAGGACCTAATATAGATGGAAGGTTTGACGGTCTAAGCTTTGGGATATAAGGACCAAGAATAGATTTAGAGGATGGAGAAGACTGGTGCTTACATTTGAATGGAGGGATATAAAGTGTGGAGGGGATATCAACATCTTTAGAGTGAGATGCATGGCCAAGGCTCTTCCCTTTTGAATTCACCTTTATATTAATAGGAGCATGAGTAGCTTTGATAGGAGCGATTTTGATAGGAGCAGATGAAGCTTTAGGGGATTTATTTTTCTATAAGGGATTTGGAGGAATGATTTTTTCTTGAGGTGTATACGGAAGAGCATGACAAAGAGATGAAAGGATTCTCTGATCTTGACAAGGATCTTTAGATGGTGTACAAAGGGTACCTTTCTCTTGATTTTCAATAGGTTCATTAGAGATGGTAGAAAGGATATCTTGATCTCGCTTGGGAGATGGAGGATGTTATTGGAAGCGATGGAAGGGGATGATAAAATTATCATGGGGTTCTTGAGATATATGACACTAGTCAACCATTGGATTAAGATGGAGGGTGTCTTGATCTTGATCATAACTGATATTTGTTTCCTCACATTGTGGATTCTTCTCTTGACATGAAGCCACTTCTAAGGATGAGGTAGGAGTTTTAATATGCATATGGGATTCTTGACACGATGACGAATAGTCATTGGGAATAGGCATGATAGGCGTTGAAGCACATGGAAGCTTCGGGTCTATGATCTTTGAAGCCTGAGAAGGACTTGCAATCGTATGTGGGTTAGCTTGGATCTATTTTAGAGGTAGTCCTTGAGGGTAGACATAGTCATCATTAGGTTCAATTTTTGATAGAGAGGATGAATCTTTAGGAGATGGAGGAATGGTGGAAGAAGTAGACGTGAGATGGGAACCATTGGTAGACATAGTTTCCTGATATTGATCATACTTGAGATTAGTATCTTCACTAGGTGATTCATTAGGATTTTCCATTTTGATTATGCCATCATCTATGAGATCTTGGATTTTATGTTTCAACTTCATGCAAGATGAAGTTTCATGCTTATTGTGTCGATGATATGTAGAGTAGTTACTGAAAAATGTGGATCCAAGTAACATGATTTTAGGCAATGTGATGAGGTCATTCTCAAGAAGTTCTTCTAATGTTGATTAATAAGACTATCCCAAAGGAGTAAAGACTCTCTTTGAAGGATAATTAGACACTTCTTGACTTGCAATATCCTTCTTTTGCGCATAGAAAAGGATCTCATCTGATGTACTCATGGCTTCCTCTACATGTTCTTGATCAAATTTGGGATTGTCGTCAAACTGGTCTGGATCAAAATTGGGATTGTCATCAAATTATTCTTGATCAAAGTTGGGGTTATCATACCAAGATTTATCCTTTTCCTCCTTTAATCGTTGGAGTTCAGATCCCAAAGTTTGAAGTTGTTTCCATAAAGTTTCCCTGAGGATCTCATCTTTGGTCTTAGACATTGTAAGATTGTCTTGATATGCTTGCTTGTAAGAATCAATCGGTTTGCAAATCAAGACAACCAGTTTTGGACTACAGACAATGAGGAAACAAGCTATCAGACCCCAGATAAAAGGTAGATCAGGAAGATAAACAAACTCAATTTTCAAGATAAAAACCAGATTTTGAGACACAGTGAGAACTATTCTCTAACAAGATTTCCAGGTTTAGGATAGTTTTAAGATGATACAAATCAGCAATCTCTGTTTCAAGGTGACAAGCACTCATTTACAAACACGAAGTTTCAATCAGGCAATAGTGACACAAATAGTAGTCGTAAACAATTCCACCGAGGACAAAGCAACTTGGTAGAAACATGGGAGTCTTTGTTTGATGATAGTATAGAAAGTTTAAGAATCTAAACAGACACTCAGTTATCCCTACAAAGAAAATTGGTTGACAAGACAAAATCTGTGCCCCACTGTCTTATGCATATGTGTGCACCTCACACAGCAGTGTCACCCTCAAAAGAGAGCCCGTGTTTTTGGTGTTTCCAAGGACTAAGTATATATGTTCGAAGGTTACCCTTAAATAGGGGCCAGTGTCATATACCACTTCAAACATCCAGTGCATACCTATGTCAAGAATCTAGGGGAGAAATTCTTCCCTCTCCCTGCGCACAGATTATGTCTCCTTTCGGAGGTGAACCAGGTAGGCATCTAACTAAGAGAGTGTTTAATAGGCTTCTGTTCAAAATAACCTCCGATTCCTTTGATACAGAGTTGGGGCCTCATAGCCACACCAACACTTATAAGTCACACACCCTTGCAAGCAAGGCTAGGAGCGGCACCACTCAGTATGAAAAATAAGGCTTTCTCATGATGATATTTGAAATCAATGAGAAAGAAGTTATCATGGCTTTGGAGTCTTTCGAATACAACAAAGTAGACTTTATTAGAGTGAGGTAGAATCACTGGCAAAAGGTGTGTACTCACTTGGGTCATTCCCGGAGGTTCAACTTCTGGTAGGCCCTCTAAAGGTGACTCAACTTGGTTTAGATCCAAGGGTTTGATTTTCTAATTCTCTCAATGAGAGAAGAGCATACTTCTCTACGTTTTCACCTCACGCAAGCACATCAAGCATATTCATCACCGAGATAGTTTCACTCCACTAAATCCACAATTCTTTGGGTTTCTGATTCTCTCAAAGAGAGAAGAGCATAATCCCCTAACAAGTAGAAGTGCCAAAGATTCACTATATTGCTTTGCTTCCCCAAGTATCTGTCGTGCTATCAACATCTGGGTCTTAGTTTCATCCATGGGAATCACTTCCATGTAATGAAGAGCTTATTCCCCTACTTTGCTATCGGGATCCTTACAAAATTTTAACAAAGCCCTATTTAAACTATGTGAATGAAAAATAGCAAACAAACATGACGTTTTGATTATGTCTTTGTCTATCGTCATCAAGTAAATTGTTAAAAAGTTTGTATCTTTGACAAGCGAACCTGCAAACCACTATTAAGCTGCAGCAGAAATTAGAAACAAGAAAATTAGTGTATAAAATAGATGTCAGAAAAGACAAACAATAGATTTCAAATTCTAGAATTTAATTGTCTGTCTGTTAAAGTTCGCGCGAGAAAGCAATTCGACAAGCGTGAGAAAGTGCTTTGACACACGCAAGCTTTCTATTTCCTCACGTGACAAAGTGCTATAGAGAGAAAAAATTCACATGGCTAGATGCAAAACTTTGCGTGATACTCCATACCAGTGTTGTACGGACATACGGTAGAGTTCACAAAACACTGTCAAAAAGTTTGACAATGAGGCCAGAAATTATTTTTTCTGCCCCACGGTGGGCGCCAAAATGTGTGTTCTTAAATGTGACCTCTAAATTAGGCACAAACATAGCATAGTCTTTAATCAATTGATCAATTTACAAAGACAAACATGAATTTTTCATCCTGCAAACTCAATTGAAATGACTTGCTACCTCCTAATTAGTTGTGGATGTTGAATTTACCCTCAGAACGAAAGCCAACAACCTGACCATTGCTAACATGATGGATTTGTAAAGCACGAGGAAAGATGAATTTTCCATTACTCTATGAATTGAAATGCAATTAATCTATGAAAGTAAATTTCTCTTAGTCTATGAAAGTAAATTGCAACTAATCTAGAAATGAATTGCAACTAGTCTATGGAAGCAAAATGCAATTAATCTAGGAAAAGAAAATACTCTTAATCTAGAAATGAAGTTCTTTTAAACTAGAAAAGGAATTGCATTTAAACTAGAATTGAAATTTCCTTTAACTAGAGAGCTTGAAATAATTAGATTGATAAGTTAGATATATAAATGAAATCAACATATCTTCAATTCCAATTGAAACTAGCCTAATTATGCAATTTTAAACTCAAAAGTATGAAAGAATTAAATGCAAATTTGACTATAAGTTTGATGCTCTCAAAAATCATCCTCCCTAATGAAGAAAAAGGGGTCCAATTTATAGAAAACCATGGAAAGAGGGTGAAGAGTTTCTTGAAAAGAAACAGTGGCCTCTTCAGTTCCATTTGAGACAAAAATGTGTGAATTATTTAATTAATAGGATGGATTATTGCCACATGAGTGTCCTTTCACATGGAATTATGGAATTCCTTTTTGAGGATAATTCATCCAATAATTAAATAACCTTTCAATTCCCTTTATGTATATTAGCTAAAGGGGGTGGAATTAATTTAATTAAAAGAACTTAGGACTTTAGAATTAAATCAATTAATCATAGGGATTTTTATCTAATAAACCCTGAGAATTTAGGAATTAAATATAATGTCAGATTTATGCAAATTTGGGTTTTCTGCATTTGAAACTTAGTCAATTAAATTCAATTAGGAGAAGAATTTGCCTAGTACAATAGGACTTTGAAGATGAGAAAATGCACCAAAATTTATTGGATTATAAGGTGCCAATTTTGGGGTGTTACAGAGATTAGCCGAGCTTATGGCTAAAGATGGTCAAATCATGGCCAAACTAATAACAATTTAGGCTAATTTGATACATCATCTGAAGGTTATTCAGAAGGAACTCATAGCTACATGATAATTGGTCAAGAGAGATTCATATCTCTCTATTGCAGATAGTTTGGTAAGTCTATCTGCCAAGCTAGAAGTTAAGTTGGTGGTTATGAAGTTTGTTAAGGATAGTTGGGATACATCTTTTACATTGATTTTACAGCTTCATAAACCTTTTTTGGACAAATAAAAATTAACCCCCACAACTATCAGTGACATAAACAAGGGGGAAATGCGATAGCAAACAAGCAAAGGAAAGGAAACAAAAAAATATGTGCAGAACAAGGTATAAATATCTTTGCTGAGATAATGTATGAAGTATAATCTAAGGGGGAGTACATTGTGTACTTAGGAAAATTTTGTGAATGTAAATGATAAGTGTTTTTGCTACTAATATCAAAGGGGGAGATTGTTGATATCTAAGTTGTGTTGATCATTAGTGTTCCACACTTAGTCATTTATCTAGGAAATTTTAGCCAGTCATCACTACGGTCATGCTATCCAGTATAGGCCAAGCTATCAGGCACCATCATTATCGAGCAGATAATAGTTGCCGAATCACACGGTTACCAAGTTCAGTTCATTCTGAGTGACAGAGTCTTTCTGTGCTAAGCAAGATAGTTTTGTTACCCATTTAATTATTTGATCCCACTACGTGGCATTAAGCCAATTAAAAAATTAGATCTGTAAATTATATGAAGATTGCTTCTTACCCTAATTTTGGGAGTACTGAGAGAAGGTGTATTCATACATGAGAGATGAGTGAAGTCTTGTTTTGAGAAAGGAAGCATAGATAGAGCAGAGTGAAAGTGCACTGAGTAGGAGGGTAAAAGATAAATCAGATTATTAGATCAAAGGAGGTATTGAAAAGAGGAGATCTGTTATCAACATTAGAGTGAATAATGAAGGATCAGATCTTTAAACATTCCAACAAGTGTATTAGGTAAAATATATTAACAAAGTGGTTCTAACAGACCTTTCTAATTCTCTTATCCAAGTGCTTACTTTGTTGTAAGTTTAAATCCTTTTACAAGGTAGATTTTAATGATCTGTAGCTCTTAATCAGACATACCTTTAACCAGGTAGATTACATATTGTGATCAAATCTTGCAGCCCTAATAGGCACACTTTATTTTTGTAGCAGTGGAGTTTTTGTGGGTGTCATCCCCACCCTAGTTTTACCTTATTGGGTTTCTAAGTTACCAAAATTTTGTGTCATGTGTTATTTATTTACTATCATGAATGCTACTAGATGATAGATCAATTACATTTATGTATGATTGTGGATCAGTTTGTTTTAAGAGATAAAAATTGAATATCTGATTCACCCCCCCCTCCTCTCAGCATCTTGCTTTCCCATATTGTATTTCCAACACTAGAAAGATATGAACAAAGGAACAATTTTCTAGAGAAACATGTTTTAGCAATGATTAAAACCCTTAAGAACTTTAGACATCTAAATATTAACAAAAGGTTCATTTGATGGTTTCCCATCTTAGTATCAAGGAATTTATTCAAACCAAGGACCTACATATAGGTTGGATTACCAAGGTAATGGAGATTGATGTGCACATACAAGTAACAAAGTTGGTTAGAGGAAAATAGTTGTGTGAATGAAGAGTTGAACGTATCTAAGGAGATGAAAACCTAAAGGTGTTTGTGCTTGTCCAAACTAATTAAGCTAAGGATAGAGAACCATCAAGATGGCTTAAAGAGATGAGTCATTTCTTACAAACCAACGAATGCCCACCTATTCTAAACAAAAATTGAAAATAAGGTACTTGAAACTCTAGTCTATACCTTATGAACCGATTGATTGTGTACTTTTTAGGAAGGATGACAATGGAGTACTATTGATATGTGTTCCCACTGATCAAATAGAGAGAATACTCTCTGAATTTCATAATGGGTCTGCTAGAGGTCATTATTCACCAAGGACTACAACTTTGAAGATCATGAGGGTAGGATATTATTGGCCTACCCTATTTAAGAATGTTCATTATTGGACAAGGAAATGTGTAAAGTGTACCCTATTTATAGGAAAGGAAAGAATATCAACATTACCCTTACAACCTATTCAAGTAGAGAAACCTTTTATGAGATGAGGTGTTGATTTAATAGGAGTTATCAATCCACCATAAAGTGTTGGTCACAAATGGATCCTCACTGTAACTGAATACTTTACAAGATGGACTAAAGAAGTGGCTTATAAAGAAGGCAATGAAACTATTTTCCTTAGTTTCTAGGAGGATATTATAACTAGGTTTTGTGTATCTAATTCAATCATATCGAATAATGCCTTGGAATTTGTTGCAATGAGGTTCACTTATTACACTATAAACAATTTCATATACCTCAATACTTCTTCCAATTAATATCCCCAAGGGAATGGATTGGTTAAGTCTACTAATAAGAATTTGATCAAGATCATCAAGAGTACTCTGAAGGATAACCAAAGAGATTTGCATTCAAAGTTGAAATATTCCTTATGGGGTGATAGGATAACACCTAAGAAATCCATTGGTAACTCCCCTTATGTATTGGTGTATGGAAAATAAGCTAGGCTTCCCATTTCCTTAAAGCTACCATCATTAGAATTAGCAAATCAACTAATTTTGTTTGAAGAAGCTTACCCAATGGGGTTAAGATATTACCAATTGGTGGAGCTAGAGAAAGCCATAGATAAGGAAAATAAAAACATGGAGTATCATTAGATTCAAACCAAGAAGTTATTTGATAAGAAAAAAACTCCTAGTGTTTTCAGGGAAGGAGACCCAGTCCTAAGGAGGGGTGAAGTTCAGAGAAATCCAAGTGGGCATAATTCATTCTAACCATCAACCCTGGAAGGAGAAGTTCTACGTATACCAGTGAATGACCTATGCACCCGATGCATCACTTTGAGGTATGACATATTTAGTGCTTTATTTGAAGAGGTTTCCAATTTTCAATAATGTGCTCTTAAACACATGCAATTTTGTTTAGGCTTTTTAGTATTGCGGGTTTTAGGTTTCCAGCTTCCAATAAAGTATTTTTTTTCAAAAACATATGTTGTTTAGGTCAAGTCCCAATTCCATAAGAATTCATTACATAACTCAAAAAAATAGCAAGCATATTCATTCTAATAATACAACTACCATTCATGATAGGGGAGTTTATCCCATCCACCATAAAATTGTTTGGTAATTAAGACGTAGCTTTTACATCTATTAGGGTTTTTCCTTTTATATTTAGGGCTTATTTCTAACGACTCTGCACCCAATGGATATGCAAGGCAGCTATTTTTTTAATGTTTAGCAGGAAAAAATCCATGAGAGGTCGTCATAATTGTTACCAAATTTCCTTCCACTAGTGAAATTTTGCAAAGAGGAGGTCCAACAGTCCAATATATGTGGATTAGAATGGACTCCTATAAGGGTTTGAGTCCACCATACTATGAATGAATGAAATGTAGTAATTAGAACATTCTCAAGATGCTATAAGGATTAAGGAAATGAGGTTAGCCCAAGTGGAAAGCCTGTAACCCAGAAATAAAGTGCATTGAGGTGCACAAACAAAGATAATCATTATAATGTTTTATTCCACATTAGTTGCGCGGGTAACTTATGAGTTATTTTAATAGTCTAGTGCACAAGTAAGTGGTATACAAAAGGAAAGTGCCTTTTGGAATATGTTCACATGCTAAGTGGTTGAATGATAGACATGTTGGCAGTTAAAAAGATATATTTTGTGGGCCTGAGAAAGATGAGCTAAGATAAATGGCAAAGGATTCTGATCCCATGCTTTAATAGAAGAAGAGAGAGAAACATAGCAGGATCATGAGGTGATGACAGGTAGATGAGTGGGGTTGGTTGACCAAGTTATCAGGTGATGCCTCATAGCCAATCTGAGTTAGATAAATATGATAGATGGCGACCTTACATAGCTAGTCCGAGTCAGACAAAGAGGATAGATGGAGGCTTGACGCATCTAGTCTGATTCAAACAAAGAGCACAGATGGAGGCTTGTTGCTATCCCAATGATACCAGTGAAAAGGAAAGAGAAAGATTATAGGATAATGCAGGAGTAAAGCATGAAATTAAAGCAGTTTGAAAGTGCTTTAAGAATAGGTAAATAATATATATCTAATGGTTTTCATCATCCTATTTAAAAAGGTGTATGATAGCTAAGATCCATGGGATTACGAGATGGTGATGCTTTACTCGGCCAATGTAAGAATGAAGTGGTTGTAAGATAGGTAAAGAGGCCCATGGGTCAAATTAGAGAAAGCCACATCAAAGGTAGGGTAAAGGTATAAAATAAAGGCATGCAGTCTACCTAATGTAGAGGGACAATATTGCCTATGTCACAGAAAGGTAGTCGACTAGTCAAAACATTAACTTTTGGTTAGAAGTAATGAAAGGTGGTCGACTAAATTTAAATAGGTCATTAGAATTTTAGCAAATGATAGAAAAGGTATTGGAAGTCTATTATGTATGAATGCAATGGTTTGAATGAGGTTTGTGTTGGAAAGTGACAATGCAAGCAATTGTTATTTTGTCATTGCTGTCAAACCTTAACTGGTGAGACTATTATTTTTTTTTTGAGTACCATATCTATTGTTGATGAAGAAGATTTAACAAGAAGACCAAATTAATGGTGAAGTTAAGGAAAATAAAAGGGTACTTGATTAGTTAGCACTCTAGCAAAGTAATTAGTTATTTATCTTTCAAAGACAGTTTTTTCTGGTTGTTCTGTGCCGAACAAAGTTGCTTGTGCCGAGTAAAGTTTTTTGTGATGAGAAAATTTGTTCAATGCCGAGCACCCATGAAGTTGCTGAGTGGAAATAGTGATGTTGGCTGACTTACAGTAATTGGATTAATGATGAGATTTGAGATCTCTAGCCGACTTAGTTAATTTTATTGCGATATGTAATGTTAATTAAAGATTTATCCACATCATTTAATGTATGGGTAACCGTAATTAATGCATGGTTTCAAGATTTAACTAGATACTACTTTGGAGAAGTAAATGAGATGCAAAGATGGAATGATCTGTTGGATTTGACCTAACCTAAGATCTACGATCTTCGTTAAGCAGAAAAAGATTTATCTAACCTAGACATAGAGGTATATGATAACCTCAAGGGGTTATTCATTTAGTATGCAAGAGGTGTGCTACTAAATGTGAAGTGGATGTGTATGTAAGAGGTTTGCATAGTTGATTTACTATTTTCCATGATCTAGTAGAGAAGGCTGAATACAGAAGCAGAGAGTTGCATGTGTGATTGATTGATGGATTTCCAAGCATATTAGAAGGTTGAAATGATAATTCAGGCTATCCAATAAGTTAACATCAGAGTTGTAATTGGGTCTAAATTACAAAGTACGTTGTATGTACTAGATCACAACTACTGATTACTTTCTAACCATTGTCTCTGTTAAAATCCTTTTACAAGGTTGACTTAACAGTCATTTGTATAAATCCTCTAACAAGGTAACATTAAAGTGGAATGTTCTAAGTCCTATAACAAGGCAACTCCTAACAGGGTGATTAAATCCTTTAACCAGGTCACACCTAGCAATGTGTTATTGTAACCTTTAACAGGGTTGGCTCCTCATAGGGCATCACTTCAGAAGAGTGAAAACATGGTAGCATGTTACTGGTGGTTTTTCCCATATTGGTTTTCCACATTAAATACTTGTGTCAACTTGTGTGAATGCTTATGGTTTATTTTAGTGTTATGTTTCTACAAGCTAATTTCAATTGATAGTAAACTGCATGATTAAGTCGTTGACTTATGCTACTGCTACTGAGTAGTTCTAAAATATGGAAAGTTTTTATTTTCTACATCTAGACCTGAGGATAAAAGATTCACCCCTCTCCTCTCAGTTATTCTAAATTCATTCTAACAATTGGTATCAGAGCTTTGGTCTCCTGAAAATATTTTGAAGGTACTTGGAGTGAAAAGATCAAGATGTATAAGAAGGAGGTTCCTAATCTAAACAAAGATAACTTCCCTGCATGGAAGAGTTTGATGAAATTTCATTTGGCTAGTATTGGAGATGATGCTAAGTGACTTATTGAACATGCCTATGTACCACCTACTACTCCTCTCAGAGATCCTGAACTAAAAGAAAAGCAAGAGCACAATAAAGCAATGTTGGAGATCGCCTCCTCATTGAGCTATTCAGAGTTTGATGATATAAAGAGCTGCACAAATGCAAAGAAAATGTGGGAAAAACTTGCAACTATCTTCGATGGAGACACAAATGTGCTCAGACCTAAATCAGAAAGTCTAAGAGGTAAGTTTGATGAGATGAAAATGCAAGAAGGTGAAAATGTTATTCAATACTATGGTAGAGTAAAATAAGTTGTAAATGCCATTAGAGGGGCTAATGGAACAATTGATGAGAACACCATTATGAGAAAGGTACTGAGAAATTTACTTCCTATATATTCTACTATAGTTTCTGCAATTCAAGAATTGAGATGTACTCCTAACAATAATCTAAATCTGGAAAATCTGATAGGCAGACTCATTGCATTTGAAAAGTCAAATTATGATAACTATAATCCACAAGGTATTGATTCTACTTTTAGATCACAACTGGTTCTCAATAAATCTTAGAAAGGAAAGAAACATGTGGACAGTGATAGTGACACTTCTGATGATGATCTTGACGAACTTGAAGCACTTATGGCAAAAAGACTATCCAGAGGAAAAGGAAAATACAGAGGTAAACTTCTTATTATCTATTTTTCATGCAATAAAGTTGGTCATATAGTTGCTAGATGTCCTGATAAGAATGAAAAAGATGAAAGAAGGGACCACACATACAAAGAATACAAAGACAGAAAGGATGACCGAGACTTCAAGAAATATATGGAGTACAAAGACAAACGTAAGAAATCTTGTTATATTGCTGAAGAAACTTCTAACAATGACACTGATAATTCTAATGACAATAATATAGAAGTTGTTTATGTTGCAATGAAAGAAGATTCTGATGATTATGAGAAAACTGCACTAATCTCTTATATCAGTAAATATGATCGTTGGATCATTGATAGTGGTTGTTCCCATCATATGACTAGCGACAAAGATAAGTTTGAAACCCTAAATTAATGTAAAGGAGGATATGTAAATTTTGGTAATGATTCACCATGTCTTATCAAAGGTAAAGGATTGATTAACCTAGATGAAAAAATTAGATGTGATGATGTGTATTGGGTTGATGATCTTATATACAATTTGCTGAGTGTTGCATAGCTGAACACTTCTGGTTAAAAATTTGAATTCCATCATAGAAAGGAAAAGGTATATGATTATACTGGAGAATTAGTTGGAAGTGGTGATCAGACTAAAGGTAACTTATTTTATCTGGATTTATCTAAAGAAACATGTTGGTTTGCATAGTACAATGATGTTTGGTTATGGCATAAGAGGTTGTTTCATGTGAACTTTGATAACTTGGTAAGCATAAGTAAATTGAAAAAGGTTAGAGGGTTGCCTAAGTTAAAGAAACCTGAGAATGCTATGTGTAAACAATGTCAACTAGGAAAGATGACTAAGTCTAGTTTCAAAAGTAAATACACATATAAGAGGAAATTATGGAATTGGTCCATATTGATCTCTGTGGTCCCACTGGAGAAAGAAGCTATTGTGGTGCTAGAAAATTTATTCTATTTGTTAATGATTATTCAAGGATGATGACTATAATGTTTCTCAAGGTAAAATCTGATGCATTCCAGTTATTTAAATGGTACTTAGCTAAATTTGAAAATGAAACAGACAAAAGTTTTAAATGCTTAAGATCTGACAAAGGTGGAGAGTTTATTTCTAATGAGTTTAACAGGTTCTGCAATGACCGAGGCATAAAGAGATAGATGTGCGCACCCAGGACTCCTCCACAAAATGGTATTGTTGAATGAAGGAACAGATCTATTATGGACTGCGCAAGAACACTAATGATGGAGAAAAATGTTGCACATAAATATTGGAAATAACTTGTAAGTACTGTAGTCTATACATTGAATAGAGTTCAAGTCAAGAAAGGTACAAATGCTACACCTTATGAAATTTGGTATGGTTATGCACGTAGTGTAAATTATTTTAAAGTATTTGGAAGCAAATGTTTTATTCTGAAGTACAAAAAAAATGGAAAACTAGATGCTAAAGGTGAAGAAGGCATATTCCTTGGTTATTCAACGAAAAGCAAAGCATACAAATGTTTGAATTCTAATAATAACAAAATTATTGAAAGTGCAAATGTAAGAATTGATGAGTTTGCAGAAAGAAATGAAGCTGAAAGTTCACAAGAGCCTAAAAGCTACAGATCATTTGTATATCTAGATGATGAAGATTCTAATTCACTACCTGAGACTACTGTTGAATAACAACATGCACCTGCCGAGTCACAGAGTGGAGTTGCCGAGCAACTGGAAGTGAATGTCGAGCTATCTGAGGGAGATGCTGAGTCACAGAATCAACCAGAACTTAATACAAATGATGAACCTAAAGAAAGGACTCAGCCTACTCTAGCAAAATATGTGAGAAGAAATCACAATTCTAATCAAATCATTGGATCAAAGGATTTTGCTGTTATGACAAGAAGTAAGTTGAAAAATGGCATATGTCTGTTATATGAAATTGAGCCGAAAAAAGTGAAAGATGCTTTAGAAAATGAAGATTAGATACAAGCAATGATTGAGGAAATTGAACAAATTGAGAAGAAAAAAACTTGGACACTTGTACCTAGGCTGAAGGATAAAAATGTAATCGGCACAAAGTGGGTATTCAGGAACAAGTTGAATGAACATGGAGATGTGACAAGAAACAAAGCTAGACTGGTATGCAAGGGTTATGCACAAGAGGAAGGAATTGACTACTTCACCCCAGTTGCAAGATTGGAAGGTGTCAGAACGTTACTTTCATATGCATCCTATAAAAGATTCAAATTTTATCAGATGGATGTGAAATCTGTATTTCTCAATGGGATCTTGGAAGAAGAAGTATATATCAAGCAAGCTAATGGTTTCATAGACCCAAACAAAAGGGATATGGTTTGAAGATTGCACAAAGCATTATATGGATTGAAGCAAGCACCAAGAGCATGTATGAGGGATTGCACAATTACCTAAACAAGATGGTATTTGCAAGAACCAATGACAACAACAACCTGTACTTGAAGATAGAGCAAAGTAAAGGTACAATATTAGCTGAAATTTTTGTAGATGACATCATATTTAGTGGACTAGATGTGTTATGCCAAAAATTTTCAACTGAGATGCAAACTGAGTTTTAGATGTCTATGTTTGGTGAAATAAAATTCTTTTTTGGTTTACAAATTTATCAAATGAAGAATGGTATCTATATCACTCAATCTAAATATATCAAAGAGATACCAAAAATTTTTGGAATGGAAGAGTCGAAACCAGTGAGTACACCCATGGCTACTAGACAGAAGCTGACAAAAGATGATGACACATAAGAAGTGAACCAAACACTCTACAGATCAATGATTTCAAAACTAGAGTATGTTGTACACAATAGACCTAATATTTCCCTAGTTGTTGGGATTGTTGCAAGGTTTTCTACCAATCCCAAGGAAAATCACATGATGGCAGTAAAAATTATTCTAAGATATTTGAAAGGAACTGATGACTATGGTCTATACTACAAAAGGAATGACAAGTTTGAACTTAGAATTTACACTGACTCTGACTGGGCTGGAAATGTTGATGATAGGAAAAGCACTACTACTGGAGCATTTATTTTAGGAAAGAGATTGATCTCCTAGACAAGCGAGAAACAAAACTACACCTCACAATCTACAGTTGAAGCCGAGTATGTGGCAACAACAGTTAATTGTTCTAACATTGTGTGGTTGAAGATACTGCTAAAAGGTATGAAGGAAGAAATCACTGACCCAGTTGTCATATATTGTGATAACACAAGTGCTATTAATATCTCTAAAATCCTATTATTCACTCAAAGACAAAGCATATAGCTATAAAGTATCATTACTTGAGGGAGCTAGTTCAGAGTAAAGAAGTGAGACTGGATTATGTGAACACTAATGAACAATTAGCAGACATATTCACAAAAGCACTACCCAAGGATGCTCATGAGTATCTATGAGGTAAATTGGGGGAGACTCCCCTAACTGAGGCTAATTAAGTTCTGTATGGTACTGTTGCATCAAATATTACATTCAGAATATTTGACACATTGATGCACAGTTAGTCACACTTTAGGATGCTGGCTAAAGTTGTGAACGTGAACAAGGAAAAAAACCAAAAATCAGTCATAATCAAGATGACAGGATCAACATGATACTCAAGATCTACATGATAATGATATCGATATCTTTGGCATTGTTGTCAAAGAGGGAGAGATTACCTATATAGAGGAAGAAGTTGAGGGAGAGATTACCTATAAAGAGGAAGAGATTGTCGAGAAATAGAGATTACAAAGAGAAAAAGATTACAAAGAGGCAGAAGTTACTATTGAAAACACTAAAGTCATTATCTAATCAGAGGGAGTCTACAGATGATTAGACACAGATGATTACAGTGTGATTACAAACACAAAGGGAGAAATGTTTTACAGATAAGAATCAGAATGAAGCTAAAGACATTAATGAAGATTCATTCATATCAAGGAACAAAGGTGAATTTTTGGATTGGTTGGTAACTATGCTTGTTAAATCATTGTTTTAATATTTTGTGTTGCAATCAATGCCAAAGAGGGAGATTGTTGGAAAGTGACAATGCAAGCAATTGTTATTTTGTCATTGTTGTTAAACCTTAACTGGTGAGACTATTGTTTTTTGTTTGAGTACCATATCTATTGTTGATGAAGAAGATTTAACAAGAAGACCAAGTGAATGGTTGAGTTAAGGAAAATAAAAGGGTACTTGAGCAGTTAGCACAGGCAAAGTAATTAGTTGTTTATCTTTCAAAGATAGTTTTTCTAGTTGTTATGTATCGAGAAAGTTTTGGCTTGTGTCGAACAAAGTTGTTTGTGCTGAGTAAAGTTGTTCGTGACGAGAAAATTTGTTCAATGCCGAGCACCCATGAAATTGCCGAGTGGAAATAGTGATGTTGGATGACTTACAGTAATTTGATTAATGATGAGATTTCAGATCTCTGGCTAACTTAGTTAATTTTATTGGGATATGTAATGTTAATTAAAGATTGATCCATGTCATTTAATGTATGGGTAACCATAATTAATGCATGGTTTCAAGATTTAATTAGATACTACTTTGGAGAAGTAAATAAAATGCAAAGATGGAATGATTCGTTGGATCTGACCTAACTTAAGATCTACGATCTTGGTTAAGCAGCAAAATATTTATCTGACCTAGATAGAGAGTTATATGATAACCTCAAGGGGTTATTCATTTAGTATGCAAGAGGTGTGCTGCTGAATGTAAAGTAGATGTGTATGCAAGAGGTTTGCATATTTGATTTACTGTTTGGCATGATCTAGTAGAGAAGGATGAATATAGAAGTAGAGAGTTGCATGTGTGATTGCTTGATGGATTTCCAAGCAGATCAGAAGGTTGAAATGACAATGTAGGCTATCCAGTAAGTTAACATTAGATCTATAATTGGATCTGAATTGCAAAGTAAGTTGTATGTACCAGATCACAACTGCTGATTACTTTCTAACCATTGTATCAGTTAAAATCCTTTAACAAGGTTGACTTAACAATCATTTGTATAAATTCTCTAACAAGGTGACATTCAGGTGGAATGTTCTAGGTCCTCTAACAAGGTAACTCCTGATAGGGTGATTAAATCCTTTAACCAGGTCACACCTAGTAGTGTGTTATTATAACCTTTAAGAGGGTTGGCTCCTCACATGGCATCACTTCAGAAGAGTGAAAACTTGGTAGCATGTTACTGGTGGTTTTTTCCATATTGGGTTTCCATGTTAAATACTTGTGTCAACTTGTGTGAATGCTTATGGTTTGTTTTACTGTTATGTTTCTACAAGATAATTTGAATTGACAGTAAACTACATGATTAAGTTGTTGACTTATGCTTTTGCTACCGAGTAGTTCTGAAATATAGAAATTTTTTATTTTCTTCATCTAGACCTGGGGATAATTGGTTCACCCCTCCCCTCTCAGTTATTTTAAATTCATTCTAACAGTCTCAACTATAGTCTAGTAAAGATAACACCCTACTTTTTTGCATGTCAGTCATATGAGACTAAACATAGGAGTTAAAAGATAGGATCAAATGCAGTAACATCAATGTAACATCAATTCAGTCACCATCAATGATAGAGGTGAAAAACATAAGTTTTTCATGTCTTGGGCAACAAAAAAGAATTCACATGTAGCTTTCTTTATGTAGTTCAAACTCTTCATCCCCGGTGAACTGGAGAGTTCATGTTTAGTTAATCTAATATAAAATTTGGATTTTTTCCTAGTTTGTTTTCCTTTAAATGCAATTTTATTTTTAGAGTTAAAGGTTCCCACATTTTGGAAAAGTAGACCAGAATTGACTCATATCCTCTAATTTTCTTGAAGGCTTTGGAGCCAATTGTATTATTATGATAAAAAATTCCTTTTGACAATTGAATAAAGATAATAGTCTTTACTAACCTTCTTTGAATTTTCTTCATGTTATGCATTTATGGATCTAATATCTACTTGTAATGTATTTATCCTTTGAATCATACAAGTTCATGACTATGTAGGTGATAAGTTGTGGTTTCCTATAAGATCTCCCTTATCTGGTTAAGTGTGAAGATTTATCATCCTCCTAGCTCATGCTTGAGAGAAAATATGAACCCTCCTTGTGAAAGACTAATAGATGAGTTGTCCAATCATCAAAATTGTGTCATTTTCCTCTACTAATCTCCTTTCAAGAGCTCACTTGTAATTGGTGTTAGATTTCCTTTGCATCCTTTTTCATGTATCACCTAGTAGATTATATTTGTTTAAATTTCTTTCCTTTTAGCAAATTCTCTCCCCTTTTCCCATCTAAGTTTACTTTTAGGTTTATAAAGGTGATATATCAAGAAGGTAGCAGCTTAGAATCTAGAGATTCAATCCATACATAGGAAATCCCACAACCTTTGGAGTGTTTCCATGTTTTCCTTGAATTCTCAAACCTAGCCTTAAAATCAAGGTTAAGGAGGCTGCAATTTTAGGTCCCAACACAACTGTTAGAATATCTTTCAACATGAGGCATTTTAAAATTAGAGCATTCACAGTCTTTCCTAGAAAGTTACGCTCTCATGAAAAATTATTGTAATTAGACATTGAAACTTGTAAAAAATTAAAATCCATAACATTAAAATTCCTTACAATTACTTAAACAACACACCCCAATATATTCCTTTGTGACGAAAACTGGACACTTTATAATAAAAACACATATACTCTATTTGTTGATTGTCATGATAGTCTAAAAGAAAAATACACAGTTCCCTAGGGCATAATTGAATGACAGGATGAACCATAACACTTTACCCCATAAATAAGTCTAGAACATCATAAAACCACTACTAATAGTCCATGAAACATTATTAAACCTAGACATGACCTAAAACATATGAAAAGTCAAACTAGCATCATAGAGGCATGAATATCATTGGGTGCTCCTTCAACATACTTCCCAGAAAATAAAAACTCCAAATCCTTTTGGATTGAACAAGTTTCCATCTTTCAATACTCCTCCTTGATATTGTGGTCCATTTCCTCATCATCACCTTTGGATTGAACTTGTCTAGGTCATATTTCCCTTTCTTTGTATTGTCATCTTAAACTTACTTTACATATATAATAAAAATTGCCTCATGTCTCTGTTATACACTGAATTTGCGCCTCTGATCTCAAGCTCTCTTGGTCTTGATAATCCAGTATAACATGGGAATCATCTCAAGGTTGTGGGACCTTATGCTAACCGAGATGAGACCTCCAGGTTCTAGGCTGGTTCCTCTTGGATAATCACCTTAATTTTCTTCTTAAACAGGAAAGTAAAAATTTTGAGGGAAAGGGATAGAAGGATTGCTTGAAAGGGAAATGACTGAAAGAAAACTACCTACTAGGTGATGCACCGAAATTAGGGCTTGGATCTCAGTATAGAGGAATGAAACCAATGGAAGAACCA
>MU227013.1:1386543-1400677 GCA_018584345.1 Thuja plicata
GTCTGAACAAAAGACTCGACCTATGACCTGCAAACAAACATCCTTCTCTGCAACCAGGTGTAGGAATGAGACAAGACTGCTGGGGGCTGAAGTATACCCACAAAACATCCAAATCAGATCAAACACAATAACACACAGACTTGTAGAAAATGAGAGGAACTAGGAACCCCAATGTCCATTAATAACATTCATAAGCTTTGATCCAATAAGAGATAATACAAACCAGGAGGCATAGGGATATGAAGGATTATCACAAAGTACTTCGAACAGCTTGCATGATCAATGAGAAGATTACAGAATGTAAAAGCCAGAGGGAAGAAAGAATGCCTCAGATAACTCCAAGAGAGAACAAATTCTCTTTACAAAATGCCAAAATCCCCTGCACTAAGGCTCTCAAAAAAATTTTAAATACTCCCATGCACGCAGGCAAGACTCTCAGAAAACCTAACTAGGGTTACAGATTTACAATGTACTAATTGACCCTAGGAGAAAATCTAATTTGGCCATAAATGTGCACCAAGTGAATCGATCAGATCAGATTTCCTAACCTGCGCCCATCCCTGTACTGGATCATGCCCGTAGACACGCAACCTGAGTCTATGAGCCATACTCTGCAACTAAGTCTCTATCATGAATGCTCACCAACTAATCATGACCTCCCAGGATGAGAATTGACCTCTGACAACCGCCGCTCAAATTCTCATCAATGAGCCATCGATCATGACCATGTCCTTCTCCCAACTACACCTGAGAGAAATAACTTCTGATCGGACTCTGTATCTCCTTCCACGTCTTTTGAATCTTCTGTTTCTCCACCGACGTCAAACCAAACCTAATTTTGGGATCAACAGACTCTCTGTGCATGGTCTCTCTACAATTAGACCTTTCTGATCAGCTCTGGAACACGAGCACGGAGAAACCATGGCTGACGAGCGTTCACAATGCCAAATCTGCCGCCAAACATTCAAAATCAAAGTCTCACGACCACACAACTGACCGTTGGTCTCTTTGTCGTGAGCATCAGACCTTAACCATAGTTAAATCTCATGACCTAGAGACAAAGAACTTTTTACCTCTGCCTAACCCGAGCCCAGATCCGGCGACAAGGCGACTGTGAAATTTCAAAGTCGCGAGGCATTTTCCTTAACTCACCTTTCTTCTGGCGACTCTGCTACTAACTGTCACCCTAAACCATCACGGCTTGTCGCCTGATCGCTAGATGTAATCCCTCTGTCTCGAGACCATGTGACAAAGCCTAGTTGCCAAGTCGGGGAATCCCTCTTACCAGTCAGCATGTGCCTTTAATCTTTCTAGTGACCCTGCGACTGAGGCAAAGAAACACTTAGTCGCCTAGTCATGTGATCTGTTTCCCCTGTCTGGCGATCATCCGACTGAGGACCCACATCCACCTGCCATATGCCACCTATCACATGGCCACTGGTTACTTTTCTGCACACTGGGACGCTGAGTCACCTCTCTGTTCTGGCAACAAGGTGACCAGGGTGATCGCGAAGTCAGGAGACATTTTTTACTAACTGCTGAAACTTCACGCGATCAAGCGAATGAGGTGGGTCCCGCAGACAGATATTCCTTTATCTTTATTACTTCACGACTAAGCAACAAGCAGCTTTTCTATTCATTAATCGCATAGTCGCGAGCAGACTTCCCTTTGTCTTCATTCCTCAGCGAGTACGCGACGAGCCCGCTTTCTTCTTTATCGCGCACTCGTGAGCAACATTTTCTTTCTCCCTTTCAATCGGCAAGTGTGCGACAACACCTTATCTTTCATCAATCACTCAGTCGTGAGCCATCCCTTGTTCACTTTGAAACATCGGCGATTGTGCGACGAGCAGCTTTTCTCCTCGGTCGCGCACTCGCAAGTAGCATTCAGTCTACCTTTATTGCTCGGCGACCACGTGACTACTCTGCTCCTCCAGCTCATCGCACACCCGCAGCCTTGAAACCTTTCATGAAATAGATATTGCAACCGCGCGATGCATACTTAAAAATGACTCATCGCCCACTCGCGGGCTTTATAGACCTTGACTTTGACCCATCGCGATTGCGCGATGGTCACTTATCCTAGCTCGTCGCTCAGTCGGGGACGGATTGGACTTATGTAGGAATAGATCGTGATTGTGTGATGACTGTGATTGGCAGCTCATCGCGCACTCGTGCAACTTAATGACTTAAACATAATTCCACCGCGACTGCGCGATGAGACAAGAGTAAAGCTTTTCAAAAAGGCTTAGCCATTTTTGGGCGGGAAAACACAGAGGATGGCCAAATCTCATAGGAATGGAAAATTTGGGCAACAGTCTCCTAACCTTTCCTCCACCAAGAACTGATGGTATACTTGTCTTCACAACTATAAACATGCATTCCTTCTCTTGCATCATTGGTACAGACTTGAAATTACATTGTTGAGTATTCACGAGGATTTTATCCTCCAATTCTATATTTATCACATCTTCTTAATAAGAAAAAGATGTTATATCCACATACTCTTCTTCATATTCCTTTTAAACATCATCAAATAAGTCACCAAGATGTTCTTTCAAACCTTCATATACTTTGTCAACAAATAAACTTGTAACCTCTTTATTAGCAACTTGATCATTGACATCAACATTATCCACTTTAAAACTATAAATATCAACTCTATCAATAATTTAAATCTTCATGGATAGCTCAACTAGTTCATCTTGATTGTTAGATTCAATCAACTCAAAATGTGAAGAAATTTCATCCAAACCCATGCTTGATGGTGTCAAATAAATCATAGGTGTGTTTGCCTCTTTATTTTTAACATCCTTTATTGACGTTGTTCTTTCTTTCCTTTTCCTCTTTTGAATGATCCTCCTAATGGTCCATGTGATCTTTTCCTTGATTGTAAAGTTCCATTTTGGTATCTCTAGAGAAACAAATTTCCTCCAACTCTTTTAATGTTTAATCGAAACTTCTTAACTCTTGCCAAAAAAATTTCGTTCTACCTTGTCATCTTCCTTCTTCTTCACACTTATATCATCTCTTATTTTTCTTCTTCCTTTGTGAACCCTCACCCAATGTGTACCTCTTTAATATATTCATATCTTCAAGAAATTCCCTTTAACCTTTCTTTCATTATTCCTTTTCCTCATCTACGTCTCTTTTCCTCTGAACATAGTCTTTTGGAAACTAGGTTCTCTTCTTAACTTGAACTAAAAAACATACACAACTACAAAACTCTCTCTTGCCCAAACCTTTTGATCTCTGATACCTATTTGATGCAGAGGAAGATGGATAAAACTCAACTTAAAAATTCTTCAAAGTTATGTTACCCAACTCATGCCATCTGACACCCTTGTCACATGCTTGCAATAACCCAAAAATGAGGACTCTTCAATATGGTGACTAATCTGACTCCATTAGACCTATAAAAGGTAAACATGATATTTGAAACCATATACAACTCTCTCTTTCAATTTGAAATTTCAACAAGTAATGTTTCTTCATAGACTTCATTATACCTATTGTACCCCTATAATGAGGCTTTACTAACTACAACCTTTATACAAGTCAGAACCTTCACATTATAAATGGATATTTGGATACCTTATATTTAGTTTGTTAAAATATCAAAATATGGGACAATTTTTTTTTTGTAACAATACTCAAAAGATCATTTAATACATGAGACATTTTAAAATCATATAAGTTAGAGTCTTGCATAGACAATTACACTCATTATGAGAAAATAATATATATGTTATTTTATTGTGTATTTCTTACCTTAGCTAATGGTTTAAAACTAATTTCAAAGAAAATTACATAACTTTCATAGATTCACTATTTTCAAGGAAATGAAATTAGTTGTACATTCTGACATACTCCAATTGGTTTCAGGTTGATATGTAGTTTGTACAATGATGAACTATAACTGATTAAATGTTTGAAGATGATAAGTTGATGATAATCGAGATGCAAAATTGAATTCAAGACATTAAATCAATTAAGGTATTTTATTGTCATTGATGTCAAATTGATATGTTTTGATTGGTCATACACATATTGTCATAAACTTAAAAGAGTTGAAGGGAAAAAGTTTATATTTTTGGTAAAAGATAAAATTTTAGTACACACCGAGTGACAGTAAACACCGATAGACAATGCACACCCATGAATAGAGAACACTGCATAGTTCAAAATGTATTCTGAGCACCACAGTAACTGACCAAGTGGTTACCTAGAAAGAGATATTTATCAAGCATAACTGGAGTGGTCACTAAGCTAACTGATGTTGTTACCGACCATAACTGAAGTCAATGACCAAGCTAACTTAAGTTGAACACCAATCATAACTGTAGATAAAGAGCAACAAAAACACTTAGTTGGAAGGAGCTATATTTAGATTAATTGGTTGATTTATTTATTTTCATTGATCAGTTGAACTAAAACAAAGAAGAGATTTAAATCATGTTTTATTCACAGATAACAAGGAGATATTTGTGGAATAAAATAGGAGAGCTTTATGGATTAATGCAAGAATTCCAAGTTTTACAGATCAAGAAGTATCTACGATGAAAAAAAGGAGATTGAAGAGATACATCATGTCTATATAAAGATACAAGTAATTCATTATCAAACAAGGAATGTTGAATATAATTCTGATGAAGATAGAAGTCTTCATGCAGATTTGATCATACATGCTGAAGAACAGAGCCAAAGAATTATGTAGACACTGAGAAATAGAGGACAAAGAATTCACCAAGAAAAACAAATATGGGAGAAAAAGAACTAAAGTGAACATTAATTAGAGAGGTATTATTGGACTAAAAATATATCTGAAAATTTCCAAGTTAAAGTTTTATTATTGAATAGATCATTTACTATTTCAATTTAACCATTGATTCAAAAAATCTCTTAGCCGGGTGGGATTTAACCATCCTTATTATATGGAGATACTCTAGATTATCAAAAGGTTTCCTTGTTGATATCATAGTGAATTATAGGTCAAAAGACAAGCTGTTAGTTTTGAATCCTCTAACAAGGTTTTGCTTAACAGTGTGTTTGTAACCTTTAACAGAGTTGGCTCTTCTCCAAGCTCACTTCAGAAGAGTGAAAATTTTGGGTTAATGGTCCCAAGTGGTTTTTCCCTTAACATGGTTTCCACATTAAAATACATGTATCAAATGTGTATTTCTTTCATTTCATTGATAGTTTTCTTTACAGATTACTAAAACTGGTTTGGTCGGTGAACACGAAGTTTAATTCCTACTACTCAGTAAAGGCTAGAAAAAGATAAACAATATATCTTATCGAGGAGTTTATATTTGTTTGAATTAAATAAGGTATACATCTTGATTGAATGAAAGATAACTAGAGGATATTATATTTGTGATATAAGTTTTGGTTGGATTATTGGAATTATTTTGAAGGCCACTAATTCACTCCCCCACCCCCTCAGTTATTCTAATAAATGGTATCAGAGCTTTGGTGCTTGAAATAAAAGTTTGAGGAATTAAGATAAACATCACAAGATGGGTAAAAGGGATGTGCCTAAGTTGAAATAAGATAAATTTGCATCATGGCAAAGCAGGATAAGACTTCATCTATCAGGTATTGGAAATGATGTCACACAATACTTGGATACTGAATATGTTTCACCTACTAGAGCTCTAACTGTTGATCAATTGAGAGAGAAACATGAACACAATTCTATGATGATGGAACTTGCTTCGTCACTATCCAATGTTTAATGTGAAGATGTGAAAACATGCACCACTGCAAAGAAAATTTGGGACAAAATCAAGCTAGTATATCGAGGAGACACCAATGTGCTGAGAGCTAAAGGTGAAAGCCTAGGAGGAAAGTTTGATGACCTCAGAATGAAAGGAGAGAACATCACTCAGTATAGTAGTAGAATTAAAGAAGTTTTTAATGCTATTCGTGGAGTAGGAGGAGTACTTAGGGAAGAAATAGTTGTAAGTAAAATTCTGAGAACCTTACTACCTATTTATTCTATTAGAGTATCTGTAATTCAAGAAATTAGAGTAACTATAGAGTATTTAACAATGTTACTAATGTAATAGTTTGATTGGTAGAGTTATTTCATTTGAGATTAAAAACTATGAGAACAGTGTCTTACCAACTATTGAGTCTGCATTCAAATCTTCTCTGAATATAAGAAAATCTAGTAACACACACACTATGAGAAATGATTGTGATAATAATAGTGATGAACAATAACTTGATGAACTTGAAGCACTAATGGATAGAAGATTGCATAGAATTAAAGGAAGATACAAAGGTAAATTACCATTGGTCTATTTTAATTGAAAATAAATTGGACATTTTGCCACTAGATGCTCTAAAAAGAGAAAGGATGAAAGAAATAATTACAGATCTTATGAAAATAAGTGTGAGAGAAGTGGTGACCGAGACTAAATAAGAAATTGACACTTTGGCAGAAGAGATAACCGAGACTAAAATGATAAAGGTAAGAAGGCTGGTTACCTTGTTGAGAACAAAGCTGAAAATTATACTCCTAATTTTGATGAAGATTTGGAGGTAGTAATTATTTCTATGAACGATGATTCACATAAATAAGAAATCTATGTTTAAAATTCACTCATATCTAAAGTTATAAAAAATGATGTCTAGATTTGATAGTGGTTGTACTCCTCACATGACTGGAGATAAAGAAAAGTTTGAAACTTTTGAATATTATAATGGTGGATCAGTTAGGATGGGTAATGACTCACCTTGCCCAGTTGAAGGAAAAAGAGCCATCATGTTGAATAATCTAATCATATGTGAAAATTCATATTGGGTGAAAGGACTTAACTATAATATATTGAGTGTTTCACAGCTGAATAACACATGACACCGAGTTGAATTTAAGAACAAAAATTAGAATATCTATAATGGAACAAGAAAGTTGATTGGTACTCGTGAACAAACAAAAGCTAACCTATTCTATCTTGACAATATTGAGACCACTTTTTTAATGGTTGCAAATGAAGATGTTTGGTTGTAGCATAAATTGTTATGTCATGTGAATTTTGACAACATATTTAAAATAAGTAAGAAAAAAAAAAAGTAAGAGGCTTACCGAGTATGTCAAAGCCTGACCATGTTATGTCCAAGAATTGTTAAAAAGGAAAAATGACAAAGTCTAGTTTCAAGAGAAAAACCTATACATCTAATGCTATTCTAGAGTTAGTCCATACTGACTTATGTGGACCGATGAGAACAAAGAGTGATTATGGTGATAGATACTTCATTCTATTTTTTGATGGCTATTGTAGAATGATGATTGTTATGTTCTTAAAAGAGAATATGAAGCATTTAAGATGTTCAAATTATATAAAGCAAAGTAGAAAATAACTAAAATGTTTAAGATCGGATAGAGGAGGAGAATTTAATTTTGATGAATCAACTAACTTTTGTAATGAGCATGGGATTACAAGATAGATTTCTACACCAAGAACACCACAACAAAATGTGATTGCTGAAAGGAGGAATAGATCAATTTTTGATTTTTCCAAAACACTGATGATTGATAAAGGCATCACACAAACATTCTAGAGAGAAGCTGTAAGTACTGATGTCTATAGACTAAACTGAGTTCAATTGAAGAAAGACGCCAATAAAATACCTTATGAGCTATGATATGGATACAAACCAAATGTGAGTTACTTTAGAATTTTTGGAATTCAATGTTATATATTGAAATATGATATAAATGGGAAGCTTGAATCTAAAATTGATGAAGGAATATTTATAGGGTATTCTACCAAAAGCAAAGCTTATAAATGTATTAGGAAATATTCTAACAAAACCATTGGAAGCACAAATGTTAAAGTGGATGAATTTGCTAAGAAAAATGATGAGGAATTACAAAATATTTTTCTACATTGAAGAACCTAAAAATTTGCTTGAGAAACAGTGTAACACTATCGAGTGACAGAATAATCCAACCGAGCAACAGGTTGCACGCACCGAGAATCATGAAAATGCTCACAATGTTGAACCTAGTGATAATGAAGATCACAATGATGATCAAAATAAAGGACAAAATAATGATCAAAATGATGAACAAAGATCTAAAATTGTACTTTCTAAATATGTCATAAGACACCATGCATAGGAAAAAATTATTCATGACAAAATAGCTAGAATGAGAACAAGAAGTAAGAAACTTAACACTAGATGTTTGATTTGTGTTTTTGAGCCTAAATCTGTTAATACTACACTTGAGAATCAAGAATGGGTTAGTGCAATGAAGGAAGAGATTGAACAGATTGAGAAGAATAAAACATGGATATTAGTACCTAGAGCGAGTGACAAAAATGTCATTTGTACCAAATGAATTTTTAGAAAAAAACTAAATGAGAATGGAGAAGTCACAAGAAAAAAAGAAAGATTGGTATGCAAAGGGTATGCACAAGAAGAAGGTATTTTCTATGGAGAAACCTTTGTACCTATTGCTAGACTAGAAGGAGTAAGAATTCTACTTGCTTATGCTTGTTTTAAAGGATTAAATGTATACCAAATGGATATTAAATTTGCATTTCTGAATAGAATACAAGAAGAGGAGGTATACATTGAACAACTTGAAGGGTTTGTTGATCCTAACAAGAGGAACATGGTTTTTAGAATACACAAAGCCTTATATGGATTAAAACAAGCACTGAGAACATGGTATGAAAGACTTCACTCTTATCTCATTAGTATTGGTTTTTGCAGAACAAGTAATAACAATAATTTGTATTTGAAAGGAGATACTGATGATAATATTTTCATTGCTAAGATATTTTTTGATGATATCATATTTAGAGGTAATGATATGCTATGCAAGTCATTTGCTGATGAAATGAGCAAAGATTTTGAGATTTCAATGTTTGGAGAGGTCAAATTTTTTCTTGGTTTATAGATTATACAACAGGAAGAAGGCAACTACATCACACAATCCAAATATATCAAAGAAGTTTTGAAGATATTGAAGATGGAGGACTCCAAACCAATTGGAAAACCTATGGAAACCGAATGCAAATTGACAAAGGAAGACAAGACAACCAAGGTAAATCAGACCTTATACACATCTATGATTGGGAAACTAATGTATATTGGACACACTAGACATGATATAACACATGTAGTTGGTATAGCTGCAAGATTCCATACTAATCCTAAGGGCTCACACATGACTGTTGTGAAAAGAATTTTGAGATATCTGAAGAATACCGAAGACGATGGTTTGGGGTAAAATAAAGAAGGAAACTTTGAACTACATGTTTATACTGATGTTGATTGGGCTAGATGATAGAAAGAGCCCAAGAGGAGGAGAATTATTTATGAGTGACAGACTTGTCACATGGATAAGTAAAAAGAAAGGATGCATATCTCAATATCAATTGTAGAAATAGAATATGTAGTGGTTGTTGCTGCAAATTGCTTTAATATTGCATGGATCAAGTAATTTTTGAAAGGTATGAATGAGGAAATTCATGAGCAAGTGACTATCTATTGTAATAATACAAGTGCTATCAAAATTTCAAAGAACCCAGTGATGCATGATAAAATAAAGCACATAGCTATTAAGTATCATTACTTTAAGGAACAGGTACAAGAGAAAGAGGTAATACTAGAATATGTACAATCCAAATTAATAAATAGCAGACATATTCACAAAACCATTACCAAAAGATATATTTGATTACCTGAGGAATAGACTAGGGGTTCATGCCTTGTCTACTGGTCACTAAGCTGACTAGGAGGTTGCATCAACCAATACACTATCAGAAGATTAATCATGTTGATGCAAGCTGAGATATGGACTGCAATTACATATAAGTACAAGAAGGTACTTATCTGAACCACACAAAGAGATATTGTTGGCTACTATAGAGTTGTATTACTGATGAAGAAAAGATTCGATGATATATATATTTTTTTCCATTGCTATCAAAGAGAGAGAAGGATACAATGAAATATCTATCATAATCATACAAAGGGAGAGAGATTAAATGAAATATCCAATGATAAGGGAGAAAAGAGAAATATCCATTAGGGAGAAGAAAATCAATCAAAGGGAGAGAAAAGATTAGAGAATGAAGTTTCCACAAAGTGAGAGAAAGATCAAATAATGATGAAGAGAAATATATTCAATGAAGTAACCATCCATGAAAGGGAGAGAATTGGATAAGAGATTCAACAAGAAAGGAAGACACATAATTATAAGGCATAACTGCTACACCTATCCATTGAAGGGAATGAAGAAAGGGAAAAGCACCCAGTAATAATCAAATCTAAGCTAGAAGAGCTTATCGAGATTCAGATATTTGAATTAGTTACAGAATAATAAGTTTGGTATTTTATGGCATGTTTCATATTGTGTGTCCATCAATGCCAAAGGGAGAGATTGGTGAAGTATAATTGATTAAATGTTTGAAGATGATAAGTTGATGATCACTAAGATGCAAAAGTGAATGCAAGACATTAAATCAATTAATGTATTATATTTTCATTGATGTCAACTTGATATGTTTTGATTGGCCATACACATATTGTCATAAACTTAAAAGAGTTAAAGGGACAAAGTTTATGTGGTCGGTAAAAGATAAATATTCAGTATATACTGACTGATAGTAAACACCCATGGACAATGCACATTGATGGAAAGAGAACACCCAACAGTTCATAATGTATATCGAGTACCATAGTAATCAAGAAAGTGGTTACTGAGCAAGAGATATTTACCTAGCATAACTAGATTGGTGACCGAGATAACTGAAGTTGTTACCGAGTGTAACTAAAGTTAGTGACTGAGCTAACAGAAGTTGATCACCGATCAAAACTAAAGATAAAGACTGAACAAAACACATAGCTGGTAGGAGCTATATTTATATTAACTGGTTGATTGCTTTATTTTCATCGATTAGTTGAAGTAAAACAAAGAAGATATTTAGAGCATATTTTATTCACAAATAAAAAGGAGAAATTTGTGGAATAAAACTAAAGGAGAGCTCTACAGATTAATGTAAGATTGCCAAGTTTTATGGATCAAGAAGTGATCTATGATGAAAATAAGGAGATTGGATGGCTAAATCATGTCTGTATAAATAGATAAGTAATTCATTATGAAATGAGGAATGTTGAATATAATTCTGGTGAAGATAGAAGTCTTCATGTATATCTGATCACACATGCTAAACAACAGAGCCAAAGAATTTTGTAGACACCGGGCAATAGAGGAAAGAGAATTCACTAAGAGGATTAAAGATGGGAGAAAAGGAAGTAAAGTGAACATTCATCATAGAGGTATTATTGGACTAACAATAGAAATAAAAATCTCCAAGTTAAAGTTGTATTATTGTACATATCATTTATTGCTTCAGTTTAACCATTGATTTAGAAAATCTCTTAACCGAGTGGGGTTTAATCATCCTTATTGTATTGACATACTTGTTCAGACTTAGATTTGTCACCCCAACTCAGGCATTAGGGTTGCACAAAAATTCCATTCTAACAGTAGAAACTTCCTCTAGCTGTGGGTAGACTATGAATGAGGAAGAATCTCCAAATTCTAGGCTGGTTCCTTCTAAATATGAAATATCACCACCTAATATGAAAACTTGATAAGAAAAGGGTAGAAGAAAACTTTAAACTGAAATAAATGTGGTGATACACCAAAGTAGGTTTATATTTTTCTAAAATGACAAAATAGTAGCTCAAAATCATAAATCAAAAGCTCGACTCTTTAGATCACTGTCCAACATATAGGTTAATAGATTTCACTACTAGGATTGAATCACAAATAGTTCAAAAGATTAACAACATACATTTCCCATAAAAGGATTGAGAATAAATTGATCACCTTAAGAAGGAAATAAAAAAGCATTCACTTATTTTAGGTTTCAATTGCAGCACAACACTTGTACAAGAAGATGAAATCATGATCATATAATCAAACTCAAAAAATATGTGTATGAAAGAGCATCTACTTTATTTCTCACAAAAATGATAATCTGGTTACAAAAATGGCTTCCAAAACAATATAGGAACAATGTGTTCACTAAAATGCCTCTTCTCTCCTGATTCTAAACCCTTAACTATGAAAATGAAGCTCAGTTACATAGCACTCAAGGCTAATCTTGAAAATGACATCTCCCTCCAAAAAGTCCCTCTCAAACAGAAAGATAACCCAAAATTAGAGACCTAAATGATGCCTACAAATTAGCCCCCCATCAAGCTCCTCAAAAATAGCACATCCCTAAATATAAGGCACGATTAGTGCCTAAAATCTAGCCCCTAAAGTCCCATTTCAAAAATGAGATACACCTAAAGTTGGTATTTTAAAAGATTTTCATCCCTTCTACATGTTTACCAACTTTATTACATAATATGAAAAAATACAATAAAAAGCATAACTCTAAATACAAAAAAATTTACCCACATTTACATAAAACCCTAACTCCCTAACATAACCTGGCACCACATTTGGCCTAAAACCCCAAATTATGACATGAGAAAGAACCTAACTCATCAAAAATGACACCATAGTTAAGCCTAATCAAACCTAAGGTCAACATGACTTAATATAATGAAATAATATCTCTAGTGCAGAGTGGGTTAGGTACTGTCATGGCATTTGTATGATCTATCGAGCACTAAATCCTCCATAGTACTGTGGACTTAAAAAACTATCCATTTTGACATTGGTCTTTTGTCATTTCATCTTTTACATTTTCTTCTTGAGGAAAGGGATTAGGGCTTCCTGCTGTTGAGCACCGCCATGTTTGTGATCTTCTTATGCTCTCTAAAAATTGGATTTATCATGCCATAGTGTATGACGCTCTTCATCTCTCTATTGAAGCTTGGGCTTGTCATTGAAATGGTTGCTGCAATAGAGATCTAAATAGCTTGGGCTCTCTTGGTGCTGGGATCTAATTGTGATTTGGAGCTTGAAGATAGAGTTCGAGCTCCTTAACTGGAAGTCATTAATGAGCTCCAGATAAGTGATTTTCTTTATCTTCTCTTTGGTTTGAATATGTAGTCTACATTGCATATTTCAAAATGCTTGAGTTATGGGGTCCTCCTTCTATGCCGCCATGTCTCTTGCAATGATTTCTGGGGTTTTTATTGTTTTCTATTGTCACTCCTTATAACTGAAAAACAAATTTGGACCTCTTCTTGTTCATTACAATGATAACATCTCCATGCCTAAAGGGTATTAAAAAAACATGGAGACTATGCTATATTTGTTGAATTGGAGATATTGTGTATTATCTATATCTAGTCTTTGACTCAACTCAAGCTCTCCCTCTCTGTTTCTGTTATCTGCTTGGCGACTCTATTGAAACTGTGCTTTATGCTAGAACACCTAGACTTTGTTGAAACTATGCTTACTATCTATGGAGGCTATGCTTGCTGTAGTTGAGCCTCTTTTCATATGCCTTTAACTGTGTGGAGATAATGTTGTTTATTGTCTTCATGTATAATATCTGGCTTCTTTTCTTCATTTTCATACATGATCATTCTCTATTTGGACCATACTACTCTCTATTGTGTAATGTCATTCTCTGCTGAAAAATATCGGAAATAGAATTTAACAACATGTAAATACATTGTTATTCCATTTTTTTGTAAAATACCACCCATGTGGTTCAAGCACAGGCTCATGACTCCCATGGGAAACCTTTATAACATGAAGTTCAAAACATAAAAATATACATTTTCTGCATTCTGAACCTTCTTGACTCCATCCCATTACTGTAATTTTAGCAAACCAGAATATCACTACTTGCTAAATACTTTGCATAGACATCACCTCAAATTTACATCAGGCACATAGATATTGTTACTTGTTTCACTCCTATGAATATATGCATAAAAAGTAATTCATGCTTGACAGTACATGCACATTATCTTTTCATTGTTTTTAGAAGTAGATGTTACTGCATTGTTTTCCTTAACTCTTCCAAAGGAATTATGTACTATGAAATCATTGTATCCTCTTCTTATGAGCTGTATTCTCCCATGTATATGCATATTGTCCTTTTTTCAAAAAAGGTAGATCACAGTGACATGTATCTTATATACTTTAAACAACACCATCATTTGATTATATATATATATATATATATATATA
>MU227013.1:1421794-1444298 GCA_018584345.1 Thuja plicata
TGATTATCCAAGAGGAACCAGCCTAGAACCTGGAGGTCTCATCTCGGTTAGCATAAGGTCCCACAACCTTGAGATGATTACCATGTTATACTGGATTATCAAGACCAAGAGAGCTTGAGATCAGAGGCGCAAATTCAGTGTATAACAGTGAGAACTAGTTTGGGTACGTTTAGAAAGTCCTTACTTTTGTGATCAATTGTGTCTATTTATATGGGCCTAGTTCAAAAAAAAATTCGCTTGATATTGGTGATGGATTAAATTCCATAGATAAATTGATCGTAGATATGAAGATAGAAGAGGTCTTTCAGATGATAATAATTCATGTGTATGAAATTGCAACAATTTGTTCAATGTTTGAATGAGAAGAAGTTGGTAAATTTTATCTCATAATATATCGATCTAGCCCTTGTCTGATTCAATGATCATGTGTTAGTGAGGAAACACTTTTGAAGCGCCATGGTGTAAAGTGAAATGACGTAACAAAGGATGGCATGTTTTATGTTTTTAATCTGTGGAATAGAGTTTAAGGATCATTTCCATAGCAATTACACAAGCCATCATATTGACAAACTTCATGATGTTATACATTTATCTCTATAGGTAATACATATGGGATAGAAGTTTATAAAATGGTTATAGCAAGGATTGAATTCAAAAATATATTTCATGGGGCTCTGTATGAATGTTACTGATCTTGCAAAAGAACCTATTAAGAAGTATCACTTTTATATTTACAATTGGGCTCTTGATGGTTATATTACTTCTTCTGGTGCTATTTTTGAAGTGTAAAATGGAAAAGGTTCACATATGGAGGTTGGTTGCATTGGAGGATGAAGAAACTTCCATTATTTCAGGTCAACTTCTCACTTTGAGATGGTTTTCTGCATGAGAAGCATTTTTGGCTTTTTTGGTTTTTTGTTTTGTTTTACTTTTTAATGCTCACTAATCTAAGGAGTGCATTTCTTATGAAGAATCATTTGAAGATAGTTTTTATTGGGTATCACACTCAATATGTATTATTGTCCAATGTGCTTTAGAGTATATAATCAAGAATTATACCATTTTCTTGTCACTAGACAATGATAGATATTTGTCCCATCTCTTGGGGATCATTGTTGAATAATTCAAGAATTTGTGACTCAAGAGTTTGGGACTAAGAGCTTAAGAACACAACTCAAAGATACACCTTTTAGAGGTTCATGAGACAAATTGATGGAACCTGGGTTAGTTTAGGATTTTCTACTTCAATAGAAAATTTTCTCAAAATATATAATTGAATCATGTAATCAACAATGTTTTGTTATGTAAGCCTTAAGGGGGGTCCCTAAGGTAGGGTGAATTGGACGTTCTTAGGAAAAAACTAATAAGGGGGGAATTTTGGCGTAAACCAATATTATATTGTATAACTATAGTAATTATGTAACTATCCTACAAACTAATTCTCCTCAACGAACTGCAATATCTATCCTCAACAAACAGTATTATAAATTCTCATAATATTATTGAAATAAAATAGTCAAATATTTATCTTTTATATTTCTCTGGTAGACCCCAAAAATGATCCCACAATATCAAAAAACCACTATCGATGGTCCATTAAACCTTATTAAACCTTGATATGACCGAAAACATAACAAAACTCAAAGTAGCCCCATAGAAAAATCATTATCATTAGGTGCTTTCACCCCAAAAGATAAGATTATTTCATTCCAAATATGGTAGAATAGTATTCTGAAGGTTTTGCTTTGTCCTTGAAACCCCGTGATGGGTCCCCTTCCACTATAGTTGTCTCTTGTTGCACACCAGAACCTGCATCTGACTTATCATCAGCATTGTCTTGATTAGCACCATCTCTCCTACTTAGAAAAAAAGAGAATTTGATGGCACAGACAAATATTTTTCTGAATATCCACCTAAAGATTTTGCTTCCTTACTAGGTCTGTCACCTACTCCACTTCTTGCCTCTCCCATTTCAAACACACTTCAAGGATCTTTCAACATTAGAAATGTTGAAAAAAAATATTAATTGAACTTAAAATAGATTATTTAAGAAATTAATTTCTTCAACCATTTTTTTTGGATTTTGATTGCTGGTAAAAATAGGTTTTATAGGGACCCATAACCCCTTAAAACCATTACATAAAAGATTTAGGCAATAAAACTTCTAAACAAAAATAGGACTATAACCCAGCCTGAAAAAACCAAGACCAACACAAAAAACCAGAGAAAAAAACCAGAAACCAGTTAAGCTACCCAACACCGGAAACAAAAAAAAGAACCAGCAAAAAAGAAGGGGAACAAAAAACTCCAGGAGAGTGTCTTCCACTCCCTTCTTAGCCTCAAACACCTTCTTTATGGCAACATTGAAGTCCGAAAGGTCCAAAATCCTGTCTTGGACTTTCTTTTTTTTGGCAGAACATGTGTGCTTGCCCAGACCTGCATCCTCCTTATCTTCTTTTTCATCCTCAATCTTCATAGGAGACGCAGAATCCAACTCCAATTTCATGGATTTAAAACACTCCATGGAAGAACCCATAGAGATATTTTATCCTTTATGTACTTCTTTAGTGTATTCTCCAGGATGTCAAATTTGTCTCGCAGAGTCTTAAGATTATTCACATCCTCTTTGTTCTTTTTTCCCTCAATCCTAGCTGATCTAGAATCAAGATTTCCTTGAATAATATCCACATGAGGAGATACGGCACGAAATCTAAGGTAGAGGCTTTTAATTTATTTAAAGACCCATTTCATCAGTAAAAATGAGTACATAGACATTGCCTTTGCAGTTTGGAGAACTCTAAATGGGCGTTCAATTTTGTCGTCCATGTCATCTTGAAGAAGTTGAACATTTCACTCCTACATATTGACCACTCTTAAAAAAAGGAATATTCCTAAAACTTTAAGGGACATTACCCTTCTCAGCAGTATTTAGAAAAGGGGAATCATCCTCCTTCCTCTCTTACTGCACCTCCAGGACAACCTCAATTTTTAGAGAAATGGGAACACTGTGATCTTCAGAGCTCACATTGTTGACCAATATAGGAAGTTTCTAACCACCCACATCCACCTAGATGTCTTTAGGGTCAATCCCTTTCTCCTTGGCAAGATGGTCAAATACATACTTTTTTCTCTTCATCACCAGAAACATTCAGCAAGATTGATAGAGACTCCTTACTCTCATCTTCAAACTGGGAGTGGGGGATATAATCGGTTTCCTCATAACCATCCACACTCTCACTATTAGAGTCCATATCCATTCCTTTTTTTTTCAAATTTTAAATTTTTATAAGTTGGCTATGCCATATCCCCCCCCCACCCTAATCCTTTTACATAAGGCCTTAGCACAGCCATAATCTCTCAACAAGAGAATAAAGGGACTAGTAACCACAATTTCTTAACATGCTCTACAATAAGGAGAATCAGGCCCTCATATAGAATGGGTTTGCTCTCTTTTTTCCTGTGGTCAATAATACTATGATAGAGAGAATACAAATGGTAGAAAGGAAATAAAACCCTTACCTTATGTTGGAAATGACATAAGAACACAAAATGGTAAGAGTGATCCCTTTTATACCTCCCATCCAGGGAGATATACTCCATAACATCCATAAGCACCTTCTCCCAAAACTCCTTGATGGATTCCACATCATAAAACCCACTAGAATCTTTCACCAGACTCTCACCCTCCAAATTTTCCTTTGGGGAGTATTGAATAGCCTTCTGGGATATCTTCTTGTCCCTATATAACTTCAATCCCTTGGTATTCAAACCAATAACCTCAGCAATTAGGTCTTCGGTAATCTTTACATCCATTCTTCTAATAACCATAGTACCATCCTTCCAACTCTCTACAAAAGCTTTCATACAACATATTTAGAACCATGAACGTGCTCCATGTAGGTTGTGAGGCCACCCTTATTAAGCTTATCCCAGACATCTGTATGATTCTTCCATTTCTTGCAGTTCTTCATTTCCTTATGGCTAAGTCCACCCCCCATGATACCTTTCAAGAACATGCTTTCAACAGCAATGACAGAAACAAGAAACAGATAGAACACAATAGCCAAATTAAAATTGTTTAAAGCGCAAGTATACACGTGTCTACACTTAGCAACCTCAGGAAAGAAAAGCCTTTCTGTAACCCTATTGTCTGTATTTAATGACATGTGTAATCTCATGAGAGCTTTTTGAGATTTTCCAAATCTGCTCTCTTGATGTGAGTTAGATCATATGCCAAGTTGGCCTTCACCTCACTGGTCAAATCACTACCACATGCCAAGTCATGATGCCCTCATCCTTAACTGCGATGTTTGCTAGCACATCCGCAATAGAATTTGCTTCCTTGAATTTATGTGATATAATCACATTTGTGAAAGAATTAATGATTATACAAGCCTCATCAATAATAGCCTTGATAGACCATGATGGCTTAGCAATAAATTTTATGCAGTTAAATAGATTCATAAAAATGCCTTCAATCCGCACATTCGAGGGTAGTCCCTCATAAATTATTTTTGAATTTTGAAGGAGAGCCATCGCCTTTGTGGTTCAAGAGCACACCTAGGCTAACCTCCATAGTTGTAATGTTTTGGCTTGTACTTGACATTGGCCAAGTCAAGATAGTGTTTTTAATTAGACCTTAAAAGGTCATGCATTGTGGACTAGGTGAGTTAGTCATTAGGACTAAGGTCACTAAAATAGTCATTATTAGTAGCTTTTAAATTTGCTTAGGTTTAGAAGCTTAGTGATGGATTTAAGCTTTGAATGTGTCCTAACCACACAAATATTGTCATAAAGATGCTTGGAGGCCACTAATGAAGTTGGATCCTTGAAATCCAGAGGTTAGAGGTCCTAAGAATTAGGAAGTTGGCATAATGGCAAAGATGCCAAAAGTTGTTAAAATGTTGTTATGACGACATTTGCAATTATTGCAAATGTTGCATGCAAGTCGGTTACTTTGGATCCCCCTAGAAAATAGGAGTGGGAAATTGACCAACAGACCCTAAAAACATGGAATATGGAATCTAATTTATGTAGGCTCGAATCTAGGGGAGATAGTTTTTCATTGTAATAATTTTGGGGATAATCAATATAGCTCTACAACTCTGATTTTTTTAAGAACCCGAGATTTTCAGTGTGACAGTGCTATCATATGGATTGAATGCCTTGATTTAGTGATTATTTTGTATTCATAGGATAGTTCTTATACTTTTCCATTTAGTAAGTAAATTTATTTGAGTTATTTTAAGGTCTTAAGTAAATTTTTTTCAGTTTAGGGAATTCACTGGTCCTGTCTTGACCAGTTTTTCATTTCATGGATCCCCAATAAAATCTAACCATGGGATCTTCCTAAGGCTAGGTGTATATGTTAGGGGAGTCATTGGTCTATATATATAGAGGTAGGAGTCTTCTGGAGTCGAGTTTCTATTTTTAGTACCAAGCCCTAGGCGAGCTGACAGTGCCCGGTTAGAGGTTTGGAGATGAAGAATTGAGCATTTCATGCGGGGAAGGAAAGTAAAGTATGGGAAAAGTGTAGTACTAGGTTGAATATGATCTAATATTACTCTATTAAGATATTTTTGAACTCACCAATCCATCTGGTCGAGTTTTGAGTGAGAAATCAGTAAGGTCGTACTAATTAGGCCTATTAGCCCTATTGGTCCTAGATAATAGGAACCCCATGTATGGAGGGCTTAGGAGACTAAAACTTTCAAAATCCTTTGTAAAATCCAAAAGGGTATCTGAATGTGGGATTATTTTTTCAAGTTCTTTGGGAAGTTTTTTAAAGAATTGGGAAAAGTTCTTTGAAAAAGGCTAAAAGGATTTAGGCCTAATTAGGCTTCTTAGGTTCTAAAAATTGATCTCGATTGAAAAGGGTTAAGATATCCCTCAAAGTGGAGTCAAATAGGAACATATGGAAGGTTCCCAGCATGTTTAACATCCCCGCAATGATTCATTAATTCTAGTGTGGAGTTGGCACTTAGATCCTTCTAAGTGTAGGCGAAGAAGTGAAGAATCTACAAGGTGTTAGTCTTTCAAGGTGAAGCACAAAGTGTTGGGATCTTTGAGAGGAGATATAGAAGGCCTTAGTTATTAATCTAAACCTTTGGAAGATCCTTGTGAAAGTTAGGATTCTAATAGAGACAAGCTAGGTCTCTTGGTAGATGTGCAAGCAAGCCTTGAAACACATACACCATATTGGTATTAGAGCTTGATTAAGATCAGGCTTGTCGTGGATGTTTCAACCTATTGAATCAATGGGAGAGAATACACCAGTGGGATCAGTAGAAGATAAAACCATGGTGACTAACACTAAGTTAGCCAAAAAGGTAGAAGAACAAGAAGAAGATAACAAGTTGCTAAGAGAAAGATTGTCTCAAATGGAGCAACTCTTGGGTGAAGTCTAAGACAAAGTTGATAAAGTGAAGGATAAGATAGAACAAAAGGAAGAAGAAGAAGCAAGGGAAAAAGGACTATAATTGGAGGAGAAATATCAAACACCTAACCCTATTATTGCTGAAGAACCCTTCTTGAAAGCAATAAAGGCCTTAAGTGGGAAAGCTTTTGATGGTGTACCACTCTATAGTGGAAAAACGGATCCAAATTTAGTTGTGGATTGGATTGACAATATAGAAAACCATTTCAAATGTGATGGTGTAACAGAGGCCCAAAAATTGAATGTGGAAAAATCTAGGTTGAGAGGCTCAGCCCTCACATGGTGGAATTTTACTCAAACTAAAAGGGAGAAATAAGGAAGGAGTCCTATAGTCACATGGAAGGGCATGGTGACCAAGATAAAGAAGACTTACTAATTATGAGGTTCAATTGCATAGAAGAAGACACAATCTTAGATAGAAAGATTTGGATGTCCAAGCATACATCGAAGAATTCCAAAAGTTGTGTTTAAGGTCACAAGTGGTGGAGGATGAAAGCATCAAACTAGAAAGGTATTTGAAAGGACTCAAGTGGTCTATTCAAGAAGACATGAGTCTCATGAACTTGAAAACCATCTACCAATCTTATCAAATGGCTTTGAAAATAGAGGAGAAAGGAAAAAGAAAACAAGAACAAACCTCCAAAGGAAGAGGTAGAGGAAGGGATAGTAGAGGACCAAGAGGTTGCTATGGTGGAAGGAGTTGAGAATCAAGGACTCAAGGAGAAGTTAGATACACTGAACAACAAGAAGGAAGTTCTAGTAGAGGTGGTAGATGAAGGAAGTCTAAATTCAGAGGAAGAAGTGGTGGACAAGGAAAAGGCAATTACCTTGACAATATGAAATGTTATCATTGTAATCAAATGGGACACCCTGCCTATAGGTTTCCAGAGAAGGGTAGTAATTCTCAAGGAGGTAACAAGAGGACTAATCTAGTTCATGAGGAGACAAATGTAGCAGAGACACACCCTGAGGTACCATTGAATTTAGAAGAAGGTGAGAACGTCATGATGAGGAGAACATTGATCAAGGAGCTGGTTAAAGAAGAGCCGAGCCAAAGAAGGTCCATATTTAGAAACAAATGCAAGGTGATGGGAAAGGTGTGTAGAGTCATTATTGACTAAGGGTCTACTGATAACATTGTGTCAGAAGAAGGATTCAGCAAGCTAAGCATGACAAGGATACCCCACACCCATCCTTACAAGGTCACATGGCTCAATAAGGGATAACATGTCTTAGTAAATGAGCAGGCTTGGGTGGAGCTTTCTATAGGGAGATATAAGGACAAGGTTCTATGTGATGTGTTTCCCAAGGATGCATGTCACTTGCTCCTGGGTAGGCCATGGCAATTTGACCACCAAGCTATCCATGATGGGGTGAAGAACTCCTATACATTCAAGAAGGACAAAGTGACTTTCAAAATTTAATCTTTGTTAGAGGATGCAAAGGTGAAGACAACAGGTCCTAATGTGTACATGGTTGGTGAAAAAGAGTTCTTAGAAGCCATGGAGGAACGGGAATGAGTTGGCTTTTCATTGGTGCTAAAGCCAAGATAAGAAAAGGAAGGTAAGGGAGACAAGAAGATAGAGCTACCTAAGGATATGAAAAGCATGTTGCAGACTTATGAAGGTATAGTAAGTGATGGAAAACCATTAGCTTTACAACCTAAAAGAGCCATAACTCATAGGATAGACTTTATACCAGGAGCTACCCTACCTAATAAAGTAGCCTACAAGATGATCCCTCAACAAAATGAGGAGATTGCTAGACAAATAGAAGAACTCCTAAACCAAGGTCTTCTCAAGAAGAGCATTAGCCCTTGTGGTGTACCCACTGTCCTAGCACCTAAGAAAGGTGTAACTTGGAGGCTTTGTACTAATTAAAGAGCCATAAATATGATAACCATTACGTATAGGTTTCCCATTGCTAGGATTGAAGACCTAATGGATTTTCTAGGTATAGCTAAGTACTTTAGCAAGATAGACTTGAAAAATCGCTACCAGCAAATAAGAGTACAAGAGGGAGATGAGTGGAAGACAACCTTCAAAACCAATGAAGGTTTGTATGAATGGCTTGTCATGCCATTTGGACTATCGAATGCTCCCTCCAAATTCATGAGGCTCATGAATGAAGTCCTCAAGGACTACATTGGAAAATTTGTAGTAGTATATCTTGATGATATACTGATTTATGATATGATAAGAAGTGAACATCTTAAACACATTGAGACTGTCTTGAAGAAGCTGCATGAGGAGAAGTTGATGATCAACTTGGAGAAGTGTGAGTTCATAAAAATAGATTTGGTGTACCTTGGATTTGTTCTCTCTCATGGCAATCTGAAAATGGACAAGAGAAAAGTGGAAGCCATCATAAATTGGCCTACTCCAAGGACAACAACAGAGGTAAGAATTTTTCATGGCCTTGCTCAGTATTATAGGAAGTTTATAAGGTAGTTTAGTGCCATTTGTGCTCCTATGTTGGACACAATCAAAGGAGGGATGAAGAATAAGTTTATATGGAATGAGAAAGCCACCAAGAGCTTTGATTTGTTAAAAGAAAAGATTGCTACCCAACCTATTTTAGTCTTTCCAAGATTTGAGAAGATTTTCACTATTGAGTGTGATGCAAGCAATGTGGCTATTGGGGCTATCCTAAGCCAAGAGGATAGACCAGTGTCATTTCATTTAGAGAAGTTGAGTGAAGCTTAGAAGAAGTATTCTTCTTAAGACCTTGAAATGTATGCATTAGTTTAGGCTTTAAGGAAATGGAGGCACTATTTTCTCCCCAAGGAGTTCATAGTCTATTCAGATAATCAAGCTTTAAGTTTATTGCACTCTCAAGAGAAGTTGAGTCACAAGCACAACAATTGGGTTGAATACCTGCAAGCTTGCACCTTTAACATCAACCACAAGAAATGAGTACTCAACAAAGTGGCAGCTGCTTTGAGTAGAAGAGCTCTTACCATCCAAGAGATTCAAATGAAGAGCATGGGAATGGACTACTTCAAGGATCTATATGTTGATGATGAAGACTTTGTAGATATTTATAAGGTATATGCTGAATACAAGAATCATTTCCATAGAAAATATGTTGAATACACTTTGCAGAGAAATCTCTTGTTTAAGGGAAATTAGTTGTGTGTCCCTAGAGGGTCTATTAGGGAAAATTTAATTTAATCACTAAGACACAAGAAATTTTTCAAAGGTTCTATTATTGGCCAAGAAGGAACCTTAATGTTAGGAGGTATGTGGAAAGTTGCATAGTATGTCAAAAGGCCAAAGGTACTTCTTCAAATGTAGGCCTATATCAGCCACTACCTATTCCCACTAGGCCATGGGAATGCTTGAGCATGGATTTTGTAGTTGGGTTACCCAAGACAAGATTAGTCATGGATAGTGTTAATGTAGTTGTGGACAGATTCAGCAAGATGGCTCACTTTGTGCCATGCAAAACAACTAATGATGCCAGCCAAATAGCCTCTCTCTTCTTCAAAGAGATAGTAAGAATCCATGGGTTACCTATGAGCATTGTGTCAGATAGAGACACTAAATTTATGAGTCATTTTTGGAAGACCCTTTGGCACTAATTTATCCTTTGGTTCTACATACCATCCGCAAGCTGTTGGTCAGACCGAAGTGGTAGATAGAAGCCTTGGATATATATTAAGATGCTTGACCAAGGAATATGGTCAAAAAAGGGATCAATTGATTGGACAAGCTAAATATGCCTACAATGGAACTATAAATAGGTCAACAGGGAAGAGTCCCTTTGAGATAGTCTATGGTCTACATCCTAGAGGAGTCTATGAGCTAAGAGACTTAACAGATGGATTGAAGGCAAGTGGATATGCTGATGATTTTTCTTATGCAATGCAATAAATACATGATATAGTCAGTAAGACTTTGATAGAGAACACCATAAAGCATAAGACCAAGGTTGATGAGAGTAGAAGAGAACTTTAGTTCAATGTGGGAGACTTAGTAATGGTGCATCTAAATAAGTCTAGACTTCAAAAAGAAGTCCCACACAACTTGCAAATGAGGAGGATATGCCCATGTCCTATCTTAAAAAAGGTATGGGAATAATGCTTTCAAAGTGGAGCTACCAGAAGACATTGGATTGTCCCCTGTCTTTAACATTATAGACCTGGTTCATTATAAATGATCACCACAAGACATGGATCAAATCCTCAGTGAAGTAATCAGAGATGTGGAAGACCTCAAGATAGCTCCTACTACAGTTAACCAAGATGATAGTATACTGGATACCAAACTCTACAAGAAGACTAGAACCAAAGAATACAATGAAAACTTGATCAAGAGACATGGTCAAATAGAAGCTGATGCAGTATGGGTTAAAGAATCAGAGTTTAAGAAGATGGGGATTGACCCTACTCTACTCAATCTAAGGGTGGATTGAGCTTTTTTTTTGGGGGGAGGATGGTGTAGGAGCACACCTAGGCTAACCTCCATAGTTGTAATGTTTTGGCTTGTACTTGACATTGGCCAACTCAAGATAATGTTTTTAATTAGACCTTAGAAGGCCATGCATTATGGACTAGGTGAGTTAGTCATTAGGACTAAGGTCACTAAAATAGACATTGTTAGTAGCTTTTTAATTTTCTTAGGTTTAGAAGCTTAGTGATGGATTTGAGCTTTGAATATGTCCTAACCACACAAATGTTGTCATAGAGATGCTTGGAGGCCATTAATGAAGTTGGATCCTCAAAATCCATAGGTTAGAGGTCCTAAGAATTAGGAAGTTAGCATAATGGAAAAGATGCCAAAAGTTCTTAAAATGTTGTCATGACAACATTTGCAATTATTGCAAATGTTGCATGCAACTCAGTTACTTTGAATCCCCCTAGAAAGTAGGAGTGGGAAATCGACCAATAGGCCTTAGAAAAATGGAATATGACATCTAATTTATGGAGACTCAAATCTAGAGGAGATAGTTTTTCATTGTAACAAGTTTGGGGATAATCAATATAGCTCTGCAACTCTGATTTTGTGAAGAACCCGATATTTTTAGTGTGATAGTGCTATCATATGGATTGAATGCCTTGATTTAGTGATTGTTCTATGTTCATAGGATAGTTCTTAGACTTTTCCATTCAGTAAGTAAATTAATTTGAGTTAGTTTAAGGTCTTAAGTAAATTGTTTTCAGTTTAGGGAGTTCACTGGTCCTGTCCTAACGAGTTTGTCATTTCATAGCTCCCCCATGAAATCTAACCATGGGATATTCCTAAGGATAGGTGGATATTTTAGGGGAGTCATTTATTTGTACATATGTAGAGGTAGGAGTCTTGTGGAGTCGACTTGTGATTTTTAGTACCAAGCGCTAGGCGAGATGATAGTCCCCTGTTAGAGGTTTGGAGATAAAGAATTGAGCATTTCATGCGGGGAAGGAAAGTACAGTATGAGAAAAGTGTAGTACTAGGTGGGATATGAGCTAATCTTACTTTGTTGAGATATTTTTCAACTCACCAATCCATTTGGTCGAGTTTTGAGTGAGAAATCAGTAAGGTCCTACTAATTAGGCCTATTATCCCTATTGGTCCTAGATAATAGGAACCCCATGTATGGAGGCATTAGGATACTAAAAATTTAAAAATCTTTTGTAAAATCCAATACAGTATCTAAATGTGGGATTAGTTTTTTAAGTTCTTTGGGAAGTTTTTGAAAGAATTGGGAAAAGGTCTCTAAAAAAGGCTACAAGGAACTAGGCCTAATTAGGCTTCTTAGGTTCTAAAACTTGATCTTGACTAAAAAGGGTGAAGATATCCTCAAAGTGGAGTCAAATGGGAACATATGGAAGGTTCCCAACATGTTTAATATCCCTGCAATGATTCATGAATGCTAGTGTGGAGTTCAAACTTAGATCCTTCTAAATATAGGAGAAGAAGTGAAGAATCTACAAGGTGTTAGTATTTCAAGGTGAAGCACAAAGTGTTGGGCTCTTGGAGAGGAGCTAGAGAAGGCCTTAGTTAATCATCTAATCCTTTGGAAGATTCTAGTGAAAGTTAGGATTCTAATAGAGACAAGCTAGGTCTCTTGGTAGATGTGCAAGCAAGCCTTGGAACACATACACCACTCCGCCTTGTGGTTGTTCTCAACACCTATGGGGAACACCATGGTAGAAAGATAGTTGGCCATGTCATCCCAAATTATACCTCTAGAACCTGTAGGGCCTGAATTCCCCTTTGTCGCAATATCAAAGTTGGCTTTAATCGAGCCAGGAGGAGGGAAAATCCAAATGGCATTCTCCCGTACGGAGGAGGATTTAGCTTTGGTTCCTATGGTAACTCATACATTAAAGTCCAACATAACTCCATTAAAGGCATTAGAATTCTCCTTGATCCATCTCTTAATTTTTTAGCTATCGCCACCAGAGGCAGGAAAGTATCATGAAACACTCTGTCATTGTGTTCACATAATAGTTTCCAAATGACATGAGGGGAAATGATGTTCCACATCAAGCTCTCCATATGAACCACTGCATTTCTCCACTCTATTAAAAAATTCTCCATATTATTTTGGAAAACCCAGAAAATCTTCTAGCATTGTAAAGTAAGGCACCAAACACATCTAGAGTATAGACAGTCAATATCCATATGGAAAATTGATTCCTCTACCTTCTTGCAGAGATAACATCTCTTGGGAAGAATCATACCTCTATTTTTGAGATTATCAATGGTAAGTATCTTATTCTTCAAATAGAGCTAATAAAATATGTTAGTTTTAGGAGTTAGCTATTTATCCCATACCTGGGCCGACAAGGGAAGAGGATCAAGAGGTTTTAACAAAACCTCAGTGGTCAAAGTAAAAAAAAAGAGACCTAATGAGAACTTTCCCAAAATCAAATTATCCTCCTTGGTAGAGTCCACTTTCAAGATATTAAGATCCAACAACAAGGGCTTAAGAAAAACATCAATTTTAGAAAGGTCAACCCAGGACTGGTTTTCCTAGTAATCTTTAGCCCATGGGCCAAATCTCTATTCACATATTTCAATAAAAGGCTGGAGAGAAGGAATGGAGTTCAGAGGAAAATGTTTAACCCAACAATCATCCCAGAACTTATTTCTCCTTCCAGTACCCAAAAGCCACTTAGCACACTTGAAGTTTGTCTCCTTAGCTTGCTAGATACAGTTCCAAATAAAGGAGCACTGCACCTTCATATTAGACATCATAAAGTAAGATATATGAGGGAAGGAGAAGAGATATTTGTTGTGATTAGTTTTATTTCATTATTTTTTCTCACCATATATATGCCATATTTTCTTAGCCAGAAGAGCATGGTTAGTAACCCTTAAAGGCTGAATCCCTAGCCCTCCCAAATTCTTTGGAGAAAAAACCTTGTCCCAATCGACAAGAGCTAGTCTCTTTCTGTCTTCCACCCCTGACCAAAGAAAAATTCTTTGAATCGACTCTATAATATCTACAATTTTTTGAGAGATTTTAAATAGACTCAGGGCATAGATGGAGAGAATCTGTAGAGAATCTTTCAGAAGTTGAAGTTTACCTTCTTGACATAGAAGAGATCCCTTCCAACTTGCCAACTTCCTATTGAATATGTCCACAATACCTTCCCAGAAGGAGTCTGGAGGTTTCAAGCCCATTGGAAGACCAAGGTAGGTTTCAGGCAAAGCACCAATATCACACCCAATAATTCTAGCAATTTTTTTATATCTATCATCCAGCATATTAATAAAATACAAAGAACTCTTTTTCCAGTTAACAATTGGTAATATAAGATATTACCAAGTTGAAGGATTCAATCCAGTGCCTAGAACTTCAGATGGTCAAATTCCAAACACTGGAAGACCAGATGGAAAAGGTTTAGTTGTTTGGCAAGAAGTTGTTGGATGCTGGAAGTTTTTTGATCCTCATCTACTAGGAGTTTTTTTCTATTTTTTTTCTTAGTCTGAAATATTTGTTCTATCTGGGTGTTAGCCCTTTCTCGGAGTGCTTTCATGCTTGATAGCTTGTTGTCTTTCTTGTTTCTTCATGTTTATCTTTCTATTTTAATGTAACGGGTTTTGGGGCCCCTTCAAAACCTATTGTTACCCTAATCAAAAACAACTTGTCATGTGGCTTGAGAATAAATAGAAAGAGCCTATTTGGTCACTCTGGCCACCTCGATAGTAGAATACCCTATAATAACCGTGTCATCTATAAATTTATCATGGGAGCAATGCCTAGAAATAGAGGAAGGAATGAGGCCCTTTAAAGAACCATCATAAGTAAATTTATAAAAATAACGCCCAAGACCCTCCACCAGAATAGGGAAGAAGATGGGGGACAAGGGATCACCTTGACGAAGACCCCTGGAAGGCTTGAAGAAGTAGGAAGAGGATCCATTCACAATAACCACCACCATCGAAGTGTTGATAAGATGGGAAACAAGCTGCAATAATTTATCATAGAAATCAAAGGATTGGAGAATCTTAATAAAAAAATCCCAGTCCACCCAGTCATAATCCTTCGAGAGATCAAGCTTCAGTAAGAAACCATGGTTAGAAGAGGAGCAGGTACAATGAATGACCTCATGAACCTTCAAGATGGAATCAATAATTTGCCTACCTAGAACAAAACCACTCTACTGGGGGAAAATAATATGGGGAAGGATAGACAACAATCTAAGAGAAAGAACCTTGGAAAATTTTTAATACACCGAGTTACATAAACTGATTGGCCTAAAGGATTCAACCAAATCAGCACCTGGACATTTAGGGATCAAAACTATGAAAGTACCATTAATTTCTTTAAGCATGGTTCTTGACCAAAATAATTATTTAATAGAATTACTGATATCCCTACCCACAACGTGTTAGAATTTTTGAAAGAAGAACACAGGAAACCCATCTGGGCCATGGGACTTATCCCCCTAAAAGGAGAAAGAAGCTAACTTGATTTCCTTTAAGGAAGGAATGGAAGTAAAAAAACCTATTAGTAACATCATCCAGTAAGGAAGGGATAGAATCAAGAAGTAGTGCTTGATTACCTAAGGAAAGTGAGTTATCTTTGGAAATAAGTGAGGAGAAAAAATCAACCATAGCCAAAGAAATATCTTTATCATTACTTACCACTACTCAAACTAACCTGAGTTTGAAGATTATATTGGAAGCTCTATTTTTGGATGCAAACATATAGAAGAACTTGGTGTTCTTATCTCCATCCTTCAGCCAAATATACCTAGACCTTTGTCTCCATTACACTTCCTCTTTAGAAATGATGTTATGAGTTTTGACCAAAAGAGAAGTCTCCCTATCCTTAAGGTCTTGAGACATACCTGTCTGCTGGATAGTGTCTTGAATTATATCAAGTTCCTTTTACAAATCTAGCATGACTTTGAAGATGTCACCAAACACTTCCTCACTCCAAGTTTTAATATTAAGTTTTGCGTGTTGGATTTTATTAGACATCCGAAACATAGTAGACCCATGAATGTTAACATTCCACCAATACATGTTTCTCTACTATAACTCTAGATGATCAATCCACATTTTTTGAAATCTAAAGGGGAAACTACCCATAACCTTCATTGTATCAGCAACAAAGGAGAGGGGGAAGTTATCAAACCCAACCTTCGTGATAGATGACAACGAGCATCATAAGTTATTAAGCCAATTTCTAGAGATTAAGGCATGATCTAGACAAACCTAAATAAGGTCCTCTCCCACTCTTCTATTAGACTTAGTGTAATTTACACCCTAAAGATAAATATTGAGAAGAGCTTGTCTATTAACAAAATCCATGAGCTCAAATCTACCCTCTAGTTGACTCAAGCTATCAACTCCTCCAAACTTCTCATTATCTTTCAGAAGATAGTTAAAATATCCCATAACAAACCATGGAGAGCCACTAAAAGAATGCCTTTGATTCTCAATAGTCTTCCAATATTTATCCCTACTAGATTTTGAATTAGGAGCATAGATATTAGTGGTGACCCATTCAAAATGAGATTTGATATGGATACATTAATGCTTAAACAATTCACATGATTATTTAGAATAACACCTTTAATATTATTCTGGCTCAAAAATATAACAATACCTCCCGAGGCTCCAACAGAGTTGGATCCCACAACCCCACCATATTTGAAGATTCTGATTTTTCAACCTTATCTTTTACCATTTTAGTTTCCTAAACAAGAATTATACCAGGTTTATGATATCTTACCAGGCTCCTAAGTGTTTCCTTCTTATGGGGGGCATTATGCCCCCTAATATTTCATGAAATGACTTTCATTTCTTAACGGGAGTATAAACATATTTGATGGTCAGTTATTTTCCATCTGCTATATCCTTTTTACTTTCTCTTTCTCTTATATCTTTCTTTGAGGTTCTTCCTAGGGTTCTCTTTTGGGATCCGACATCTACCTTCAAGTTTCAAACCTTATAACCCCCATCATCCCTACTGCGAGTAACCACCCCCTTTGAACCATGTGTTGAGAGTTTTCTTTGCTATTTATTTTGTTTTTTTCCCCATATGAGTAGTCTAGGGAGCACCATTCAGGTCCAAGATATCTGAACTCACAAAAGGATCTTCATCACCACTCCCAGAATGGGTTTCTAGAGCAGATGTAGAATCCTCTTTGTTTGAATTTTTAGGGTCGAAAGGTGGAGAATCCTCCCCCATAGTATTACTATCTGACTGAATGGTAAGAAAGGCTCCTTGTTCATTGAAATGCAAATTTTTGAGGTTGAAATCATCATCCTTGATAAGAATAACAACCTCCACAGGCACGTCCTTCATCAGAGAGTCTGAGATATGTGTGACAGAATCCATAATTTCTCACTCCTCTAGGATTTGAATCCCATTCAATTTGACTATGTCACCATGGCTACCTTCCAAATCCAGATCGACCTTGTAAACACTCTCACCTTTAGTTAAAACTGGAGACTTCTTCTCCTTCCATATTATTTTGGGGTCCTTAGGAGAATTTTGGTCTGAGACCATTACCTTAGGATCCTTTTTCACTTTCTTCAGACAATTCTTTGCCCAATGACCCATTATGTGACACACAAAATAGACGAAGGGAAGGGATTCAAATTCCACTTTCTGCTTCCAAATACCCAGTTTAGAGTTGATGTTAATAACTGAAGGAGGGTTTCCAAACTGACAAATATTGACACAAATCCTGGCAAAAACCAGATGGGATTTTTCTCTCGTCATCGAATTGATTGAGAGAATATCTCCAAAAAAAGTGGAAGCAAAGATATTGAAGACTTCCTCGTTCTAATGCTCGAGAGGCAAACCAACAAACCTGACCCAAATCAAAGTTTTGTTGAAGATATTTTTTAGAGTAATCCCAATTTGGAATCCATTAATGGAAGGCCACAGTCATTCTCCAAAACATCCAAGGACCTCCACACAAGACATAATCCTGATCTTCTTTATTATAAAAAGCAAAGGATAAAAACCCCTTAGGTAAAGCAGCTATGTCAACCTGACCCTTCAAAGCCCATCTTTTCCTAACAAAAGATCTAAATAGTTCAATATTAGGCCCAGGGCTAAGGAACTTACCAACTAGAGTAAAATCCACAGTAGAAACAAAGTGATCCACCAAAGATTTAGGAACAAAAATAGCGACTTCACCATCCACGAAGCTAGCCTTTCCAGTTCCAACTGAAGAAGAAGGTTTTCCTGCTTGCTTAGCTTCCAGGATTTCGGATCACCTTTTGGAAGAAGAGGGGTTGACCTCAACATTCTCAATGCTTGTCTCATATCAGGACCCCACTAGTGGGTCCTTAGATCTCTTTTTGACCAAAGAAGGGCTAGGCCTATTCTTAGAAATATTCTCTCTGGCCATCAGTGGGCCTAGAGGTGAAGAAGGAGACAAAACCTCCTTCGAAGGAATCACTGCAGTACTCAACAGAAGCGATCAACATGTCATTATAGTCTGACAGGGAGGCTGGTTCTCCTTACCACATAGAGTATAATCTGACACCAGCAAGGGCAGACTCAAAACTTGTATTGGAGAACCCACCGAAGTATTGAACATGTCCACCATGGCATTCTCCAGCCCAACACCAAAACCAAAGTCTGCAACCAGGCTTCCATGCCTAGCTAGGACACCCTTGAGATTTGAAAATTCTTTCCCACTTGAAGCCTCTCCCATCGCAATTCTTCACCCATTTGTTATTATTTATAAGTATAATTGTTAGTGAGTGATTCCTTTGTTAATGTTGTCAGGTAGTTTTTATTTAATATAATATTTTATGATTAATTATAAAATTTTCTTTGAGAGAGCCCATCCACTCTAGTAAATATCCACATTTCTTGAGCTATTCATCAACAATGAATACATCTGAGAATCTAGTCTAAGTTGATATCACAAACTAATGTGGCCCAATTTAAAAAAAGGTTGTAGATTTTTTGATTCAGGGAATTTTACTACAATCAATAATTTGGGCATGGACAAAATAGCTATCATATTAAATTCAATACTTCATTAGCATATCAGTCAAAATTTTAAATAAATAATTTGGCATAATACAAATCAACCTCCATGACACTTCTCATGTACGGATTCTAATGAGAAATTGTGACATTAAACCATAATAAAATAGACAATACATCAATGGTCCCAATATAATAGGTAAAGCAACATCATAATGGACTCGTAATGTCATTGATAGTGCAATAATTGTACATGACATATCCTGTCATTCATTTTTTATTAAGAAATCACACGTGAGATAAACTTTAAGCAAAATTAGTAGTAGGCCAATTAGTTGGATGTTTTAAATATCAAGAGATGTATTGCATGATTAAGATAGCCTAACACTAATATTAGGTTATCAAAAAAGCTAACAATTCAATTACCAAAAGATGAAATTTTCTCACAAAAACTAAGAATATTGTTACTATCTATCATTTCATCCAAAAATTAGTAAAATGTAGGTAAGCCTACTTAGATTTAATTATACTAAAATATTAATTTCTATATATATTCAAAAATTCATTGATAAAAGAAAATTGTGAACACCTAAAATAAACTTTGCACATCATAAAATATTGAAAAAACTAGAACTTTAAACACAATTTTGAAATAAATTAACTTCTCTCACCATTATTATTATTATTAAATAAAGGACCCAACAGTTAGTAAATATTTATTTAGCTAACTGTTTTCATATATAATGTTCTTAATATGATTTTTCGTGATAAAGTATGTTCCAACAACATGCATTTTATCTTGCAACTAATAGTTAATATCACGCAACCATCTAAACTACTATATAATTGAAGCATGTGTAACGTTTTTAATCAAAAAGTACAGATTGGCAGCTTTTTCTTAAAAGTTGTAGCATTCAAATTCTAGTGTTTATTCTCCTCATCAAGGCATTCATTTGATAGCACCATGCCGAGAGTGAAACTAATGGTGTTCCTTTCCACCCTACAAATATCGCATGCTCATTAGACAACAGATTATAATATTGTCCGGTAGCATATTCCCTTAACAACAATTTAGCTTGATACAAAGTTTTAAAGCTGATGCTCCTTTCTTTTAATCAATTGTAACATGCCTAATTGTCCTCTCCTTCCCCTCGTAGACTACCATATTCCTTATCTTATTTCCATCAATTAATTCTTCATGCTTTATCCTTTTCACATCATTTTTGTCTGGAAAGGTAACATCCAACAGATCAAAAAGTGCAGTGTAATTGTAAAGAACCTCGCTCAATCTTTTCACAAAAAGATGAAGAATTATGCCTTGCTTCTATTTCGACAGTCACCATTACTCGAGGACTTAGTTTCTTGATTACACATAGAACATCGACCAGACGGACCGGGTCATATAACGAACTTCTCAGGAGAATAGGAGCGTAAACTGCCAACGCCTCACAAATTTCATGGTGAATAAACCTTCCTTAATCTCCTCTAGGTTGAGGATCTCCGCCATTTTGTACACGAAGGGAATATCGAAAGATTTAGCGAGCTCATGAAGTCTTTTTCCTCTTTTCCTAAGCTCTTCGCCATTCACCCCAACTACTGTAAATATTCAGAATCTAAATTCTAGCGGTAGAAGGAACACCAACTCTCTGTACAAGAAATTCTATTAATACTGTCAATTGTGATCTGCTTCTCATCCCCAGATCAATTATATGAATTTTCCTTGTATTCCCCACATCTAGTATTTGTAGATTTTTATCCATACCAAAATTATGTAGTGGTAATAGAGAGGGATCTTATTGTGGATATAATCGCTACGCCAACACAATTTATACGATATATCATATAGGATTCACACCCACTATGTACCACGCCAATAACCTAACAAAGGATCTACTTGAGAAACTCAAACCCATGACCTGCACTCTGATACCATATAGATTTTGCCTTCACACCAAATGCATACTAATATGGAGAGGGATCTCCTTGTACATATAGTTGATATGCCAACATGATTACCTGAACAGACGTAAACTGCAACACTCTAATGTAGTAGGCAAGGAGCCTACAAGAAAATCATTACTGTAAACCTCGCCATCAATATTGAAGGCGAAATGTGAAACTAGTTTAGCTACGTTGTTTAACATGCCCAGAGCATTGCGTTGTCTTCTCTTCTGCAGGGCGTCGAAGACATAATAGACGAGCCTCTGTGTGGGATTCCCAAGCTGAGAAGACAATTGCTTGCATTTACTCACGAGCAGGGCAGCGTCATTATATTCCTCGTTGCCTATCATTCGTCCGGCTGCTAAGACAAGCTCAACGAATTCCAGACTTTTCTCTTCCTCTCCACGAATATTCCGTTCATAATCGAGGCGATTATCAACGCATTTTCTGACTCCAGCAGCTCCTTGGAAAATTACATTTTGGTCAGACCAATTTGCTAGAATCTCATTACAGGATTGCGCTCTGGAAATTCCCTAGTTCAGCAAAAATTTCTAAATGCCCAGACACCATACCACTATTTATCATCTCTTCCTGGATATGAGAGATTTGAAAAGAAGTATTCTTAATGTGCTCCTCCCTAAAATGAAACATTTGATGATCAAGCAGTTCAAATCTGTCATTTGTATCCATAAACGGACAATTATTATCCCACAGAGGGGTTGAATGAAAAATATGACCAAGATAAATAATGAATCCCTTCATTAGATGCACTCATCTTCTCTTAGCTTAGCTTTTCCGTTTTGAGTATATGAATTCCCAGAAAAATTTAAAAGAACGTGAAGGACATTACGAATACATAATTTCGCTACTTTGGAGAGAAAAACAATGCTTCTCTTGTTGTGGGAAAACAGTTAAAATATTGTGATAAATAAAAGTGCGCTATAAACCGTATAATAGAGTTGTGCGTAATGGATGGGGTCAGCTTTTATATATATATATATAAAACTGTAAATGTGTATATGCATTCTATAGCTGTCAGTTCAGACTAATAACAAGCCACCATATTTCTAATTATTTAGGTTAGGGTGCCATGGAATGGGGCTTTCTAAAAAATCCAGGCGGGGCAGCTTGATAATTGTATTGAATATTTTAAACGTAGCGGTCCCATGAATTTTGTACATGTAAACATACATACAACTAATTACCTATATAATCTATTGTCAACTTTTAATAATAGGAATTAGTCTATTCAAATAGATGATTACTTTATAAACTTAATCTTTCTTAAAATGAAGATTAAAATAGGGATCATCTCCAATTTTTAAAGCATTAGAATCTTAATCCTAATATTTAAGATCTTATATAACAATGTTATCCATCAACCTAGAATTAACATGTCACATAAAGTAATATTTCAGTCCTTGTCTTCATAATTTAATCTCTTTATTTTCCTATTGCACTATTATCATCATAATAATTTATATGATGTTCTTGATCAAGAAAAGATGTAACATTAAGGTACACTAACAAATATGATTAAGGTAACATTAAGGTACACTAACATATTACATTCTAAACATATTTAGTAGTTTTTTTGCAGCGATGGAGCGATGGGCGGGAGTCCGCTTTTGAAACCAACAAGGGTTTCAGCTGCCTGTCGATCTCTGATCAGCAATGATGAGATTATTGAGGAGGATGAGGAGCCGCCTGATGGCAGGAATGGAG
>MU227013.1:1445796-1463271 GCA_018584345.1 Thuja plicata
ACTATGTGCTTTCATGGTGTGCTGACTATGAATTTCTACTGGTTCCTTGACTTTCCTCCTTAACTGCTCTTTGGCTGTTGTGTTCTCGCAGTTTCCTTTGTTCATGTTAATATGTTGTTGACATGTCCATTGTGATTCTTCTCTGTTGTACCACGGGCCAGCACCCTCTTGCTGCTTTTTTTAATCAAAAACAAATATGATCAAATGCGTAAAGAAGATGCACGATGTATGGAAAAGAATGTATGTACCTGAAAATGGAAGAGGAACAAGATGTGCAATTAATTATGTCTGACAGACTCCTAAATGTTTGGGTACCTGAATTTTGGAATCAGTGATATGTAACTCTGTAATCTTCAACTTTCCATTTTGTCACAGGAACATGTCGAAAGTGGTTCAACGTGTACCCCGGTATAGGTCAAAGGTTTGACCTATACCCAATCTGCTCAAAATTAGAAACACAAAATGGACCTAAGGAAGTCTCCAAACTGTCTTTCTATTTTTGCGACTTAAATTTGCACTCTAAATGTAAGGGTATATGTTGAAGGTTTGACATACACCCAATAATATCAGAATCTGAAACATAAAATGGATTTGGAATTTTCTCTAAAATGGGTTCTCATATCTTTAACTAAATCTCCATTTGGAACCTCCACCTCCACACAAAACAGAAGGGTAAATTATTCGGGGAAAGGGGATTTCCTTTGTCAAGGGACCATTTAGGAATTAACACAGACATGAAACAAGTAAAGCATCTACAACAATAAAAATGAAAGTATTCACCTTGCTTGATCAATCATTTATGGACAGATATAGATCCACTATACCCACAAAGATGTATGCTAGCTTGATTGAATGTTGAATTGTAGAATGTAGGATGTCTTCACCAATGCAATATATCTAAACTTGCACTATCATAGATCATGGATGTATGTATGCTTGATATGCTTAAATGAAAGGGATGCATAAAGGATATGGATCTTCTTGCTCAATTGGGAAATCCACCACTACTACATCATGAGAGAGAGATTCACACAATAGTCTTCAAATATTAAATCCAATTCCTTTCTTTCTTGAAACCACCTTACACTTGAATGCTTTTATATGATGTATAGCATGGGAGATAATGGGTAATAGATATGTCATGGATGAAAAAATTAAGGGAAGAGGCTTCTTTTTAGTAAGATTGTAGGGTTTAATATTTTGGAGGTCCACCTCACTAGGCGGGGAAATAAAAGTATTGTGCATTAAGCCCAAAACCTACTAATTGAAAATGCCAAAGGTATAGGTTGAAAGTGGTTTGACCTATACCTAGGAGGCTAAATTTTGAGGCATATTTGTGGGGCCTAAGAAGTATTAAGGGGCTAGGGGGAAAATAGAGAGAAAAGTGAGCATATCAAACATAAATCCATCTGTTATCAAGGATATCACTAAAATGGGGCGCAAATAGGTCCTAGAGCTTCCAAATTAATGGGTATTAAATTTTTAGGCCTACACATTTAGCCCCAACTTTCACGAGAGTATGAGACAAGCTCATTCTCATAGTAAATTAGATTAAATACATAAAATGTCCTTGCAAAAGTTAAGGAGATAAGGGAAAATCAAGCTCCCAAGTGACTTAGGTGTGTGTGTGTGTGTGTGTGTGTGTGTGTGTGTGTGTGTGTGTGTGTGTGTGTGTGAGAGAGAGAGAGAGAGAGAGAGAGAGAGAGAGAGAGAGAGAGAGAGAGAGAGATTGTTTTCAATCTGAAAAACATAAAGAGGGAAAAGTGTGACCCATGTCTAGTAAGATTGTATGCCTTATTGTAGACCAAAGAAAAAGTGTTGCAAGAGATGATATTGAAAGTTATAGAAGGGTATGTGTATTGTTTGACTCAATCCATCTATGATCTATCCTTAAATATTGTATGTCAATAAGGGATTTGACAAAGAGTGATATTTCCTTAAGGGTTTTATGTCCATTAAGGGATCCAAAGTGTAGGGATTGGTCCTTAAATATTGTTTTTCCATTAAGGTATCCAAAGTATAAAACATCATCAAAATATTTGTTTGTGTGTGTGTGTGTGTGTGCGCGTGCGTGCGCACGGATGTGCATGCGTGTGTGTGTGTGTGCACGCGCATGCGCGTGTGTGCAAAAATGTGAGTAGAATGTATGCCCACATGTTAAAACTATTATAGATGCCTTATCGGGGCAAATGGATTTCATAAAGAGTACATTCATCCACTAGAAAGCTTTCCACTGGGAAATACATCTAACAAATAATAAATCAAGAGAAATGAGAACTTGAAAAAAGAGATAACATAAGGTATCTACCAATTGTGGGGTCAGTAGATCATATGATAACTCATGTATATCATAGTTATGTCCAAATGAACTACCATCATTCCCCAAATGAAGTAGAACTATACAAAAGGGAAGAAATACACATAAGAGTTAGGAAGAAGATTATTTTTGGCCGACATCATGGAGAAATAAAAGAAAAAGGTGTTACCACTTTGTATCATCCGAAACAAACAACACAAAGGCACATTTACAAACAATATCACGTCTACAACATAATATGTAAAAACATATAGAAGAAAGATACAAATAGAAGAATGATTATGACATGGAAATTCCTTTATCACCATGCACCAATAGAAAAATAAGGGTCATTTAAAGAAATCTAAACAAGACATATAAAAAGCATCACATAACAGGGGAAATGCATAAAAAAAAACAAGCAAACAAAAAAAATAAAAAGAAAGGATCCATTGTGAAAGAGGAACTAGTCAAGCATATCACCTACCCACCCATCTCAATCCATAGTGTTTAGGGAATGTGGGAAACTCACAAGAGGAGAACAATCACACATAAAAGATGGAACAATAGCTAAACAAGGACCCTAATATGAAGAAAGGTCACTATGTTCAAGATTAGGAGTGATAGATATTTGTTGTGAAAGTATAGCTGGTAAATCATTAACAAGATCCATAGTCTCATACATATCATCATAATTACTAGAATTCCTATCATTTTTAGTATCATGAACATCATCAGATCCAGAGTTTCTTCTTTATCAAGATTAATTATAATAGAATCCAAGATACGAATAGCATTGTCAGGTTTGTTCATTTAAAATTTATTTAAATTCACCTCCTCCATAGGCTCAAGCATGATGAACTGCCTCACAATAGGTGTGGAATAATCCCATTATGAGGTGCATTTAACTTGTCAACACAGGGATGTATACTTGAAATGGTCGGCACGATATGTGCACTAGGTTCCTTAAGGAGTCATTCTCCTTATGCGGCAGGAAGGTAAAAATGCATAAAACAAACCTACACTAGTGCTACAGGAAAATAATACATTTATCTCCTTATTGAAATGAATTCTAGAAATTGAAAACACTACTTAAACCTATACTTTCAACCTAGAACATCCATTATAACTATTCTTGTAGATGTTGCAGGAACATTCACAACATACAATGCTGCAGGAAGAAATTGTAACTTCTATTTGAAATACATGAAATACTAGAAATGCTAGAAGGAAATCTATTCTATTCTAACCTATTCTACCTCCCAAGTGGGGCCCCTTGGTTGGTTTCTACTAATCTATTAACACAGATCATAAACCAAGAATTACTTCATTGTATTTCAAAAACTCATTACATAAAAACAATACACGAAACTTAAAATAGCTTGCTTTAAGATATAACAGTTTCTTCCAAAAACTTATTTCTCTAACTTTCCTCCCTCTAACCTAAAAATATTGGTCCAATACCTATAAATAGAGGATCGAACACTTAATACAAAATAGAAAAGAAACTATCCTGCTGAAAACATGCCGGAGAAGAAGATGGAAATGCAACAGCCCGCGGTGTGGGTAATAAAACTTGGGCGACCAGTTCAACATAATAAAGTGCAGAGGGAATATAGAAACACTACATCCCTATGTCCTAGAATAATGGCTCCTCCATTGTAGCAGCTGTGTTTCCTGGTGCTGTGATGATCACTCCACCCTAGCTGGTCCTCAACGGTCTTCCTTGAATGTTGTCGACCACTCTCCAGCTGCTTCCTCTCCTGTCAAGTTAGTTGTCATGCAAAAATATTCATGCAACAAGCTTAATAAAGTTAAATCTAGATATAAGAACATATATTCTAATGGTTATATGAAATACTGCACTATATGTATAATATTAGCAAAATATATCACAAATATCTACCCATGATTTATCAGTTCTATTTGGAGTTTATCACAAGTTTTAACTGGCTAGGTTCACAAATTTTTTTCCAGAAACTAGAACAGAGTATTTAAAATTATACAAAACAAAGGCAATAATTTGGCCTTATCATCTGCCCCTTGGTTAATCAAATGCTTGTCCTCAAGCATTGCATCTTTTGGAAATTGACATAAAGTCACCAACTTCAGTTCTTCCTCGCCTCTGGTTCTTGAAGGAGTAGTAGAATCCTCTTGTTCTTTCCCAAACTTCCCTTCTGTGATCCTCCTGCAGCATGTCAAGCCTAGTAGTTTTGATGTCATACAAGGGCCAAAGGAGCATAGGCAGCTACATTGTGAGTGGACACCAGAGCTCCTGCCTGATTTTCCTACCCAGCTCCATGTATTTTGGTGCTCGGTGTATGGCTGCTTCAAGGTTAACCGGGCTGTGTGGTTCTAACCTTTTGAATGCCTTTGATAATCTACCCCATCTACTTCTGGCACTGGTTAAGGCTCTTTGGAAGACAAAATAAGACATGTTGTCATATTCTGCATGCACATCTATATTGAGCTTCAAAATTTTATCTCTTATTTTCTTTTTAATATTCCCATATGTCAGTTTGAACCAATCCCTTAGGAACACCTCTGGTTGACTGCTTTCTTCTCTTAATGGCAGGGGTTTCATTTTATCAAGTTCTCTATAATTCTCCAATTGTCTATCATAGTTAGCCTCATTGTGCATCCAAGACATTAGGGACCTTAGGTGTATATCCCCTATGTAAAGTAGGGGGTTCCATTCAGTCTGTGTAGGGATGATGAAATTATGCACATACAACTCACAAAGTAAGTTTTGTTGCCAAGATGGAAGGGTCTGGTATAAACCATAGAATTCCTGGGCTAATTTGAACTCTGTGTTTACATCTATGAGGGTCACCATCAACTGGAATAGGAGGAATTGTTCTTTTAGACAGATGGTATAGACCCTAGGTGGCGGTCTACAAGCAATTATTTGGTCAATCAGCTTAAGGGCATGTTCCATTGTTTGTTTCTGTCTTGCCAACTGATCTTTTAATTTTTTAATTTCCTCTCCTTGTTCTGCTATTACTTTCTGCAAATTTTTTTCTCTTCTCCCCATAGAGCGGTTGTCAGCACATACTTATTATATAACTAGAAGAGAAGCATTTGCAGAGTAATCGGACCACTATTTCCATCCTGGTTATTCTTCCTCCTTTGTTCCCTCCATAACTGCTCTAAGAAATTTATTAACCAAGTTCGCTTATAGGAAACTAGGGCATTTCTTATGCAAGCTAGCTGGTGAGTTATAGGGGTTTCTTTTTCATGGGTTAGAACATCCTAATGACTAACTCCTAGGTCATTTTGACATATATTTGGCTCATCTTCACACTCCTCATCCAGATTTTGAGGAATGTCTGGAATCTCAGACTGGCTAGGAGAATTATCCAGAATAACATGAATAGGAGTTTCCTCCTCAAATTGTTTGGGGAAAGTGGACTGGATTTCAGTGGGTACTTTAGGAATCTACCCTATCATCCTAGAGCTCCTTCTTACAAGGATTTCCTCAACCTCTACAGCCTTTTTCTTACCAACCCTTTTTTTTTTCTCTACTGTAGGAGTAGTGGCTGTAGGAACTGAATTCATTTTCTTCCCTCTCGAGACTTGAGGGTTTTGTGGCTCAGCTGGAGGAACCAAAGTTTCTCCTACTAACTTCCATTTTCCTTTTGTTCGGGTGGAAGTAGGTATATTGCTCATGTGAGTAGGTAAAGGCACACTCTCTTGTAAATTTTTGGTTTCTGCCCCTTGGGTACTTTACTCGGTAACTGGGTCAGGGGGAACTGCATTATATTGGCTAGTTTACACATTAGGGGCAATTTTAGGCTTCAAGGTTTTATGATGGACAAACTCTTCCCATGCCATAGGGGAGATTTCCCTAAGAGATCTTTCTATGAATAATTTAATTAGGGCATGGTGAATAATAGAATTGTCATTTCCTTTCTAGGTTTCTTCAGCAATAATGCACAACATATTAAACAAGCAATTGGGGGCATTCATTGGGATATTATGTCATACATAACTAAGAAGCTTAAAATGATGCCCATGTAAGTTAGAAAATCTTCCTTCACAGGTGAAATACCTAATAATGTGCATGGCCAACTCATGATATGGTGGAGGAATGGACATTCTTTTGCACCCTTGTTTAGTGATTTCTAGTGGAGGGTCACCTGGTAGGGTAAACTGGGCCCTAGCTGACCTGGCATCATGCGCATTGGGGTAGTGTTCCCCTGCTGCTGGGAAACCGGTTACCTCCACTATTCGCTCCTCTATTGCAATGAATGTCAACCCCCATACCGTTGCTTGGCCTTCATCAAATATGTTTGCAAATTCTATTGCTACTTCTTCATCCAACTCTGTCAATTTTAAGAAATATCCCAGCCATTCGTAGGCATTAAATCTTCTTACTGCCTCTACATCATAAAGTAAAATACTATGAACCACTAGTTCATGCAGCTGCAATTGGCCCCCCATTTGTGTTTACGAAATTCAACCTTTGCTCTGTTCTCGACAATTATCTTCTTCTCTTTTGAATTTCAGACTACCTCTTGTAAAACCACAGACCCTTTTTCACATTCTTCTGGTATTCTTGGTATGAATAATAATAATGTACTTTAACAAAATGAATGATAGATATTCAAGCGAGAGTTATGTCATGGTTTTAATATTGGGTCACATCTAGTTTGACAATTAGGGGTTTATTTGGAATAAAGGTACGCCACTTGACACTTCTGTGATGTGGCAGCTGGATTCTAATTAAGACAAGGCCAAAGTATAGATTTGAGGATCTTAACGAGTAAATAGAAATGAAATTTTAGGAATTGGCACACTTCCCCACCCCCTAAAAAATATTGACAAGTGTCCTCACTTGTCAGACTTGGTAGAAGGTTTGGAACTGGATTAAGGCGGCAATGATACATTTTTTGCAATATTCGATATAACCAATGAAATCTATGCACTAAAAATGGAAATAAATTTGAAAAGCTCATACCTGTTAATTGATCATCGCACGTGCCAGGAAAGGTTGGCGAGAGTGGAATGACTTTTTTAGTGGTCGGCATGCATCAGCGCACAATCTCTATATTGAAAGCATAGAAATATGATGACGTAGGAGGTGGGTGGATGGAAGATTAAGGAATGAAATGGGTTGAAAAAGAAGAATGTAGAAAGTGAATGGAGAATTTGAACTTTATGTAAACATAAATTTTTTATTATGGTCATTCTTTGAAGGAATTCTTATGGAAGAGCTGCAGGAAGGAGGTTGGAACCCTCTTCTATAGGAAGTGTTACCTGTTGATCCTTTCAAATTGGCTAGTTGAATTGCGGCAAGAAGCCTTCTTTCGTCTGTGGCTAGTGATACAACTTTAGCCTATGTCCATTGACTAATAAATTGAAGTGTACAGGGTAAATTATGGTCAACTGGACTGCTCCATTTGTAAATACATGGCTTATTTCATATGGACCCAGCCATCATGTCTGCAGCTTGCCTCGTATCTCTTGGAATATGGAATCATATAACAATGCCCAATCTCCAACTTGGAACCGCTTACTCTTAATATGGGAGTCATGCCACTGCTTCATTTTCTTTTGGAAAATTTCCATGCACTGTAGGGTAGATTTGCGGATTTCATTCAAAGGATTGAGATGCAGAAAGCACTCTCTCTATGCTGCAGGAAGATCAATATTTAACTCCAGTGTTGTTCTTAATGTTTTGTGTTCAAATTCAATCGGTAGCATTGCTACTTTACCATATAATAGTTTGAATGGAGTGAACCCTGTGGTGGTCTTCCATGTTGTTCTATACACCTAGACAACTTCTGATAGTCTGTTGCTCCAATCTTGGTGATGCAAGTGAACTGTCTTTGTTAAGATTGCTTCTATTTACCGATTTGTAACATCTGCTTGTTCATTGGCTTGAGGGTGATAGGGGCTTGACTTCCGATGTCTGATATTATAATCCTTCATGAGCTCTTTTATCAAATTGGAAGTGAATTGAGTACCTTGATCAATAACAAGTTCTCTTGGCATGCCATATCTAGTAAAAATTTCTTCATACAGAAATTTAGAAACTTTATGATCTTTGGCATGCTTCATTGCTCTTACTTTGACCCATTTGGTCAGGTAATCTATGCAGACCAGAATGTATGAATTCCCATTTGATGGAGGGTCTATTGGACAAATAAAGTCCATGCCCCATTTATCAAATGGTGTTACCACCACCTGTGGGTTTAAGGGCATTTCATCTGATCTTGTTGGTCAGCCCATTCTTTGACATTTGTCACACCTCCTTGTATAACTGGCTGCATCTTTGTGAAGTGTAGGCTAGTAGTAGCCAGTTGTTAAAATCTTCTGTGTTATTCTTTTGGCTGCAAAGTGTCCTCCACATGGTTCATTATGACATGCATGCAGAATGTCATATGTCTCATCTTCTCACACACATCTCCTCATGACTTGGTCAGGTCCAATGTAAAATAATGTGCTATCAATCCAAGATAAATGGAATCTTTTCTCTACAAGCAGCTTCTTATCCTTATAAGAGAAATGTGTGGGCATTTTGTTAGCTTCTAGATAATTAGCTATATCAGCATACCATAGATTTTGGATAGTGATATGAAATAAATGTTCATCTGGAAATGCATCATCTATCAAAGTAGTATCCTCTTTAGCATGATGAATTCTAGATAGATTATCAGCTACCACGTTTGCTTTCACTGGCTTGTCAATGATTGTTATATCAAATCCCTACAAAAGAAGAAGCCATCTTGCTAACCTTCCTGTGATGGAAGGTTTGTTCATGAGATACTTAATTCTTGCATGGTCAGTATGAACAAAGATAGGATAACCAGTTACATAATGGTGGAATTTGTTTAGAGTATAAACTACTGCTAGCAATACTTTCTTAGTCACTGTATAGTTTAACTCTGGTCCATGTAGACTCTCACTGATATAATAGATTAAATTTTCAAGGTTTTTAGATTTTTGTCCTAAGACAGCACCTATGGCATAGTTTGAAGCATATGTATGTATGTGAAATGACAAAATCTAGTCAGGACCCCTAAGTACTCGTGTAGCTGTCAAAAGTGACTTGAGCTGCAGGAAGGATTCATCACATTCTTTTATCCAAGAAAATTGAGCTTCTTTGGTAAGTAAGTTGTACAAAGGACTAGCTATTTGACTAAATTTCTAGATAAACCTCCTATAATAGCCAGCGTGACCTAGGAAAGATCTGACATCTTTTTTCTTAGTAGGAATAGGGAGTGTGAGAATTACCTCTATCTTTGCAGGGTCTACGTGGATTCCTGCTTTGGAGATAAAATGTCCCAATACCACTCCTTCCTACATCATTAAAAATCACTTTTCACTATTGAGAGATAGGTTATGTTCCTCGCATCTGATTAGTATTTTCTCCAAGTTCTTCAGAGCTTCCTCAAATGTGACACCAAATGTAGTGAAGTCATCCATGTAGATTTCCATGCAATCATGTGATATATCAGTACAGATGCTGATCACAGCTCTCTAAAAGGTAGCAGGTGCATTGCATAATCCAAATGGTAATACTGAATAGGCATATGTAACCCAAGGGCATGTGAACAATGTCTTTTCCTGATCTTCGGGGGCAATGCTTATCTGATTGTAACCACTGTATCCATCTAGAAAGGAAAAATATCTCTTTCCAACCAAATTATCCAAGACCTGATCAATAAAAGGTAAAGGAAAGTGGTCCTTCTTTGTGGCATTATTTAATTCCCTGTAATCCACACATATCCGCCACTTACCTCCTTTCTTAGGTACAATGACCAATGGTGATACCCACTTGCTATCAGAGATTGGATAGATGAATCCAGCATCCAACAACTTCTGCAACTCAGTTTTAACTATTTCTCTCAGTGCGGGATTTATTCTCCTCTCTGGTTGACAAAGTGGCAAGCTTCCATCACTGATGTAGATTCTGTGGGTGCAGAGTTTAGGGTTTAGTCCCTCCATATCCCCATAATCCCATGCAAAGGTTTTTTCATGCTGGCTGAGGTGCTTTGTTAACAATGGCAACTGTGATTGGGACAACTTTTTGTTTACATGGAGGTTATGACCAAGGGAAAGTTCCACTGTTATTGTGAGATCTACCATTGATACTTCGGGCACTAGACTTGTAGCTATTTCATTTGGCAATAATTGATTAATTATTTCAGGGGTTGCTGGAAACATACAGTCCTCATAGGTACATAGCTGTAAAATAGAACTTTCTAAAACATCTTTAGCCACAATACATTCATTAGTAAGAATGCTCTGTATCACATCATCTTCCTCTTGCATCTTTAGAAAAGATTTCCTATGCAACATCATGAGCTGGGCTACTAAATTTATCTCTTCCTCCACATCCCCTAAGTCTGTCCAAATAGGTTCTCCCAAGTCTAGCTGGGGTTGTGAAGGAGCATATAGGGCTAGCTTCTTTATGGCTTGACCATTTGAAATTATCATACTGCCTGATCTGCAGCTAATTTTGGCATCAGTGGTGGCTAACCAGGGTCTTCCCAAGATTACAGGAGAGCCAACAAAGTTTACTTTAGGTGATAGGATAAGAAAATCAGTAGGATATTTCCATGAATCTAAGGTAACTATCACATCTTCTATGAGACCCTCTAGAGTAACAGTTGAACTATCAGCAAGTTGTAACACTGTGGCTATTATTCTTAAGCCTTCTATGCTTAGCCTATGCATTGTATCTTTAGTCATCACAATTATTGCTGCTCCCAAATCAATTAGAGTATTTTTCATAGTTTGTCCATTTATTATCAGGTCGACTACTAGGCTGCCAGGATCTGAATACTTTGGTATTACCACCATTCCTAACATGAATCTGCTAATTTCCCTATAAAAATTACTATTTGAGGGTCTTCCTTCTCCCATCCTAACTTCTTAAGGCATGCTTCCTTAATAGCCTTTCCATAAAGAGGTATATCTTTGATAGCTTGGAACAGAGGGATTTGAATGTTCATATTTTTTAGCTGCTCAATAATATCAAATATTTATTCCTCTTGGGGTATAGTTTTTTCTTTGTTTAGCTTATGTGGAAAGGGTGAATTTGAAGTGTGAACAGTAGTTCTACTGGGTATATCAGTCGACTGGCTGGTATTTGGTAGTGTGGCTTCTAGAAGTAAGTGTTACAGGAGTGTCTACAACTTTCATGATAATAGGATATTCAGGTGTAGGAAGGGTGGTTCTGGACCTTAAATGGATATCAGCTATCTCTAATGAATAAGTAGGGCACTGCTGAGTGTCAGTAGTGTATGTTTGCTACTGCTTCTGTTTGTTTTTTGGATTTGGCTATGGTTGAGCAAGCAATTGGGTTAGCTTTGGATTAGCATTAGTTGCTGCGGGAGGTGGCATTATTGCAAGTGGTTGCACTGGAGGTGGTAATTGTGGATAGCCAGAATTTTGGTTAGGCCATTGTGGAGGTCCCCTCTATTGATTAGTTTGCTGCCAATTTCCTTGCAGCAGTTGCCATTGATTCTGTTGATTAGGCCACTGGTTATTTTGTGGGTTTAGCCACTGGTTATTTTTCTGATTTGGCCACTAATTATTTTGTGGGTTTTGCCACTGGTTATTCTGCTAATTTGGCCACAGATTATTTTGTGGGTTTTTCCATTGGTTATTCTACTAGTTTGGCCACTGAGGTTGAGATTACTGAGAAGAGTTCTGATAATTTTGGTTTTGCCACTGATTATTGTTAGAATTTGAAAATTATAGAGCATCTTGTAGCATACCTTGTCGTGAAGCCCATGGTCAACATTGAGAAACAAAGAACACTTGATCGTTGTCTCCTTCTATCTTCATGTAGTCAGTTGGAAAATGTTGATTTTCTAGGTTTGCTACCAGCTTACATCCACAGTCTTTCTTTTATTTGTGGCAGTGTGGACAGTACTCATCCAATTCTGATTCAGCTTCTGCATGCTTCTTCTTGGCAGTCATTGTGTCAAGATGTGTAGCTACATAATTTATAATATCTTGCTTGAAATCCATGAGCAAATTAGATATCTCTAGCTTTGAAATGCCCAAACCAATCCCTTTTGTGACTATGGGCCGGTATCCTCTGCCTTTCTTCATAGTTGACCTTGAGTAGTTGAGACAAATTTTTTTGAGGTCATCCCAAGAGGATTGGGATATGTCTCCACCAGCCATCAAGTCTAATGCTTCCAGATAGTTGTCGTTGAACCCTCTCAAGAAGACTATTTTCTTTGAATCCTCTGCTAGTACATGCTGGGGATTCTTCTGCATTGTGTACAAAAAATGTGAAACATAGTCCTCCAATGTTTTGTCCTCCTTTTGAGACATCCTAAAGATATCATCTCCTTTTGGGTCACTACCTTTGCAATAATCTTTCTATACAAATGTCTGCATCTCATCCCAGGTACCTACTGTATTGGCTCCTAAGCCCATGAACCATAGTAAGGCTGACTCTTTTAGTGTTGTAGGAAACAACTTGAGCTTATGGGCATCAGTATTATAGTCAAAGCTTCGACAAAGTATGTCAAACTCAAACAAGAAAGTGTCAAGATCCTCCATTATATGACCATAAAACTTTGAAAGAGCAGTTGTGGGTATATTTTTGGGATTAGTATTGTTTATAAGGCTTGAGAGAGGAAATGGGAAAGTAGGGTATTTGATTATGGGGTTGCTACCTCCAGGAGCATTAGCTACTGGAGGTATTTGATTATGGGGTTGCTACTAGAAAGGAGCATTAGCTACTGGATTGTTAACAATAGTTATATTTTGGCTGCAATTATCTAGAAAGCTAGCCAAGATTTCTGCAAAAGGTCAGAGACCGCTTATATCAAGTGGTTCTTCTCTGGAGGAAGATTGTGCAGGAAAGTCGGGACTTGTGTCTTCAAAGGATAACTCAACTTCTTCAACTTCCTCATTAAAATTAGAAGACTCTGCTGGGAGAAATATTCCATATTCATCTTGTCACCTTTCTCTTTGATGCATGCAATTGAATTCTTCATGCTTGTGAAGCAATTTTTAGTGATACAAATCTAAAAACTAACAAGGAATGAAAAAATGACTCAAAAATGTTCCTAGCTTGACACCATCCCCGGCAGCGGTGCCAAAAATAAACCACCTCACAATAGGTGTGGAATAATCCTATTATGAGGTGCATTTAACTTGTCAACCCAGGGACATATACTTGAAATGGTCGGCATGATATGTGCACTAGGTTCCTTAAGGATTCATTATGCTTATGTTGTAGGAAGGTAAAAATGCATAAAAGAAACCTACACTAGTGCTGTAGGAAAAGAATATATTTATCTCCTTACTGAAATGAATGCTAGAAATTGCAAACTTTACTTAAACCTATACTTTCAACCTAGAACATCCATTATAACTATTCTTGCAGATGCTGCAAGAACATTCACAAGGTACAATGTTGCAGGAAGAAATTGTAACTTCTATCTGAAATACTCAAAATACTGGAAATACTAGAAATGATGGAAGGAAATCTATTCTATTCTAACCTATTCCACCTCCCAAGTGATCCCCCTTGGTTGGTTTCTACTAATATATTAACACAGAATGTAAACCAAGAATTACTTCATTGTATTTCAAAAAATCATTACATAAAAACAATACATGAAACTTAAAATAGCTTGCTATAAGATATAACAGTTTCTTCCAAAAACTTCTTTCTCTAACTTTCCTCCCTCTAACCTCAAACTATCGGTCCAATCCCTATAAATAGAGGATCAAACACTTATTACAAAATAGAAAAGAAACTATCTTGCTGAAAATATGCTGGAGAAGAAGATGGAAATGCAATAGCCCGGGGTGTGGGTAATAAAGCTTGGGCGACTAGTTCAACATAATAAAGTGCAGAGGGAATAGAGAAAAAGTACATCCCTGTGTCCTAGAATAATGGCTCCTCCATTGTAGCAGCCGTGTTTCCTGGTGCTGTGATGATCACTCCACGGTAGCTGGTCCTCAACGATCTTCCTTGAATGTTTTCGACCACTCTCTAGTCACTTCCTCTCCTGTCAAGTTAGTTGTGATGCGTAAATATTCATGCAACAAGCTTAATCAAAATTAAATCCATATATTAGAACATATATTCTAATGGTTATATGAAATACTGCACTATATGTATAATATTAGCAAAATATGTCACAAATATCTACCCATGGTTTATCAGTTCTATTTGGGTTTTATCACAAGTTTTAACTAGCTAGGTTCACAAATGTTTTGCCAGAAACTAGAATATAGTATTTAAAATTATATAAAATAAAGGCAATAATTTGGCCTTATCAGGTTGGTGAAAGGAAAGTGAAGTATGAGGAGGAGTATGAGGTTAATAAATTTTTTTATAAGAACAATCATGGGATATAGCATTATGTTTGTGATGATAATCACAAGAATGAAAGTTACATTTAGTTTTTCTATATATTTAGGCTGGAATAGGATCAATCAATGTCGGGTCACTTTCCTCTTTAGAAGGAAAAAATGAAGGAAGAACACTAGTTTGAGAGATGATAGGAAGAGGATATTAATAAGGCCTGGTGGTGTAGGAGTTTTAAATTTTGAAGTTCTAAGTTTTGATGTTTCTTGTACTGACCTTAGCTAAGTGAGGAGTTTTTTTTTAGGACTTATAAGGTCTTTTTATTTTATACCTAGGTGGATTTGACTAGGTTCAATTAACTCTAGTTTTTTTTGTTTTTTTTTTTATATTGTTTAGAGGTTTAGTTAGCCTAAAATGGGAATTTGGGTCTAAAATCCTAGAATGTTTAGAAAAGCTTTTATTTGTGCCTTAAATGTCCTCTATGATTCTTTTACATCATTTTTTATAGGTTAGAGGTCATAAGATTTAGTTTGGAGCAATATTGTAAAAGTTGTCAAAATGTTGTCATGACAACATTTGCAACTTTGTAGCATGACAACATTGACAAGAAAAGATAATTTTTGATAGTTGAGGTTTGGTAGTTATTTTAAATTCCTAAAATCATGGAAAAATAATATTTATCCACAAATAGATCCATTTCCCGAAGTTAGATAATGTAGTGTAATATTTTCAAATTGCAAGAAAAGTTGTGTTTACTGATTTTGGTTCACAATCGATTATTTTGGATTGTACTCGTACTATATAATTGATTGAATCACTGAATGTTTTGTTTAATTATAGTATTTATACTAGTTATAGTGATTTTTTTTTTGGTTTCAAGTTTCTAGGTGTTCATTTGTATAGTTTATAAAAATCTTTTCTTAGTTCATAGTTTACTGGTGTTGTTTAGATAGTTTTAGGGAAAATGGCTCCCCCATAGATCTCTACCATAAAAATCATCAAGACACTAAGGGCTATGGAAGGGAGGCCATTTATAGTCTTCATATGGAAGGAGGAGCTCAGAAAATTAATCTAGATAATTTTGAAGACAAGCCCTAGGCTAGTCTAGTGTGCCTAGTTAGGAGTTTGCCAATGAACTAAATGTGCTTGATTGTAGGGATATAAGTTGCAGAGTGAAACCAAGTATGGTTTTGTGGTCATTGGGGTTATATAGAGACCTAATTTCCATATTATGCATTTCCCAATCCATTCAAGTATTTTTTCATGCATAAGTCACTTGACTAGTTCTGACTAGCCCAATTAGACCTAGTTTACCTTAATTCTAGGAACCTACTATAGGGAGATCCTACAACCTTAAGACCTTCAAAATCTCTCATGTCTTAGAAAATGGTACTAAAATATCACTTTTTTTTGGGGGTTGTTTGGTAAATTTTTACTAGAAGTGATAAAAAATAGTCATATGGGGTTAGTAGGAGCATTAGGTCTAAAAGCCAAGTTACAAAGAGAATTGAGAAATTGTTTGTAAAAACTATGATACCCAATCTTAAATGGTATCATATGAAGTCTAAGAAGAATTATAACATGAATTATATCTTTGCAAGCACTTTTTAAGGAAAGGAGACCAAGAAGGCACTTGGAGTCATCCAAGAAGGAGTATAGGAGAATAGTGAAACTAGTTGGTAGATAACCCTAAGTGAAACACAAAGATATCATCTCTTAGTGAGGTGTTGGAGAAGTCCTAACTCAACTAAGGAAGGACATGGAAGATCCTAGAAGGAAACTAAAGATCTTAGGAAATCTAGGAATAGTTAGAGTCCTACATGCTTGTGAAAGCATAGTATAGGGTGTATTCTATCACTTGGTCTGAACGTAAGAGATAATCAAGACAAACTTTAGTTGGTTGAGGAATGTAAGGAAAAAAGAAATAAAGGTCAACAGAGTCTCGAGACATAGAAGGATGATAAATACTATGGTTAACATTCATGATATCTCCACTATGAGGAAATTTAACACATTTTTTTAATAGGAGAAGCCACAACATTCATAGAGGTAAGCCACAAAAGACCAAGTTTATCTTGAAATTAATAAGAAGTAGGAATAACAGAGAAAGTAGTGTACAAATTTTTCTCACCAAATTCTATAGGAAAAGAAATGGAACCATGGGAAGGATAATGGAAACCATTGCAAATTTGAATAAAGATATAAAATTTCTGATAGAAATATTTATGCAATTGTTTACTGAAAAGATTCTCTTCAGCTCTCAAACTCACCATACAAGTGGGATCGTCTCAGGTACTACAAGAAGGAATACCATAGAGTGTCTTAATTGTTTCAATAAGATAAATAGTAATACAATTTTGAGGTGAAGGTTGAAGTTTAGGTTGAGTTTGAGGTTGAACATCTTCAATCTGGTTGACAACATGAGAGGCTTCATCAAATTTCTCATCATAATCAATGTCTTTGGGGGATGAACCCAGAATAGTGGGTTACACTTTTTTAGAGGAAGGAATTCACCCCAAAAAGTGTGACCAAAGAAAAATTAAAACTTACTTTAGATCGAAATTGACATACTTTCAATCGTAAGTGAGTAACTTATGATCAAAAGTACCAAAAAATTAGTACATTCGATCATAAGTTACTTTTGATCAAAAGTACTAAATTACTTTCAAAAGTACCAAAAAGTAGTTAAATCATGATATTACTTTCGATTGAAACTAAATAGTTTATATCAAAACTAATTTCTATCAAAACTAATTTCTATCAAAAGTAGTTTCTATCAAAACCCTCTAATTAGACGCCATTTGCAGAGGCTAACAAAAATCTACTGTTTTCATGGTTTTGGATCTCAAGCGCGGGGCTGAAATGGCTGAATAGGGAGACATCC
>MU227013.1:1463581-1488172 GCA_018584345.1 Thuja plicata
TGTCAAACCAATTTCATTCCCTTTGTATGCCTATTACAAAACCAAATTTGAAAGAATCACATTGATATCTACTTGAGAAAAAAAGTTATGGTCTATGATGTCAATGTAACTTTTTGAAAATGATATTTCCAGAAACATAGAAGTTTTCATGGGAGAATAACAAAACCATTCAAATTAATTAAAAAATAAATTAAAAAACATATTTAGAATCTAGACAGAAAATTCTAAAAGACTCTAGTTTACTTCATCTTCCAATTTCAAACAATTTAACAACAATATGTATTTGAATCTGAAAGTTTTTTCAAAATGTAGACTTCAATGTCCATTTAGGCAAAAAAATGTAACCCACTATTGTGAGATCACCCTAGGATGAGAAAGTTATTCAATAGTATTGGTTGATTGAGATGGAAAAGGATCAGTATATATTTACAAATTTTGATTAGGAGGTGCAACTAATTTGTTTCTATGGTTAATATCAACATCTATAGATATAGATTTAGAAACAATGATGTCTTAAACCACATTCTTTAAGGAATAAAAATTTTCAGGGTCATGACCACGTTGACAATGAAATTTATTGAAAGATTTGGGATCAAAGAGTCTAGAAGAATGTTTGGATGGGTCAATTTATTTGATTGGAGACATTTTAATTATGTTTACATTCATTAAATTCAATGTCACATTATGAAAAAGTTTAGAAACTGTAGTAAAAGTATGAGAAAGTCTAAACATAAAGGACAAAGGAGCCACACATTTTGATGTTGTTTCCACTTTTTCATCAAATGTGTTGGAGTATTTATTGATTTTGATGTAGTTTTTAGTATTTGGAAACTTGATTAAATTGGATGCGGCATCACTCTTGTCAATGGGAATAAGAGCTATTGGAGTTTTTCTTGACCAAATTGACTCACATGAAGTTGATAATTATGAAGCACTACAAACAATTGTCAAAAGGAAGAAAACTCAATAATTAGTATCTTATCTCTAATGTCCTTTTGTAAATTAGTAATAAAAATGCATTCTATATCAACTTCAGGCACATGATAATAAATATGATTATGCAAATGCTTACATATACCAATAAAGTCATGAAAATTTTCTTTAACACCTTGTTTACAATGCATCAAATCAGTAAAAGAAATTTGAGGACCAATGTTGTTTTGAAATTAATGAATAAAAAAATTAGAAATGTTGTGGAAGGACTCAATCAAATCATGATGAAAGGAATAATACCATTCAAGGGTTTGTTGAGAAAGGTTCAAGTGAACAACTTTTTTATAAACCTAGTCATGAGAGAAAATACTACACAAGGTTTGAAAAAATTTAACATGAGTCTCATGATCACCCTTACTGTGGCAAGTTTCAAGATGAGGAATCTCAATACTTGGTGGAATAATCCCTTCAATAATATATATGGCCAAATGAATATTAATATCACATCTAGGGATTTTGAATTTGGATTGAGTCAAATAAGAAAGTTTTTATTGCAAAAAAGACACAGTTTGATCTATAATATTTCTGGTAGAATCAATGGAAGAAATGATGGGAGGAGAAAATTGGAAATATTAGGAATATTGCTTTAAATGGAGGGAATTTTTGAAGAAGCATGAAGCATGGTAGGAGGATTTTCAGAAATAGAATTGGGATATGGAAAAAGGAAATCTATGATAGGAAGGAGTAGAGGAAGGTAATGAAACCCATGGAACACTTGTGGTGCTAGAAGTTTGGATTGAAGTAGTGATAAGAGGTGGAGCATAAGTGGAGATACTAGGAATAGAAGTGGAGATAGGAAAAGAAAATTAAAACACTTGTGGTAGGGGGAACATAACCTAGTTCTTGAGCATATTATGTAAGGGGTTTAACATTGGAATTAATAATATGTGAAATTTCATGCAAGAGGTTAAGACCATGTTCATTATGATGAATAAGTTACTTTAAACCTTCTATGTTGGAAAGAGCTTCAGAATTATGATTCTCTTGAGCTAACAAATGCTCCAACTTTTCAAATTCATTATTAATCTTATGTATTTGGGTAGTATGAAATATTAATGCTTCATATTCATCATGATAAGAATGAGAAGATTTATTCTTCATGATAGGATGGGTGTCATTAAAATGCATGGTAGTTTCATCAAGTTTCCTAGGAAAGATGGAAGGTTCAAGATCAAGCAAACCCATGAGTCTTCTTCTAACCAGAATACTATAGGTTAAAATAAAAGTAATAAATCTCATACACAAAGCAAAGAAAGAAAGGGAATATGCAATGTAAAATGTTAGGTAAATAGAGATTATCACAATGCATACAAAGTAAACATAGATATGGAATAATATTTCAACACAAAACTAACCTATATTTAAATGCATGTCATGTAATAAAAAAAAAGTAGATCTCATTATTAAAATGGAAAATATATCTACCCAAAGTACGCAAGGGATAAAGAAAATCTAACATAAAGATCAAAATAAGAAGTGTAATAAGTTGGGTTTACCAAAATGTATATGGTGAAATGATGATCAATGGTAGATCAAAAAGTCAGACATATGCATTAAGGAGACCCTAAATATTATCCTCAAGCTAAATATGATATGTACAACCCAAGGATGCAAGGGAAAAAAAGAAAGATCTATCTAAGGGGAGACTTTAGGATTTTTTCCCTTTTTTGATGTAAATGTATAGAAGAAAATCATAAATACCTTATGTTTATGATCAAGAGAAGATGTAACAGTAAAATACAATCACAAATATGATCTAATATGTAAAATAGATGAAAGATGTATGAAAAAGAACTTTTGAATCTGGAAATGGAAGAGAATGAAGGTTTGCAAATGCTAAAATTTTGTCTAAGAGAGTCTCAAATTGTCTCAGTGCTAGAATTGAGAAATTTGTGATATGCACAAGCTATAATATGAATTTATTTTTTTCATAGGAATAAGTTGAAAGTGGTTTGACGTGTATCCTGGTATAGGTCAAAGGTTCAACCTATACTTACTCTACTCAAAATTAGAAAAAAAAAACATTTAATGGATCTTCGAAATTCTCCTAACTCACTTTATGGTTCTTTAATTGAAATCTGCACTCTAAATGTTAGGGTATGTGTTCAAGTTTTGACCTAAACCTGATACTCTTAAAATTATTAAATGAAAATGGAATTGGAAAGATTTTTTAAATTGGGTCTTAGATCTATAGCTAAATATCCATTCCGAACTTGTTCTTATAGATAAAAGAGAAGGGGAAATTGTTCGTGAAAAGGGGTTTTCCTTGGTTGATACCCCATTTAGGAATTATCCTTGAAATTAAATAAGTAAAAAATATAAATAAAAAAAAATTTAAGTGTTAACCTTGCTTGATCAAACCCTTGTGGATGGATATGGGCCTTCTATACCCACAAAGATGTATGCTTTCTTGATTGAATGTTGAATTGTAGAATGTAGGATGTCTTCACCAATGCAATAAATTTACCCTTGCCAAATCATATATCATGGATATATGTATGCTTTATATTCTTGAAGGAAAGGGATGATAAAATAATACGAATCCTCTTTCTTAATTTGGAAATCAACCTCTATGGCATCATGAGATAGAGATTCATACAATAGTCTTCAAATCTTAGAGCCAAAACCTTTCTTTATTGAAATCAACTCATTCTTAAATCCTTTGATATAATGGATAGGATGGGAGATAATGGATCATAGATATGACATGGATGGAAAAATGAAGGGAATAGACATCCTTTTATAGAGATTTCAAGGTTTAATTTTGTGGGGGAACACCGCACTGATAGGGAGACTCTCTCTTCACTATTACCTTAGGGACCTCTTAGGGTTTCTCTCTCACTTATAACCCTACTAAATTAGGAGGTTTAAATCCACTTCCCTCCTATCATCTTAGAGCTCCTCTATCAATTTCGAGTGCTCAATACTCTATTCCTTCACTTGAACTCACTAGGGTAAGTTCAACCACCAAATTACTAACCCTTTTTCACTTAACTTATAGGGGTCTAGGGCCTATTCATAACCTAATTATTTCAACCAAACAATTTTTTTTGGTGATTTTTGGCTCATTTCCCCATCACTTTCCTAATTTCTTATTTTTAAGGGCTACGAGCCTAGTAGGTCTCAACTAGCCCTATTTTTAAGTTTTGGGGCTTTCTTTCCCAAAAATCTTAGAAAAAATTCTAAACCAACTTGTGATTCAGACACCCTTTGAGTAAATATTAAATATTTTTATTATCTTGGAGCTGATATTGTTCATACACTGCCAAAACCTGACTAAGCTAGTTTATAGGAAAACAAGCCCGTTTGCAAACTTTCATTGGAAAATACGCTCAAATGGATTCACCAACCCTTCAAATTGAACGAAAGGATATGAATGAAAATAATAATGATTCCTATTTCATTGGATTCATTTATGCAATCGGATCCTACAAGTTAGACACCACTGTTACACTTGCTTCCTAGCAAGGCTATGGAATAGCTCGCCTACAACAAGAGCTTAAAAATCACAAACAACACTTCCATAATCCTACCAAAAAGAAAAATACTGTAAAAAGGATACATTTTCATTCCCCCAAGGGCTGAGTTTTTTCCACAAATGGAACTCAAGAAGAAGGCATTTTATCTATGTACACATCATGTCTAGTCAAGAGAATCAAAATCAGGGGAAAAAATTATTTACAAGAACAAAACTGAAACAAAAAATATACACTAGTGTACAAAAAGAAATAAAATGTTGAACTCTCACTGTCCACAGTGAAATATTAACAATTTCAATTCATTAGACCCAAAAGAACCAAGTGGCAATGGAAAACACAATCAATAAACCTAAACTGTCATATCCATTTAATTGAGAAATCATGCCAAAGTTTTGCAAACCTCCTTACAATTATCTAGGAGACCTTAAATATGTCCTTAGGCCATGTTTACAACAACTACTCTGACTCCATAACTTATTTAAGGCACTTTTCACTTCTTGCCCAAATGTTTTCATGCAACATTGCAAAGTTGCAAAAGTTATTCGGATGTAACTTTTGACAACTTTTACATCTTCTTTTAACACAAAATTATCCCAATTTATGGGTTCCAAATAATAAATAAACAATCCCTAAACCTAAATACAACTAAATTAACTCATATTGTGTACTCTTAGTACCATTATTCATATTTTTCTAACTTTGGCTTACAATGCACTTTGAGGGTCTTTTGACATATTTGTCACAACTAGCTCACCACATTCCATAACACACCTAGTGGATTCTAGAAGAGTCCTTATTTATGTACATCACATTTTGAAGGTATCACAATAAAAAACTTCTAGGGTGGAGTACAACTAACCCTTAGGTGATCCTGCACCATTCTCTACCAAATGAGAAGATCTTAAGTCATATTGAGTGACAGTAGTGAAAGATTAATCCTCATCTTCTGAAAATAACCTTTAGGTACCCATGTAGTCTCTGCTTCATGGATATGTGCCACTTGATAAGATACTCCATATAGTTCTTATTTCTAGTCTTCTTAATAATCGTTGTATCCAACACCTTCTCTTCTATAGACTTAGCTAGGGAGGGTAATGTTAGATCACCATCCTTGTAACATCAAGATCTTATTCACTTCCTTTAGGACTAGGAAATTTATACTCTTCTAAGTCTACTATGGTAAAAAAAAGAGACAATGTTATATTATTGGGTAAATCCACCTTATATGCATATCCTTTACTTATCCTTTATTGGACCAATTCTCCTCATTTGCACCTTTCTTGGCACTCCTTTATGAAGTCTATCCTTATTCAAATGGACCATAATAGAATCCCCAACCTAAAATTGTATATGTTTTCTTCTAAGATCAACTTTATCTTATATCTTTTGAGTATTCTAAATTAGAGTTCTACTCACATGTTCATGGACTTCCATAATCGATTGTTGAAATTCTTCAGTATGTCCACTTCTTCCCTCCATCTATTCGAGGTCTCTAAGATCATACACACACCTGGTATGCATTCCATAGATGATTTCAAATGGACTCTTCCATGTTTTTTTATACATAGTATCATTATATGCCAATTATTCTTGATGAATCAATCGCTCCCAATATTTCCCATCCTCCTTATTTAAACATCTTAAGAGGTTTCCAAGGGTCCTTTTGACCACCTCTATCAGATGATTTGTTTTGGGATTGTAAGAAGACCAAAAAGAGAGATTGGTAGTCAATCTTTTTCACAGGGTTTTCAAAAAATCACCCATAAGTTTTATATCTGATGCAAAGGGTTGGGTGGTTGTTGAGATCAACTTCCTAATGTTTCAACTTTGAGTTGTTTAAGCACACACTCCTACTTATACCTCAAACTTCAAATGTTTCCAAACTACTCAAGAACCTTCCCAATAGCCATTGTGGTTGTCTTAGGTCTATTCGATTTGGATTTGGAATAATTCAACTAGTTATTGGTTCCCAAACAACACCAAAAATAACAATTTTTTCAAACTATCCCAAGAGCCCTAATAGCCCTTCTAGTAGGTCAACAATGAGGTAAATGTGAAATTTTCTTGTAAAATTTCCAAAACACCAGACTAACCAATTATGTTTTTAGACACCCATTATGTCCTACTTTAACATATAAAAATGTTATATGTTATTGTTTTATAGCAACACCCTCATTCCTTGATTATACCCTTGTTCAAAAGCACAAAAAGTGGTCTTTTCCAAAGGAAGTGTAAACTGGACTTATCCCCTAGACACCAAACCCTACAAAATCATCTAAAATGACTATAATTGAATAATCTTAAGTGAATTTGACCCTATTGTCTCTGCACATATAAAAGTCCCAATTTGGCTTCCTACAAACCTTAAACTTAGGGATTTTCCAATGTCCCTACCCAAATCACTTATAGACTTAGCCAATGGTTTATTAACTATTCATACACCATTCCAAGACACCTCAAACTCTCAAACATACCCCTTTTTTAGTGGATTGGTTGTTTCTACTCATACACAAGCAATTTCCTGAATTTTCATAACATAGTCTTGGTGATCACCTGCAAATTCCTCTTCTGATGAACAATTTCATGGTCATATTTTATGATAAATTTGATAATGGTATCATTCCATGAGAATCAGTGTATTATCATTCATAGAATGATCCATTTCATTATAAAAACCCAAATTGTTAAGGTAAAAATTTGAATTACTTAATTTTAATCAGTACCAATGACATAATCTAAACCAAATATATTCTCAGAGCATTCTAAAATTATTAGGACAATATTTTTCTTTTCTTAAATTTATTATAAACATGAAAAGATAAAGAAGATATCAAATTATGCCTAGAAAACATAAAATCTTGCAAGTTTTTGAGCCTTACTTTATGCTTCATGTTACAGTCCATACACCAGATGTTTCATGCCCGTACAATGACTAAAATACATAAAATCCTTCCCAAACTATCCCAGCCAATTTGGATGAAATGAGATGAAATAAGAGGGGCAATCTTTACAAAATGAGATGAAATAAGATTTCTATGTTATCTATAATCTACAATCATTTTACACAACTTGCCTTTTCATAAATAATTATATCTGAAAATGTTTACCTTTGGTTTTGGCACTTACTCTCCTTGTATTATTTAAAAAAATTCACCATCAAGTATAGGATCTGTTGAACCTGATTTTGGTTTCTCTTTATTCTCATTTTCTTGTATAAGATGCACCCTTCTATCTCTTCCTCTGTCCAATTCAATTCACTTAGGACACATGAAATATTCATGACCAACATCGTTACAATGAAAACACTTTCGTGTAAAAATGCCACTTCCTCTTCCTCCTCCAAATCTTTGACCTCTATGGTTATATCCTCCTCTTTGGCATTATGTAGAGCCTTTATCTTTATCATAATTTCTTTGTGATTCAGTAGTGCTTCTTCCACCCCTTCCTCTCATGGATGGTCCACCTCTGTTACTTTTTCTCTAATTCTTTCTTTTCAACTTTTTCTCTGCACTTACTGCCAATTGAAAGCATTCTCCAAGGGTTGTAGGAACAATCAAACCAATCTCATCTTTAATGATGTATCTTAACCCACTCATGTATGTATAAACCTTCTCATCTTCATCTTCTACTCCAGCTCTAATGCTCAAGGTGTATAATTGTTCAGTGTAAATGAAGATATCCATATCTCTTTATTTTAATTTGTTCCATCTCACCTTCATTTGAATGGAAAAATCTGATGCTAAGAATTTATTCTTAACCATGGTCTTCATTCTTTCCCAAATTGAGACTTTGTTCAATTCTCTTTTCACTTTATTATTTTGTATACTAGTCCACCATGTAAGGGTTGTTCCCCTCAGCCTTCCTTTTTCTATCTTCACTTTCTTGTCTTCATCTATGTCTTCTAGATCAAAGTAGTTTTCAAGTACCTCTATCCATCCAAGCAGTTCTTTACTTTCCATCTTGCCTTGGTATATTGTAAAATCAACACTTGTTTTTACTCCACTACCTTGTATTGATTTAATCATTCTTATAAACGTCCTCTCCTCAGGATAATATTCATCCCTATGTCCTCCATGTACTTGTCTATCACAGAGTTCTTCTTCTTCCTCATTTTTTTATTCATGAACCTCCCCTCCCCTAGGTTCTCTTCTCTCTTTCTCTAATTCATGTATCATGTCCAACAATTTAAGTCTCTCTCTCTTCTCATTTTTCTTTCTTCCATATCCTTGGTTTCTTCTAAGTCTCTCTTCTCTCTGTATTAATATTCAAGGGCTTCCCTCAGCTCTTACATCTTCATTGCCATATTGTTCTTTGGTGCCATATTTGAAAGTTTTTCTTTTCTCCTCCTTAAGGATCTACTCACTGTTCCTCTAATACCACCTTATGTAGAGATTTGGGCGGTTGTTAGGATCAACTTCCTAATGTTTCAACTTTGGGTTGTTTAAGCACACACTCATACTTAGACCTCAAGATTAAAATGTTTCCAAACTACAAAAGCACCTTCCCAATAGCCAATGTGGTTTTCTTAGTTATATTGAAGTTGGTTGGAAATGGTTCAAATGGTTATTGTTTCCCAAACCACATTAACACTCTAATATGTTCAAATTGTCCCAACAGACCTAATAGCCCTTTTAGTAGGTTAATAGTGAGGTAAATGTGAACTTTTCTTGCAAAAATTCCAAAACAATAGACAAACCAAATATATTTTCAAACACACATTATGTCATACATTCATATATCAAAAGGTTACATATTATTATTTTGGACCAACACTCATGTTCCTTGACTATACCCCTATTACAAAGCACAAAATGTGGTCTTTTGAAAGGAGGTGTAAACCAGACTTAGCCCCCAAACACCAAACCTTGGGTAGTCTTCCAAAATTTCTTTAATTGAAATAATATTAAGGTAATTTGACCCAATGAACTTTGCACATATAAAAGCCCCAATATGGCTTCCTACAACCCTTAAAATTATGGATTCTCCAATGTCCCTATCCAAGTAACTTATATAATTAGAAAATGGTGGATTCAAAATTCATACACAATTACAAGACACCTCAAACTCTAAAAATACCCCTTGTTTGAGTGGATTGGTTATTGCGGCTCATACCCAAGCAATTTCCTCAATTTTCATAACACAGTCTCGGTGATCACCAACAAATTCCTCTTCTTCTACACAATTTCATGTTAATATTATATGATAAATTTTATAAAGGTATCATTACATGAAAATCAGTGTATTATCCTTCATGTAATGATCCATTTCATTAAAAAAACCCAAATTGTTAAGGTAAAATAGTGAATTATGTAACTTCAATCAGTACCAATGGTCTAATCTGAACCAAATAGATTCTCAGAGAATTCAAGAATGATTAGAATAATAAAAAATGTGTCATCATTGTATTATAAACATGAAATGATCAAGATGAATTCAAATTATGACAAGAAAAAATAAATACTTGCAAATTTTTGAGTCTTAATTTATTCTTCATGTTATAGTTCGTACACCAAATATTTCATACACGTACAATGATTAAAATCAAACTTATAAACTACTTCCCCAACTATCCCAACCGATTTGGATCAGTTTCAAATATTTTTTAAGGTTAAACTCTCCAAAATCCATTCTCCCACCTAAATGTAACTAATCATTGGAATTCAAATATTTGAATTCCCAACTTTCAAATTATTGCATATTTCAACTAATTTCCTCATGAAAATTTACTAGTAGGTCCATACAAAACTGTTAAACATTAATAAATACTCTAAGGACCTAATATATTCCAATCCAGAAATCATTCCCTTATTACATCTATTATGATCCTAAGGTCCTTACCAGGCCCTTTCAAATTCATAACAAATCAATTACATTTATTGACCTTAAAGGCCATAATTGGTTCTTATAGTTCATAGTTGATTGTCTTAGAGATCTTCAAATTTACATTTATGCCTTAAGTCTTCTTGGTGTTATTTGTTCTCCTAGGTGCCCATGCACTAGTATCCCTATCTGGTACTATGCTGACTGGTAAGCCATGTAACCTAATGAATTCTTTGAAAAATAAATGAGCTATATGAATGGCATCATGAGTTACTTTATAAGGAATGAAATGACTCAACTTACTAAAATTGTTTACAAAACCATATACTATAAAAACTATCTTTTGTTTTGGTCAAAATAACTATGAAATCCATACATACATATTCCCAAGACTTATTAGGAATTTTCAATGGTTGATAAAGACCAATACTGTAGGTTGTCCCTTTAGTTCTTTGATAGATTGTAAACTACTCAACATACATCCTTATGTCCTTATGCATTTTGGGCTAATAGTAAAACCTTTGAACCAACTCCAGTGTCTTTTTCAAGCCAAAGTGTCCACTTAAGCTACCATTGCACTTCTCATACATAAAATTATCTCTCATTGACCCCCTTGGCATAGACAATTTCTCACCCTTAAACAAAAGTCCTTCATGCTAAGTGTTATACTCATGCTCATTATGGAAATAATTACTGAAATCTTGGAAAATTTTATAAGCTTCTACAAAGTCTTCATACACCATTTAGAGGTCATTAAAACACTCAACTCCTATGCTCTTCAATTTTACTTGATGTAGAGTCAAATACTCTATAACACCACTAGATGGACAATCAACTCTAGGGCCTCATCAAAGGACTCTATACACCATATGTGATCTTTCAAACCATTGATTAATTCTCAAACTCTCGCTATGTCCATTTGCATCTAAGTGTTCCAAAAAGGAGGCACTTCGACCTTGTTGGTGCTCAAATCAATAGATTGGATTTTCTATGGGCTTGTTCATCTAATGGTGGGAAACCCAAGTGATTTGGCCAACTAACAAGTCTCAACCAAATGTAAGGTGGGACTTTTACAATTCTAGCTCTGCATGACCTAGGATGGTAGACCTATTACCTTAACTTATATCTCAAGCTTAAGGTTTTTTATAGCAGATAGAACACACTTCAACTCCTCTCTCTCAAGTATGGAAAAGGGACTTGAAAGAAATCAAAATGCAATACTGAAGTAATTTATGAAATAGAAACAATGCTTATAAAATATATATGTAAATTGAAATTAACAAATGATAGAATGTCACAAAAATATGAACAATGAATTGAATGGCCATAATCCAATAAATGAATAGATTGGTGTCTTATTCTATCATAGGAAATAGAGTCAAAATCATCCCAACCCTATACACAACCTTAGAGATATTTTTCAAGAAACATATCGCTTCAAACGTGTTCAAATGAGCATGTATCTCAAGATAAATCCACAGATATTTCAATTGAATTTAACTCTTCAAATAAAAGACCGATTGATTATGGCCGTAAATCAATTGAATTCAACCATGCAAGATGGAAAGACCAATTGATAATGAAGTTGTAAATTTAATAAAAAGTATGCAATATCAAATTAGCAAATTGAATAAAATCAAAAGATTTTTTTCAAGGGACTAATAAAAAAAAAAGTTTGAATCAATTCCCATAGATGAAATAAAAAGCACTTCTCTTTATTGATTTAAAAAAAATGGTACATCTAGGTTCATGTTATAGTTGTTGATCCAAATCTATCCAATCTATTAAAAATTGTATTGACTTATATCTCTGTGACATGGTCTTGGAATCCCTATTTATATAAAGTCCAGGGGATGCATACAATCTTTAGACCAATGTGTGTCTTGATAACTAACTTAACCTTAGGATCAAGAACTGAATGATTATAGTTACAATCAAGGAATAATTAATATCCTTGTCTAAAAATGACTTTCAACCATAAGGACTGAAAATAATTTTCACTCAAAAATCACTTGTGATTCATTAAAGACAATTCAAAATATTGATTCCGTGTTAAGATCATTATGGTACTTTGACTATACATTCATTCACATAAAACCATATATACTCTGCATGACAATGGATATCATCGATGGTATATTGAATAAATTCATCCACCATCCTCAGGCATTATCCATCCTTGTGAATATTCCTCAACAAACTTTTCCATGTCTTTGTCCTCCTCTGTCTCTGAAGATCACATTTTTCCATTAGCAGATAGATCATAGTATCTACCACCTTCAAAACCCTATAGGAAAATGATAACAACATATCAAATAATAAATAAAACCCTTAGCTGGTATATTTAATATTCTAACCACCTGGACTTGGTATGTTCCAACTATAGACCCTATTTTCCCTAAGTGTAATCATACCGCCAATTATGTCATGACAATATTACCTTGGCATAATTAATTTTAAATCAAATTTAATGTCCTAGGTGATTAACTATTATAGCCATACAATTCAAATCAATTCAAACCTATTAAATCAATTTCAAATATGGCTATAGTATTTAATTATAAAGGAATTAAATAAATTCCTAAATCAATTGCTCACTTGCAAATGAATCCATTCCCCTAGCCTATTTAATTTAATAAAATTGGCTATAGTCCGATTGATGGTTAAAAGGCAATTAATTTTTTAAATAATTAATATCCTATTTTTGAATGAATTAAATAAGTTTTATTCATTTCATTTATATCCCCTTAAACCCTAACCTAACCTATCTCAACAACTTCTACCCTAGGTTCTAACCCATCCCATCCTATTCTCCCCATGCTAATCTAATTCTAATCCTAAATTCTATCCTAACCCACCTCCTAATGTTGTCACATTCCATTAAGGAATGATTAACAACTCCACCCACTTGAGAAAGTCAAGGAATGTCAAGATTCCTTTGTCAAGTCCACTTTCTCAAGCCAACCTCTTACACCCTTCCCATGCTTCTTTAAGGCTTTCATTAATGCCTCATTAATGAAGATTCCTTAAGCCCATGTCTCCCTCATGCCTATTAAATTCCCAAGGCATTTATTTCTCTTACACCACCATTAATGAGTTCCTCAACTCATTAATGAACCTTGTCCCCCCTATCTCTCTCTCTCTCTTCATTCTTCTTTAAATAGAAGACATTTTTGAGAGAAAATAAGCCTTCATCTCATATTAGAAAATACATTTTTATGCTGTTAAGATTTAGATAGCTTTATTTTCATCTCATAGTTTCATTACCATGCATTGTTATAATATCTTTTTTTAGAACTAGAATACATTTCTCATTGATTAAATAGCTTGTTTTAATTCAAATCTTTCATGCTAACTCATATATCTCACTGATAGTAGCATAATCTAAGGGCTATGATGTTATTAATTGCACTCTTTTTAGTTAGAAAGCAATAGGTTGACATGAGTTGGTTTTATATGATCATCTAACACATTTTTAGCTAATGCAATGATCTATTGAAGTGTTGTGTCTTTCTTAAACAGGTACAAAAATAACACACACATTTTTGGCACCCACTGTGAGGCACGATTTCTAACTTGGCCTCATTTTGAATCAATTTTTCACTAATTTTCATGCACATGATCCAGTCAGAGTCATTTCTGGTCATTCTAGATTGCATCCAGGACACACCCTTGCACCGCAGCAAACGAGGCTCGCATCATGGATTTCCTAGATTGTTTTTGGTTTGGGATCATTTCTAGGGAGCATTCAATCGCATCTGGTAAGGAAATTTTCATCTGGTTTCTGTGTCATTTTTTGTATTTCTGGATCACATCTGGGAAATTTTTTTGAGAACTTCCTATTCTAACCACTAACATTTGCGTGTTTGATTTCTTTGGTCTCTTCACAGCTTAACGAGTGCTTGCAGGTTGCATCAAAGGATCTTCTTGGAAGTTGAACAAAAGATACTAACTTGTGGTTTTCAGGTTTCCCAACTCCCATCTTGACCTCTATTTACTTGCTTTAAAAACTAAGGATTATTTTCCAATCGATCACTAAACTGACTAGAGGACTATGCTCTTTTCCTTTTAAGGAAAATCAAAAACTCACACATCTATTTATGGGTTGAAAGGAATTTGGAGTTAACTAAAAAATAAATCACATCGTATAATTCTTTTGGATCGATAATTGAACAAACACAAAGCATTTAAATATTGTGGGATAAATGAACAACTACATCGTATAACTTCTTTTGGGACATAGAAATTGAACAAGCAACTCATTAAATATTGCGGCTAATTGAACAAGGAAAATCTATTTTTAGGCATCTTGTTTTTATTAAATAGGAACATCTAAAGAAAGCACAACATTTCTTAAGGGAATGTACTATTTTCTTGACTTTGTTTTGAGAGAAAATGACTTAGATTAGGAGAGTATGCTCTTCTTCTTCGGAAGAATCAGAAATCTAGACATCCAAAGCTCACCAATCCTTTGTATGCATATTTAATAGTAGAGGGCCTGGTGGTTAAGGAAAAAATCTCTCAGGTACGACCTAAGTGAGGACAGGTTTTATGCCAACCCTTCCAACTCACTATAAATAATTGCTTCCTCATAGGCCAAAGCCTCAGAAGACGGAGCCGGTTTTGTTCATGGAATTTTGACATCATTCCTTGAGCATGTTTGGGTATCTGTAGAACGGAGCTGCTTGAATCTTACTTGCGAGACTACATATATTTAGGTACTCATAGGGCAATATTCCTCAATTTTTCCTTGTACAATTCTATGGGGGACAATTTCAAATGGATTTCCCAATAATAGACAACACTTGAATTGAAAGAATTCCTGATTTATCCCCGAAAGGGTGATAATATTTGTGCAAGGAAAAAATTAATTGCCCCAAGACACTCATCATATCATGCCCTCACTTGCATTTGGAGTTGGCTAATACAACATCATGACTAGAGGCATTGCATGCTTGGTGATGATTGTATTCTGATTAGTATTTAAGTGTGTGCCTAAGTCAATGAGAAAAGATTTCTATCCTCCACCTAGAGAATAGGAAAAAGATGTGTGTCTATTTCACCCTCCTAACAATGCAAATATTTTTGTCATGTTTGAAAAATCATTAACAAGATAAAATCTTCAAACAAACAACAAAATTCAATCTTGGATCAACGCATGTATTTTTCACTCACCAACGGGTCTCAAAAATCAAACTACAATTAGACTAACTTCACGCACTTCCAAAACAAACTTTTCAAAACTGATCAAAACTGATAGAGGCATCAGAAAATTTCATCCCATATGTTCCTATATTGCATCTTGTATTTAGGATCACATTTGGTATCCTGGCTCACATTTGGTCAACACACAATCACATCTAGGGTTTAGGCACGCATCTAGTATCATCAGAAGCTTGCATTTGGGAGCTCACATCTAGGACAATAGGAATTTACAAGATAGTTTATCATAAAGTATCAGTTTATTTGGATACCCTTTTGACTCTTTAGTCTGACCCTATTATATTTTTTGGTCGCCCTGTCGTTATTTCAAAACACTTTTTCAAACGTCCACCTTGCATGTCTTGCCTATTTCTTATAATTTGTCTTGATACGTGTGGTCTATCTACTTCTTACAAACACTTGGTTCCTAGCTCACTATAATGGTATTCTCACCCTCTGACACTGGAATCTTTACTCCCACCCAAAACTCAAATTGTACTTCTACCTAGACACACTCACTTGGACAATTTGAGACTCTACCTGACACTCTTGGGAAACATTGACAAAAGCTGAGACACAATTTCATGGTTAACACAAGACGCAACAAGTACACATCTAAAGGATTGAAAGTGCCTCCTAAAACATCACACTTTCTAGGGGAAAAATCTCGTAGTTCCCTACTCATTCTAGACTCTCCATAAATGGATAGTGACACTCGCAGATGGAGTGAGCTTTTGAGGAATATAACAATGGAAAACAACAAAAGCCCAAAGATATAGATGAGGAAGAAGAACCCATGTTTGACAATCATTTATTTGAATCTAGCATTGAGAATGAAATCATTGAAGAGGAATATGAAAAACTCAAACAAAGAAAGATGTTTCATAAAATAATGGAAAAACATGATTGACGAGAATAAAGAGAAATACGTCCTCCATCTAGCATCCACGGGTGTCAAATTACTTAAGGATTACGATGTGGAAAAACTCAAAGAAAAGGAGGTACCAACTCCTATATCTCTTCTTTCCAAATAGCTAACATTGATGAAAACAAAGCTTACAAATCTCAAACAAGAGAAGGCTAAACCGAAATCACCATACTCTTTGGACTCCATTTGTCCTTTCCCCTTTGATAATAGTATTACTATGGTCCCATTTCCTCCTAATATGAAAAGACCGAAGTATGACAAGTACACAGGAGAAAATAACCTGCATGATCATGTGAGGGAATTGTATGCTTTGAGCATAGAATATATGCATGAACCTAAATACCTCATGCAACTATTTCCAAGTAGTCTAGGAGGTAATGCCATGGAATGGTTCTCAAAACTTAACCCTAAGGTCAAACATTTTGAGGGATTAATCCAACAATTTATCCAACATTACTCTTATAACATACAACATGATGTGACCATGATGGACCTATGTAATACCAAATAGAAGACTGGTGAATCTTTTACACACTTCCTAGAAAGGTGGAGGAAGATCTTTGCATGATATTCAAGGGCCATTCTTGAAATAGAGAAGATAGAGATCTTCGTTAATAACCTGGTGCCTGAATTGAACTACACATTACAAATGCAAGACTCCCCAAGCTTTAATAGAATGATTAAGAATGCCCTCCGTATCGAGGAAGTCATAGTCAAAAGGGGAGATATCACCCTTCAAAATGAAAATTTAACCAACAACTCCAACTCCAAGCCTAAATGGTGGAAGAAAAAAAAGAATGTTGTTAATGATGGAGTAGTTGATGCCTCTAACATCAACCCAGAACCTGAGGTGTTCAATCTTACTAATAGCATGTAGGCAAGTAAAGATGCCAAGGTCACGACCCCCATACCCAAAAAAAACAATGATAATGGAAAAGTAAGGTCATGGACTTCAATACCTCAAAGAACATTTACCCCTTTGGGAGAACCTCTCGAGCCCATTTTGAAGACTCTATTGGATAACAAGCTTCTCACAATTCCTGATTCCAAACCGTGGGAACCAGTGGTTAAACCAGGATGGTGGGATGATAATTCCTATTGTGTCTTCCACAAGAACAAGGGACACAAAACTAATAATTTCCTTAAACTTAAACATGTCATTCAAGACCTCATTGAAGGTGGTAAGATCAAAGCAGATAGATACACTACCGATGAGGATCATATAGCATTAAATAAACCATTTCCTAATTACGAAAAAGGAGAAACATCTAAAGGGAAGAGTAATGAAGTGAACTTCACCTATTCTAGCAATGATAATGTGATCAATATGCTAGGCATTAAGACTGAATCAATTAATATGGTCACAATGAAAGGTGTTTCATCTCACTAAAATGTCATAACATGGAGCCAAGCGCAGGTCACGATCAAAAGACCACTGAAACCAGCATCAACGTCCAAGGTTCCCACCATTACTATCTCTCCAAACCAGTAGAAAAACATGTGGTTACTATTCCTGGAGAAAAATATGACTTGGTAAAGTAATTACAATGAACCCCTACGAAAATTTCCATTTTTGAGTTTCTCAAAATATCCACAGTACATAGGGAAATCCTAGAACAAGCTCTGCATGCTACTAATGTCCCAAAGGATATTGATATAGACAAATTCCAAGCAATGGTCAATCACATCTCAGCACCACATTACCTCTCCTTTTTTGAAGAGGATGATAAGTCATTGACACATCCACATAGTCAACCCCTCCATATCGAAGTCCTTATTCACAAATCCATGTTAGACGTGTGTTGATATATGGAGGTACATGAATGAATATCTATACACTTGATCTAATCAAGAGATTGGGTCTCTCAGAATAGACAATTGACTCTAGAAGAAAAATAACTATCAAATGTTATGATGAGGAAGAAAGATCTTCAAAAGGTCTTATTGTTCTACCTATTAGAGTTAGACCAATTAAGAGGAATGATATATGCCAAGTTCTCGATCTACCCTTGGTCTACAATATCCTATTGGGGAGACCATGGATTCATAAAATGCAAGCTATGCCATCCACTTACCACCAGTGCATAAAGTTCCCACATAATGGGGTGGAAGTGAAAATTCCTGCATATGCTAACTATACTTGTAATAATATCAAAGAAGGTAGTATGATCCCACATAAAAAAGAGGCTATGGATGTGATCACTCCTGAAACCACCAAAAGACATGGTTATGAAGAGTTTTGGAAAAACCTTAAAACTTAAAGAGATAGGTATGGGAGAATACAAGCTGGACCTGACTCCATCACTGACAAAACTTCTGATATCACCAAGATCCTATGGAAAACCTTCCTCGACATTCACACCTACTACATCCAAGGATCTAGAACTACACAAATAAACTGGCATGATAAAGTCATCCACATTGTCTTCAGATAACATAGAATAACAAACTATCTTGGACTGGATTTACAAAGGAGAACTGGTGGAAGCTGAGGTCAAACATGTAGGGATATCCCCTGAACAATATGTAAAGGGATATGATTTCCTCAAATAGATGGGATACAAAGGAAAGGGATCTCTAAATGACATAGGACGAGGGCTTATTGAGCCTATACCCATGGAGTTCTGGAATACTAGAGACAAAATAGGACTGGGTTTTAATACTAAAACTGATAAACCTTCTTCAAAAGATAGTCCAACCTCAGACAAAGGGAGTGATGAAATAGATGAACTAGAGAAATGGTCCTATAAAATATTATTACATGTTGGCACAAAGGATCCCAACTACCAAGGACAACACTATGTACCTAGCTTTGAGGTACCATAAGATCTTCACACTCCTTTGTTAGCACAACCTCCCATTCAAGAGGTAGGAGACACAATAGCAGTTGGTCCAGAGGTATTATTGATAGCAACAATTACTCATGACACACCCTGAAAATAGGATTTATATCCTAACTGGGGCAATTGGTCATGGTTTCACATATCCTTGATCTACCCTACTTTGATCCACAGGTAGCTAAATGGGTACATCAACTAACCATTGTTGAATACTTAAATAGATCCGATGATGAGATCACCGACTCTCATGATTATGAATGGGATGAGCTATCTATCACCACTAAAGATATTGGAATAGATACAATTCACATGTTTGTGGCACCCTCATCTCCTTGTAAATATCCCAACACTACTCCCAATGAAACTGATAGTCCTGAAGCAGAAGAAAAATTCCTTCCCCTAATCATTGATGAAGAAAATGGTGATTACATAAGTCTAGAAGAATTTCAGAGGCTACAAGAAAGAAGCCTCCTTTTACAGAGAGATGATGATGATAGTTCTATTGATGAGTCACTAGAGTTGGGTCCACATATCACTAACAATGACCCTTTTTATAACGATCTCACTCTTATTGATCTAAACATTGAAGAAATTACCTTAATGGAAAATGTCATGTTGTTTAATGGTCTTGATGCTAACACAATGTTGTCCTTCCCAGAGTCTGACTCCCTATCATTGATACTTCCAAACCTAATTGATTGGACTAAAATAGATCCTACGCCTATCCTTGAATTTCCCAATGAATATACCCTAGATTTATATCTCAATTCTTGTGAACCTTACCCTTCTTCCACCAATGGAAGGAGCGAGAACATGTCACAGGAGGATATCAGGTTTCTCAGTCAAAATTTTAAAATTAAAAAGACAAAGAGGACTGATGGTGAAAATCACTTTTTGGCAGTATCAGATCCTAAAATAGTAAAAACAAAAGATTTATCCAATTGTGAAAACCTCTCATAGGCGCCAAAGGATAGGGTTCCTGATATCCTCCTTGAACACTTTTAGGAAAGGTCTTCAGTCCTGATTGAACCAACAAAGCTAGTAAATTTGAGCACCATTGAAAATCCTCAAATAGTCCACCTTGCACAATCTTTATCTGAAGAAGAGAAGGTAGAGATTACAGAGTTCCTGAAAGAGAAGAAGATCAACTTTGCATGGTCTTATACTGATATGCCAGGGCTGGATCCTAATCTAATCATGCACCACTTATCTATAGCTCCCGAGATCAAGCCCGTGAAACAAAAACATAGAAATATGCATCCTCATGTTGCATTATTAGTAAAAGAAGAGCTAGAGAAATAGTTGAAAGATGGATTTATCAGAGTCATTGCCTATGCAGGATGGATCTCCAATATGGTCCCTGTGTCTAAATTTGATAAATCTACCAGGATCTGTACAGACTTCAGAGACTTAAACAAAGCATGTTTGAAAGATGACTTCCCTCTACCTAACATTGACATGATCATAGACCTCACAGTAGGCTACCAGATGTATTCATTAATGGATGGATTATCGGGCTATAATCAAATCAAAATTGCCACTAAGGATCAAGAGAAAACTACATTTACATACACCTGGGGCACCTTCAACTGGAATGTCATGCCATTTGGGTTAAAGAATGTCGGTGCAACATATCAAAGAGCCATGACAACTATATTCCATGACATGATGCACAAGAACAAGGAGGACTACATGGATGACACATTGGCCAAATCCAAAGAAAGAGGTAATCACATTGATGACTTAAGAAAGATATTGGATCATATGGAATAGTTCTAACTTAGGCTCAAACCAAACAAATGTGCCTTTGGGGTCCAATCAGGGAAGCTCCTAGGATTCATTATTTCAGCAAAGGGAATTGAGGTAGATCCTACAAAGGTGAAAGCTATTTTAGAGATGGTTCCTCCACGCAACATCAGTCAAATGAGAAAACTACAAGGGAGAGTCTAGTCCATCAGGAGATTCATGTCCCAACATGCAGATAGGGCACAACCCTTTACTAAATTACTACATAAAGGGGTTACCTTCAAATGGGATGAACACTATGAAGCAAACTTCAGAGAATTGAAAGGATACCTAACTACTCCTATTTTATGGCACCTATTCATGGAAAGCCCTTACTCCTATACATTTTAGCTACAGCTACATCCCTAGGTGTATTTCTAGCACAAGAGGATGAAACAAAGAAATAAAGAGCTATCTACTACATTAGAAGAACACTAGTCACCTATGAGCTCAATTAAAACATTATTGAGAAAGCATTCTTAGCATTCATCTTTGCATCGCAAAAATTAAGACACTACATGTTGTCACATATAGTAAAGCTCATTGCTAAGATAAATCCTTTAAAATATCTCCTAATCAGAACAACATTAATAGGGCATCTAGCTAAATGGGTCCTGATTCTAAGTGAGTTTTACATTGAATACGTAGAAAGGAGAGATATTAAAGGATAGGTAATTCTAGATCAATTGGCTAATTCACCAATCCAGGATGATGAACCTTTAATGATTGAATTCCTTGGTGAAACAATCATGCATCTAACTTAATATCTCTGGAAGATGTATTTTGACGGTTCATTTACTCAACAAGGCTCTGGAGCTGGGGTCCTATTCATAAATCCTCATGGTTACAAGATTCCCAAATCTTACAAATTGAAGTTTCCATGAACCAACAATATTTCAGAATATGAAGAAATGGTAAATGGTCTTAAGCTAGCTATGGAGTGGAATATTGTAGAGTTACATGTGTATGGTGACTCCCAACTAATTATCAATTAGGAAAATGGGGAGTATCAAATGAAAGATGAGAAGTTGATGCCCTACAAGAAATTGGTTGATGACCTAAACAAATAATTTATCTTTTTCACCTTCTAGCAGATACCAAGATCAGAGAATAAAGTTGCAGATGCTATGGCTACCTTAGCATCCATGTTACAATTAGAGGAACATCAATTCTACTATGAATTCTTGGTGGAAGAATTACCCTATCCTGCCTTTGATACCCCTGAATACCAAGTAATTTGTGCTTTGAACACCCCAAACCAATCCTGGTATGCCAATATCATTTCCTATCTCACTGACCAAACCATTCCTGCTAATCTATCCAAAAATGAGAAGAGAGCCCTGATTTGGATAGCATCACGTTATGTCCTCATAACTAATAACTTATTTTGATGAGGTATTGATGGTACACTTCTTAGGTGTTTAGAAATTGAAGAGTCCGGTCTCGCATTAAAAGAAGTCCATGAAGGTGTATCTGGATCACACTCAAACAAATTTTCATTGGCAAAGAAATTGCTTAGAGTAGGCTATTACTAGCCTGCCATGGAAAAAAGAAGCTATTTACTTTTTGAAAACTTGTTATAAATGCCAGACACATGGAAATCACATCCATGATCCTGCTAGAGTGCTTATACCTTTCATTACACATTGGCGATTTCAGCAATGGGCCTTTGACTTGGTTGGACAAATATATCCCAATTCTTCAAATGGACACAAATTCATCATTACAGCCACTGAATATTTCACAAACTGGGTCAAGGTCATGCCGGTAATCAAAGCTGCTAGAAAATAGGTGGCTATGTTGATTCTAAGCTACATTATTTGTAGATATGAGATACCCTCTTCAATTGTAACTGACAATGGGGTCTAATTTAAAAATCAAGACATTGATGACCTTTGTGAACAGTTCCATATCAATCAACATTGCTCCTCAATCTATTACCCTCTTCAAGGTAATGGATAGGCTAAGGCATCCAATAAAAATATTATAAAAATCCTACACCGAACTGTAAGTAAGTCTTGCAGAGACTAGCATCTACAACTGAATCCAACACTATAGGCCTACAAAAGAAGCATCAAAACACCAACTTGAGCCATGCCATTTTCCCTAGTCTATGGCACTAAGGAAGTACTACCTATTGAGGTTGAAATCCAATCTTTGCAGATATATTTACAAGGTCTCGTTACTGATGAGTAGTACCGCATTGATAGGGTGAATTCTTTGGACCTACTTGATGAGTGCAGACAACAAGTGTTCAATCACCTCAAAGTTTACAAATCATGTATGCCCAAAGGCTACAACAAGAAGTTCAAACCATGAAAAATTTGAAGTGGGAGATCTCATCCTCAAGGAGAATCCTAAGAACTAGCCTAATAGAGAGAAGAAAGGAAAGTTTGAACCTAACTAGCTGGGACCTTATGTTATCACTGCTACTTCTGGGACTTGATCATATCAACTAGCTACACCTGAGGGAGATGTTCTTCCAAATCCTATCAACACTCTACATTTGAAGTGGTTCTATGCTTGATGTTCAGCTAGAAGAGCCTGTATAGAAATTTTTTCTTAGAAAATACCAAAAACATTCAGAAAATTGATCGTGAAGGAAATCCAAAAATAGTGGAAAAAGTTCTAAAGAAAGGGTATCCTTGGTGAAAACCTGGCAAACAGGCAGCTTGATACTACAAAAACATTCAAAAAAACAAAAATAGAAAAAAAATTGAAAAAGAGAAAAGTGCCTTGATGAGCACCTATAAAATAGGCATCTTGGTAGAAAAAAGAAAAGAAAAAGATCTTTCCAAGTGGTGAAAACTTGGCAATCAGGTGTCACTTGTATTCTGCACTCCATCTATCAAAGCATCACTAATACTGAGCCTTCACAATTACACCTATGCTAAGATATTCACCTTGTTTCCCTACAACTATCCTATCCATGCTTGGGATTTGTCTATCTTTTCTGTCTTAGGATCAAGTCATTTTTGCACTACGGGCATCTTTGCTAGTCTGATAGGTTGCATCTACTAAGTCTTCATAGGATGGTTTGTCTTGCGATATGATGCTTTTTACTTTCACTACCACAATCACGTTCAAAAAATAAGGATGACACAAACATGGTACTAATGGTGTTCCTAAAACCCTACATTGGATTACAAATAGGAATAATGATGAACTCAGACATGGAATACATATTTTCTTAAATTCTAGCTTTTTGATTGATGAATCTATACTGCACTTGAAAAATGAATCAATAGTATTTCTCAATACTACTTAAGCACACAGTTTGATCTTGGTTTGACTATAACTCTTTTATGCTCTAATGATGATTCAACTAGGGGCATCTAAGCAGTTTTGAATTTTATTTGAATGATTCACAATTGATGGTTGTTATGTCTTTCAAGTTACTCCATGATGTCTGTACTATTAGGGATTTTTCTTGCATGAACTGTACTGCTTGAAATGTCTATTTGAATCTTATTACCTCTTAATCCTGACTAATAGTTCAGAGACAAGAAAATCCTAATTGCTAAGGACTTAAACAATATCCTTC
>MU227013.1:1490435-1523585 GCA_018584345.1 Thuja plicata
ATATATATATCATTGCATATCCATAGCATACATTTTGCATTAAGAGAATCAACAAGAAAATACAAAAACAAAGCATCCATGTATTACATTTTTACTTTTACATCCTAACATTCTACATTGCATTCAAAAAACTCAAAAACATACATTTGCATATTCACATAATATCATTTGAAACATAATTATATCAGTCATAACTCAACACATACATAAAATGATGTCATCATCTACATCTAACTCATCTAGAGACCAAGATAATATCAAATGTGCAAATAAATCTATCAAAGCAAGGAGATAATCATAAGACATATCAGGATCATAGGTTGCATATATATGTGTCTGAACATGGTACAAATCGAACAAAATATGGCATAAAGAGTATCATAATATCAATGAGTTAGAATGAATCAGATGTGTGTGTGTGTGTGTGTGTGTGTGTGTGTGTGTGTGTGTGTGTGTGATATACAAAAGGAGGATCTCAGCAGGATCTAGATATACAATGTAAAGTCAAATATACAAAATGAGACAGGCTATCTCATCTCTGGCTTCCCTCCTCTCCCTCATCTGGAGGAGGAGGAGGAGGAGGTGCAAATGGAAGTGGAGGAGGCATTGCCCCATCAGATTACTGGGCCAACAAAGAAAATGACACCACTCTCTGCCCCTTCGACACTGTCGCATGGTAAATAGCATAGTAGTATGTAGCCCTGTGACACTGATGAGTGGCTATATGGGCCTGTATGTCTCTCTCTGCTTGGTGTCTCTCCATCTGCCTGTCCCTATCTACAAGAAAGGCATCTGATATGGCAAGTCTAGACTCTACAGTTGTGGCTCTCGCCTCTAGAGTTGTGATCTGTGCCCTTAACTGCTCTCTCTCCTGCTAGCACTGCAATAGAGTGTCACCATCCCTACCAGATCCCCTACCTAAATCCTATCCAGACAGCCTATCCTATGATCTATCTTGTCCTCTATCAGGTTGTCTCTACTGCTGCTGCATCTACCTCTATTTCTCTCTTGTCAATAATGGCCCTGGATCTATCCTATGAGAAACAAAAATGAAGCAGGTGCACCGACCCTCTCCACTTCTACTAGAAACATCTGCATAGCCACCCACAACACCACCCCTATCATCTCCTCCATCATCAGACTCATCTGGAGGAGGCCATCTCCCATCTCTCCCTCTATCTCGGCCTCCATCCCTCCCTCCATGTTGGCCTCTACCCCTATCTCTCTATACTCCTCCCCTCCCTCTAGAAGGACACTCATTTAGATCATAATCAATCAGCTCCTCGATGCAAGGAATGGGCTCCTCTAGAATTGTAAAACATGGAAATGGATACTAAAGTATCTCTATGGCATACCCATCTGAAACACCTGCATCTACAACATCAAGGAAAAGGTCCTAGTCTACTCGAACCATGTCACAATTCTCCTGATGGTAAGTCTCGTAACTTAGCTGGTCACCCCACAATGGTGCCTCATCTCAGATCTGAGCATAAATAGTGATGTCTTGAGTCCTACCCTACCAACGGTCGTACTGTATCAGTATTCTAAAGATCATGAACCGCTCTACAATGTATCTAGTCCTCCCAATGAGGTACCTGCTCTTAAATAAAAATGGCACCTGCCGAGCATTTGAGGTCCACTCCTCACAGTCCAAATATGGCAGCCAAATGACCTCATTCATATCATCAAAGAGTTGTTTCCAGTACTCTACCTTGCCCAGATGGGGCTACTGAATAGGACTGGCATACATATATACATTGGCTTGCTCCGATGCCCACTATCTATCTACTATCGGCCATGTAACAGGGATGTGCTCCCAGGTCCAGATCTGAAGAATCAATATACCTACAGTCATTCTCCAAGTATAATGATATACTATCTCATGAAGCTCTTAGTACATACTAGCTAGAATATAGCTTTGCCATGCAAATCTCTATCTCTAGGTAACCATCTGCTCTATCATGTCTACCCATCTGACCATAAAACTATGCTGACCTCTGCCTGGCATCAAGACGCCACCTATCAACCCTGCTAATTATATAGATAATTGGTCATAATGGTCTACCATATAGTCCCATGAGAGGTATCTACGATAAATAGTATCATCTTGAAAAAATCAGTGAGCATCTCCAATCACTACGGCTGGCGTCGCCTCAAAGCACACCTCATGACCAATAATCAAAACCTGAAGTATCTGCCATACATCCTCAAGAGTCACTATAATCTCCTCGGTCGGCAGATGGAAGGTGTTGTGCTCTAAGTGCCATCTCTCGGCAAGAGAAGTCAACAACCCTTGGTTTACCCCTATATTAGGTAAACCTATCAGTGACTATAATCCACAATGGATAACTGTCACCCTCTCATCATCCGAGAGTAGTCCAGATAAGGCCAACACTCGACCTGGATATGTGCCTCTAAAAGAAACTACCTCAAAATATGCCTATTTTTGACACATACAAAGATAAAATCAGTATTCTATCTACAACAAAGATGCATAAACCTCCTTAGCTAAGTGATTCAAGGTCCGCAACAAACAAATAGGTCAAACATGAATCAATTCCTAAAGTCTGCAAACAAGATGCGATCCTGAAGAAACAAGGTGCGATTTCTTTTACCAGATGCAATCTTGGATATATAGGATATGACAGAGTATACTGAGTACGATCCCTGACATACGGGATGTGACCCTAAAAGCTGGGTATGACTTTAAAAAGATAGGGTACAAAGCACAACCAAAATTGAATTAAAAACAAGACAAAAAAAGGCAATTGGATGCGATCCAGAGTATCCTAGATGTGATGCCAAAATTTGGAAGAACAGGACACGATCTTGGAAATACCAGATGTGAGACGGGTTTGATAGGGTGCGATCCAGAATCCCAGATGTGAACCACAATTGACATGGCTCTAAAAGCTACCAAAATGTATGAAATTCAAAATCACAAAATTCACGAGGTAGTTTTAAGAGAACTTACCAGAGGTGGGTAGTCGGCTGGGCACTGATGTCGATGGCTCATCTCAAAATGATGCTTCCTCACAAGGACCACCATCTTCTCTGCAGAGCTCTCATAATTACTATGGGTAAAAGTGAAAATGAATAGTGAAATGGTAATTTGTGATCTATATATTGGTCTTTTGAGCTATTGAAGAGTTCCAAAACTCCTCCCAGGAAACTGAAACTACATTTCTGTTCTCTTTTCGATCAATTAGGAACCAAATCAAAGGTGCCTAAGGTGTTTTACGCAACATAGTACCATATTTGTGATAGTTCCAAAAAATGCAGATTTGCATCATTTGTTCCAAGAATCTGTCAAAATGCACATTTTATCATAAATCTTGGTCTGACATCATTTTATCAAGTCTCACAACCCATATTTTCATGTAATTAACTTGGTACTTGTGTGTTTATTTTAAATACATCATTTTTTTCCACTTCTTCTACTTTATTCTTTTTTGCCCTAACCACTTCCTGCTACTGAAATGTTCTTTCAATCAAGGGATTTTATTCTTTTCCTTCGATTTTGTTCCCAAGGGGGCATGATCACACTATCATCAAATAATTTTTTGCTCGAAACAACATTAAAATGACTTTGTTATCAAATAAAATAGGGGCATAACAGTTTCCTTGACTAAATCAGAACTATTGGATAAAAAGCTTTGGTTCTCATAAGTTGGATATCTTGTGTTTCCTCATTTTAAAATATTCTTATTAAGCTCTTGGCTGCTTCTTACTAACTTTTGGACGACAACCAAGTTCAGAATCAATATTATCAATCTTTGGACGACAACCAAATTCAAAATTGGTATCTTTAAGATCTTTTAGACCTTTGTACGACAACCAAGTTCAAGGTCAATTCTATCAGTTTAGTTCGATCAAGTGTGAGACTAATCACATCAACATTTTGTTTGACAACCAAGAACAGAATTTGCAATCTTTCTAAAGTCAAAATCAAAAACTTTCTTTGAATCAATGCACTTCTCACACATCAATTTAAAGAGGGGCAAATGTAACCACCTGCACTTGGTATGTTCCAACTATAGACCCTTTTTTCCCTAAGTGTGATCATACCCCCAATTATGTCATGATAATGTTACCTTGGCATAATTCATTTTAAATCAAATTTAATGTCTTAGGTGATTAACTATTATAGCCATACAATTCAAATCAATTCAAACCAATTAAATCAAATTCAAATATCGCTATAGTATTTAATTATAAAGGAATTAAATAAATTCCTAAATCAATTGCTCACTTGTAAATGAACTCATTCCCCTAGCATAATTAATTTAATTAAATTGGCTATAGTCCTATTGATTATTAAAAAGCAATTAATTGTTTAAATAATTAATATCCTATTTTTGAATGAATTAAATAAGTTTAATTCATTTTATTTATATTCCCCTAAACCCTAACCTAACCTATCTCAACCACTTCTACCCTATATTCTAACCCACCCCAACCTATTCTCCCCATGCTAATCTAATTCTAATCTTAAATTCTATCCTAACCCACCTCCTAATGTTGTCACATTCTATTAAGGAATGATTAACAACTCCACCCACTTGAGAAAGTCAAGGAATCTCAAAATTCCTTTCTCAAGTCCACTTTCTCAAGCCAGCCTCTTACACCCTTCCCATGCTTCATTAAGGCTTTCATTAATGCCTCATTAATGGAGATTCCTTAAGCCCATGTCTCCCCCATGCCTATTAAATGCCCAAGGCATTTATTTCTCTTAGACCACCATTAATGAGTTCCTCAATTCATTAATGCACCTTGTCCCCTCTCTCTCTCTCCTCATTCTTCTATAAATAGAAGACATTTTTTAGAGCAAATAAGCCTTCATCTCATATTAGAAAATACATTGTTATGCTATTAAGATTTAGATAGCTTTATTTTCATCTCATAGTTTCATTACCATGCATTGTTATAATGTCCATTTTTAGAACTAGAATGCATTGCTCGTTGATTAAATAGCTTGTTTTAATTTAAATCTTTCATGCTAAGTTGTATATGTCACTGATAGTAGCATAATCTGAGAGCTATTATGTCATTAATCACACTCTTCTTAGTTAGAAAGAAATAGGTCGATATTAGTTGGTTTTATATGCTCATCTAACCCCTTTTTAGCTAATGCAATGATCTATTGAAGTGTTGTGTCTTTCTTAAATAGTTACAAAAATCACATAGAAAACTATAATTAAATATGTTAAAATTATAAAGAGGATATCCCTATCAATCTTCCCATGAAATAATTCTTACTTTTTCATCATCAAGGACATGTGTCGTCATTGTAAAATCCCTGAATGGATAAAAGACATTCAAATTCTAATCACGGGATCACGCCAACCGTCGATTATTTTCTTGTTTTAGCAACTGGTCATATTTCTCACACTTTTGTTGGCCTAGGACACATGTTGATTAATTGTGATGCCTTGAAGGGTAAACAATGGGGATCTTTATTTTGAGGCATCATGCCCACCATAGATCTTCATTGTGCTTTAACTGTAGATATTCCATCCTCACTACTCAAAACTAGTGGGTACCAAAATACATGCCGATACTACATGATTCCTCATTGAATAAAAGATGCACATAATTTGATTGAGGGATTATGCCCACCATTATATTAAGTTTGATCTTCTCAAATTTTTTATTCCTTTAACCCCACCTAGCTGAGATCTCATCGAATATATGTCATCTAGGCGCGTTCGATTAATGCTTAATGGATGTGTAGGTGCCGCTCAAGGAATTGCATCAGCCATTGATCCTTGCTGAAGTTTAACCTTAGAGCTTCATTTGTTAATTATAGTATTGGCAGGATCGGGACACACGTCAAGCAGAAGCCATCCCTCAATGGATAAAGAATGTTTACTTTTTTCTTTTCGGATCACACCGACCGTAGATCTTCATTGAAGTTTAATCTTCGGACAAATCTGCACAAAGTAATAACAAAAACATCATGAAGACATACACAAAAGCTATAAATATAAGACTTAAACAATAGAATAATTTATGAAATATGAAACCACGAAATACATAAATAAAAAATAATATAGGTATAGAGTATACTTATGTTAATCACTTAGACATGCAAATGTGCAAGTAAATTTGCGTTCCAAGAAAACTAAGCACCCAAATCCACTATAATCTAAGTAGAACTTCCAAGAGCCTTGAAAAAATATTAAATTTTTTAAAACACCTCATCCAATCTATTCATTCTATTTTCCCCATGTATTAGGAAAGACTGTCTTAACAAATCCACTAAATTCCTTGTAGCCCTGTGAACATGGTTTACGTAGTTCATTCATCATCTCATCACACACCCTCATACAAAAACTATATATTCAGATACCCAAGATGGAACTCCTACTAATTCCACAAAGATAGATTTCAAACCAAATACCAAGACACCTAAACATGTAGGATTGCAATGACCTATAAAGGGCTAATTACGTCAATTTAACAAAGAACTACCCTTTTCATCCCACATTGCTCCAAAATAACTCTTTGAAGAGTTTAGGGATCCCAAAAAACATCTAAATTCATATCTATACCTTCTATCTTGATACCCATTAATATTTATGAACATACAACAAGTAATTTGTAGGTGGTCACATGAGGATGTCCACCTAGGGCATCAATTTTCTCACTCCTTCCTGCATGAAAAATAAAAAGGAAAGAAGAATCTTAAAATAAATTAGAATATCTTGAATTCCATGAAGGGCCAATGAAAACCAATCGTGGAAATTCAACCTACATCTATTTCAAATACAACCCTAGCTAAACCTGCTTTAATAGACCAGTTTGCACAAGAACTTGATTTTCTCACAAAATATATTACTCCAGATTCTTAGAGTAGATGAAAATAAAAGGTAACATTGTTTCCTATAAAATTACATTATTTTTACTTCAAGTTCAATCCATATATGCAAGTGGTAAATCTATGTTATCAAAAAGTGCACAAAATTGTATTATTTATCAAATTGTCTTCTCTTTTTAGTCACTCAAAGCTTCTCTACCATACCTTTATAACCTCCTCAAATACTTACCTTCAAGATACCTTTAGATCCCAAGGATACATAATTTTTCACGAAGAAACTCTTCGACTTCCAACCCTTTGCAAAAAGGCAAGAAAATTTGTTGAACAACTTCTCAAAATAGCAAGAAAATATGCTAAAGAAAAAAATCAAACTTTTGAAGATGTCAATACCAATTCAAAGCTTGAATGTCCACGCTAACATGAAAAATAACTAGAAAAACATAAAAGTAAGAATAAAAATTTTCCTAAGTTGGCTATGTAACCAAGTTGGCTTCTAAGATTACCAAACAAGGACATGCCACAACATTGGTTAGGACTTATTACACGTAGCCAACATTCAGAAAGAAAACTAAAGGTTCAACGAGATATTTTATTCTTCCTTGTACTTTCTTTTGGTGAGTGCTTGTACACCAGTACCTCTTGGCCTCTGAGTAGCCTTCTACTTAAGGCATCAACTACCTTTTTACGCTAGCCCTTCCTATGCTTTATTGTAAAGGTATAATACTACAAATAGTCAACCCATTTTGTGTACCTATGACTCAACTTGTAATGGGAATAAATAAAAATCAAGGCTTGGTTATTAGTATATACCACAAACTCTTTAGGAAATAGATAGTGCCTCCACTTCTTAAGTGCTTGGACAAGTGCATACAACTTTAAGTCATAATAAGAGTACCTCTTCTTAGCTTCATTAATATTTTCAATAGAAAATACCACTAGTCTTTTTATCTTGGTTCAAAACTGCACCAATGCAATGTTTTTAGCATCACAATCTATGGTAAAGAGTTTATCAAAACTAGGGAGGACTAGTGTAGATTGTATATCTCCCTTCTATTTCCAAACTTCAAATCCATTATCTTCTTCCATTTTCCATTGAAACTTATATTTAATACCACCCTTAAATGTATCCAATATAGGAGCAAAAATTGCACTAAAGTTCCTTATGAATTTTCTATAGAATTGAGCCAATCCATGAAAACTCCTAACTTCATTTGCTATACTGGGAGTAATCTAGTTTAGAATTTCTCTCACCTTTGAAGAATCCATCTTCAAATTAGCTTTGGATATCAAAAATCCCAAATAGACAAGCTCATTCTTCATAAACTCACATTTCTCCAAATTTAAAGTTAGTTGTTCCTCTTCCAACTTTAGAAGTATAATTTCTAAATCCTTAAGATGATCCTCTTTAGTTTTTCTAAAATTAAGATGTCATCTAAGTAAACAACTACAAATTAACAAATAAAATTGTTGAGAACTTCATTAGTGAGCCTCATGAATGTGCTAGGAGCATTGGTGAGTCCAAATGTCACAAAAAACCATTCATATAGGACTTCAGTTGTTTTTAATATTGTCTTCTACTCATCTCCCTCCTTTATTATTATGTGGTAATAGCCAGTCTTAATGTGTATCTTGGTGAGTTATTGTACACCCACTAAACAATCAATAAGGTCTTCAATTAAGGGTATCGAGAACCTATACTTTATTTTAATTCTATTGATGGTTGTGGAGTCCATACATAAACTCCATACTCCTCCTTTCTTGGGTGTTAGCACTATAGGAACTACACTAGGGCTAATACCCTTCTTTGTCAGTCAACTATCAAGAAGTTCTCGTACTTGTTTAGCCACTTCATTTTTCTTCTCAGGAGTCATCTTTTATGGAGATTTTTAGGCAAAGAATCCCCTGGAATAAGGTCTATTTTATAGCTTATTTTTCTCTGTGGTGGTAAAGTAGCAGGGGTTAAATCATTGATAATGTCCTTAAACTGATTCAACAAAGTTTATACCTCTACAGGAATGTCCATTATGTTGTCCTTATTTTCTTTAGGTTTCACTTTCACTACAAACCCAACTTATTCTCTCTCTTTGAGAGAATTCAAGGATTCCTTTTCACTAACTAACAACACATTAGGGGATTTAGTCTTACCCTCTTCTCTTTCTCCTATTTATTGTATCTTGTAGGTGACTCCATCTTTTTGGATAAAGTATGAATTCTTTTCTCCATGATGGACTTATTTCCTATCACATTTCCATGTCTTACCTAATAGTAGGTGGCATGCATCCATTGGAAAGATGCCACAAAAATATTGTCTTTGTATCCTCCTATGGTGAACTCCACCTCAATGTGTTCATTTACCAAAACATGTTGACCTTTGTTAAGCCAAGTAACCCTAGAAAAATTACTATATCTAATTATTGGCAACTTCAACTTGCTTACTACCTCCTCTAAGACTATATTACCCGTGGACCCTAAATCTACAACAACCTTGGAGACTTACCTATCATTTTGCAATTTATCATGAATAAGGACCTCATTTGGCTTGGCCCCTCCTTCACTGGTCCTTTTATCATAACCCTTCTAATCATTAGATTCTGTCCAACCTTTGAGTCTAAGCTCACCTCTGGTGATTTAACACTTGCAGTGTCCTCTTGTACATAATTAATTCTTCTACCCCCTCCTTGGGATGAAGAAGATTTCTCAGGGAATCTATATACAGAGTACCCAAATTGATGGAAGTTCTATAATTTCATTGTGGATAAGTAGGATCCTCCCCCTAATCCTCTAGACCTTCCTCTAGTTTCGCTGCTAGAATCCTTTTTTGTATATCTTCCTTTGCTAATGGAATCCCCACTTTTATTTTTTAGCTTGGATTCATCTTGGGATATTTGGTCATTAATATTTCCACAAAAACTTCATCTATGACCTATATTGTATCTTCCTCTGCCTCTACCCCTATTACCTTGCTCAAACTTCTTTTTAACTTTCTCTTCCACTTTGAGTGCCAATTTACAGCACTTGTGAACTGTACTAGGACTCAACAAGATAATCTCTTCTTGGATACTCCACTTTAAGCCATTCAATTATCTAACAACCTTGATACTTTCATGTTCCATCACATTGGATCTCACATATAAATTTTGGAACTCTTTTGTATAGGTTCTCACATGTAGTTCCTCTTGTCTCAAATTTTCTACCTATCTATGTACTTGAATCTCATAATCATCAGGTACACAGGTCTCTTTAATCTCAGAAATCATGCCCTTCCAAGTACCAATTGAATTCTTACGCTCATTTTTCCTCTTTTTTCAAACAAAATTCCACCATGCTAGACTAATCCCTCTCAATATTTATTTAGACACCTTCACGTTTTGTAATTCACTAATTCCATCACATTCAAAATGATTTTCCAAACCCTTTATCCATTCCATGACTAGGTGTGGGTCCATCTTTCCATGAAAAAGAGGTATTCCTTCCAATTATTTTCCTCTCATGGCTTTTAAGTCTTTGAGAAAGGGTTCCTCAAGGATCACAAGGTCTAGTTCAGCTACTTTATCTTCCTCTACAACCCCCTTTCCCTTATCTTCTTTCTCACTCACCTTGACACTAACTTCTTCATTATTCACTTCTACCTCACCCAAATTTATTTCTAATTTTGCTATCCTCTATCTAAGAAACCTATTATCCAATTCTTGGTCATCGACCTTCTTGGTTAACTCCACATTTGTCACCATGTTGCATTATCCATCTATTTTATTATCTGACATGAAACTCACACTAGCCCAAATCTTTGTGCTCTGATACCACTTTGGTATGGAGATTCTCTTCACTAGTCCCTTAAGGACCTCTTAGAGTTTCTCTCTCACCTACAACCCTAGTATCTTAGCATTTTTCTATCCACTACCCTCCTATCCTCTTAGAGATCCTCTATCAACTCCAAGTGCTCAATACTATATTCCTTCACTTGAAATAACCAGGGTAAGTTCAACCACCAAAATATTATCCCTTTGTCACTTATCTTGAAGGAGTCTAGGGCCTATCCCTAACTAATTATTTCCACCAAGTTATCTTTTTGGGTGATCCTTGGCTCATTTCCCCATCACTTTTCAAATCTCCTATTTTTAAGAACTACAAGCCTAGTAGTTCTCAATTAGCCATATTCTGAAGTTTATGGGCTTTCTTTCAAAAAATTCTCACAGAACCCTCTCAAGTAACTTGTGATTCATAAACCCTTAAAGGGATTTTTAAAGATTTATTTTGGTCTTGGACCTCAGAGTGTCCATACACTACCAAAACCTAACTGGTATAATTTATAGGAAAACAAGCTAGTTTGGAAACTTTCATTTAAAAATCCACTCAAATGGATTCACCAACTCTCAATGTCACAACAAAGGCTCTTCATCAACCTAATAAGAATTCCAAAATCATTGGTGTATAACTTCTAGGAGTCGATGGGATACATAAAAAATGGAAGACCTCGCCTACGGAAAGAGCTTAACACTCACAAACAACACTTCCAATATCATACCAAATTTAAAAATACTATAAAAAGACTTTATTTTAATTCCCCTGAGGGCCTAGTGTTTGCGATGGTGGGAATTCAAGATGGATCCATTTTAGTTATTTACAACCTATCTAATCCAGAGACTAGGAATCAGGGACAAAAATTATTTACAAGAAACAAATTGAAACAAAAATTGTACACTAGTGCACACAAAGAGATTAAATGTTAAACTTTCACAGTCCACAATGAAAGATTGAGAGTTTGGATCCATTGAACTTGAAGAACCAATTTGTAATAGAAAACACTCTCAATAATCCTAAACTGTCAAATTTTTGTAATTTAAATATCGTGCCAAAGTGTTGTCAACCTCCTTAAAATTCTCAAGGAGACCTTAAATATGTCCCCCTGCCATGTTTCCAAAAAATTTCCTGACCACATAACTTCTTTAGGGAACTTTTCACTTCTTGCCCAAATGTTGTCATGCCATATTATAAAGTTGCAAAAGTTGCTTGAGCAATTTTTGACAACTTTTCCATCTTTTTATTTTACCACAAATTGACCCAATATATAGGTTCCAAATGATCACTAAACAACCCCTAGACCTAATTACAACTAAATTAAGTCATATTGTGTACTCTTTGTGTCATTCTCCATATTTTTCCAACATTGGCTTACAATGCACATATGTAACAACAACCTCACAACATTCCACAACATACCTAATGGATTCTAGAAGAATCCTTGTTTATCTACATGACTTTGTAAAGGACTCACAAGAAAAAACTTCTAGGATTGAGTACAACTAACCCTTATGTGCTCGTGAACCACTCACTAGGTAGGAAAATAAACTTACTGTGCTTCACGCCCAAAACACACTAATTTAAAATCCTAAAGGTATAGGTTTAAAGTGGTTCAACCTATACCCGGGATGGTAAATATCAAGGAAATATTCATGTTATATTTTATGGTCGAATCCATGTTTAAAATCCATCGAAAAAACAAAAACCATCATACTATCATTCTTCTTTCATGGATTCTAAGTCAATATGTAGGGGAGCTATATTCCCATGCTGAATACCCCAAGCATTGCCCAAACCTATTGGGGGAGCTATATAAACTTCATATCCCCATCCGTCCATGTCTTTGACCCTCTGTTCATGCAAAACCCCCTACAAAACAAAGCCCTCCTTTGGCTGTGACCCCACATCATTCGATAGATTAAGGTCTAGAATGATGGTTGGAATTGCAGGAGTCTCTTTCCTGGATGCATGTCCTGAAGCATGAACAAGTGCCCTCAGAGAAATGTTGGGGGACCCCAATATGTCGATCATGGAAAAAAATATACATTTGATGTTTGGTTCATTTCCTTTTCCAACACCTTGCCCACATCCTAAAATGTGTTTTTCACATATCAGAAGCTTTATTTTTCCAGCATCTTTTTGATGTTGTATAATACTAGCATAAATTCATGCTTAGTTAATTGTTGATTACGAAAGAACAAACTTCCCACTAGAGCACAACAAGACCAAAGATCATACTTATGTATTTCCAGCATAAGTTGATTATCCTCAATAAATTATGGCCATATTACCTTGCAGGCTATAAGCATCAGTAAGTCTGTAGGCTGGAGAAAATCCATGGTGTTGGAAAAGAAAATTGAAATGATTTGGGAGGGGAATAAAAGCTGCTTCGATTTTGGCATAAGAATGTTCTCTCCAATGACCCTACAGATGACTTTGTGTATCACCTACGTGTGGCATATAAACACTGCATCTAGATGGTAGTCATCGACCCAGGTAGGAAGATGCTTCTCTGATTTTCCAAGTGAGAGGTGAATTCTATAGTTTCGTGCCATCAATTCTTCATGTAGAAGACCAGATGATTTGCATTTTGGGTAAACAACTGTCGTTAGTGCCATCAAATAAAATGTAGTCATTTCGCTACTCTGTTTTGTGCTTTGCATACGCTGAATTTCCCTTATTAAGTAACTTTTTTCAAAAGATATAATCGAAAACCCATGTGATCACCTACATAAGGAAAAATCATTCCCTATCTCTGAATTTATTCCTTCACACACAAAACCATTTAATTTCCCAATCGCTAAACTTGATTACACTAGCCATCACCACTGTGTAGTTACCACGTGTCCCAAAATCACATGGGAGGTGTAGTTTGGCTGTAGGCTTGTTTACTCGCACGTAGATTCTTTTAGATTTGATTGTCCATGTGATTAATATTCTTGGTCATATACAACTACAAGTTGCTTCACACATTATAGAATAATAATGGCCCTTAGTTTTATTGACCCATTTAGGATTTTCATGTGGAGTCATCATCCTCAGGTGTTTTTGGGTGCGTCAATGTCCTATAGGATTATTTCACTGATTTGGCATTGTATTAACATCTTCCTACCTCCTTATACATTTCCATGTTCTTTGCTACAAGCCTTTGAATTTCACTATCATTATTAATAAAGTCTCGTGGGTTGATGTCCTCGTGTTTAAGTTTGTCACATCCCAAGTTTGAAAGATAATCTGCCACAACATTTCCCTCACGCAGCGTGTGTGAGATGTAAGTGGTTGTAAATGTGTCTAAGATCTTCCAAATTTGTTGAAGGATATACCTTAATTTCTAATTATGCGACTCCCTTTTTATGCATGCACTTATTATTACCATAGAGTCACCCTCCACATGTATATTGTCAAATCTTCCTTTTTTGCTAATACCAAACTAGTGAATAGGGCATGTGCTTCTACTATTTTCTTAGTTCCTAGTGGCAGCGAGGATGCCTTGATAGCAAACACCTCTCCATGATGATCTCTTATGCACACACATGTCCCCGACTTGCCAGGGTTGCCTCTCGAGGCACCATAAAATTTAATTTTAACAATATTAGCCTGAGGAGGCATCTAGTAGATAGATTCCCTATATTGGGTTTGGCTAGTTTGGTCATGTTGTCCACATCCAATAGGAAAGTGAATTTCTCTCCACTCTCGGATGATGGATTTATCCCAACTAGATAGAACTGGGTTACATTTGACTTTAGCATGACTTTCATTGACTACTTCTGATATGGAGCTCTCAATACTAATCAGAACTATTTCTATTGGAGAGGGGTTGTGTTAGAAGATTCTCTTATTGCACTCCCACCATAATGCCCATACAACTAATGTTAGGATACATGTCCATAAACTTAAGAAAAGCGATATAGAGTATAGCTCTGGCAATTCTTGAAAAAAATCACTTTGCATGTTCGGAAGGGGGCTGAGGTAATTTAGTTTTCGCAGAACATGCTTCCAGCATTGTTGTCAAAATTAGCATTTTAAAAACAGGTGGTCCACATCTTCGAGTTCTTGGTCACATAGAAAGCATTTGAATGGTTGGGAAATGTGGAACTTGGTTATTCGATCACTAGTAAGAGCTCTTTTCCTTAAATCTATCCAACCAAAACATCCTGCCTTTGGGAGGGCTACCTAATTCCAGCAAAAAGAAGAGGCCCAACAAGGAGCTTTGTTTTATTCCTGATGTTGGATAATTCTATACCCATCATTAACATTGTATGATCCATCTTTGGTAGGGGCACATAATAACATGTCCTCTTTTCTTGACATAAATACCTCTTTAGTTTTAAGGATTTGTGTTAGTCTTTCTCTATTAGGTGGAGGTATTGGCAGCTCCTCTAGATCTTTCCAAATCACTTTGCTAGAAAATCTGCATACTGCAGATACATAATTCACCAAATATACTCCCCAATGCATTTTTCCAGAAGCCACCATGTCATCCTATATTATTGCTTGTGTTAGGGGAGGTGAGCCATTCCAAGAATCTCTCAAAAATTTAACCCTATCCCCCTTATTCACCTACCATGTAATGTAATGGGTAACAATTTCTCTCAATGCCATCATGAATTCCCATATGGATGAACCTTTTGGAGGGTCTCTAAAATTCATAATTCTTGAGGGGAAAACATTTTCTAAGTCTTTCTGCAACATTATTTGGCACCACTTGCTGTCTGGTTTGACGTACATCTGCCAAACTAGTTCCCCTTGAAGGATTTGTTTTGATTTTCCAAGTCATGTGTACATGCCCTCCCCAAAATTTCACTTGTGCCATATCTAGTAAGGAAACAAGTGGGATTTTCTTTACACCATTTATGTTGCCTAACCATAGAAATTCTCGAAGCAGCTTTTGGATTATTTGGATCACTGATATTGGAGCCTTTAGTATAGAGAGATAATAGTTATGAATAACAGCTAGTATTGTTTTGATGAGAAGGATTTTCCCTGCTAAGGACATCCATCTCGCTTTCCATCCCATAGTTCTAGCCTTAATTATGTCAATGATAGGCATCCAATATAAACTTTTATTTTCCCCAATAAAAAAGGGAATACCAAGGTACACCAAAGGTAGGAAGTCAATTGTGAAGCCCAGTAAATTAGCTATTCTAGTTGAGATAATATGTTTGGTATTAAAAATATATATTTTGGACTTTTGCTCATTAACTTGTTGACCATATACTTCAGTGTACAAGTCCAAAGTTTTCTTAATATGTGTTTCCTCCTTTACGTTGGATGTTCCAAATAGAAAAGTATCATCCGTGAATAAAGAGTGGGTAATTGCTAATTCTGAATCCTCTATTTTTGTGCCTTCCCAATGTCCAAGTGTGTGCTTAGCATGGATGTGTCTGCTAAAGGTTTCTTCTATTAGTATGAACAAAATTGGGGATAGAGGATCTCCTTGTCTGATCCCTTGTGTTGAAGAAAAGAAAGCCGCTGGAACACCATTTATTATTACTGAAAACCATGCTCCTGAAATAAAATCTCTAACCCATTTGCACCAGCCATCAGTAAACCTAATTTGTTTTAGAACTTTGAAGAGGAAGTTCCAAACTACCCTATCATATGCTTTCATCATATCAAGCTTGATGAAATTTTTTTATGAGTTTCTTGTGTGGATTGAGTGTAGTGTCTCATGTGCCACCAGGGCCCCTTCCATAGTATCTCTTCTGAGGACAAAGTCACCTTGTTCTAGAGAGACTAATTTTGGAATAAGGTATTGCATTCTCAAGTAGATTTCCTATTTTATTACCTTGTATATTGTGTTGCTTATTAAAATCGGTCAGAAATCTGAAAAAATTTTGGGCACCTGGATCTTGGGGATAATGGCAATGTTGGTAGTGTAAAAGTACTTTAACAAAGCTCTATTCTTCCACGATTCTTCAATAAAACCAAGTAGTTCCGATCCAATCCAATCCCAACACTCTTGACAGAATAGGGTTGTGAATCCATTTGCTCTAGGAGACTTGTCTTGGGGCAAAGAAAATACTACTTTTTTTATTTCTAAAAATGTGAAGGGGGCCATTAGTGTTATGGTATCTATTGTAATAATTAAGGGGATGTCTTGCAGAATGTCTTGCAATTGGTGGTTTGCTGGAATTGGTTGGTTTTCTGGTGCAAGTAGGTTCTCAAAGAATCTAACCCCTTCATTTTGAATCCCTTGGGCATCATATATTGTTGTATCATTATATTCTTTGTTGATGAAAAAGATTCTTCTTGCTACCCTTTTTTTATGTACGGAAGCATGAAAGTATTGTGTGTTCTTGTCCCCCTCTTTTAACTATAACTCCCAAGACTTTTGGCACCAATATACTTATTCTCTTTTGCATAACTCTTCCCATTCATGTTGTAGGAGTTTTTGTTTCTTGAAGTTTTTCTTATCCACACCTGGATTAATTGTCTTCTCTAGAATATCTGCTAACTGTTGATACACAGTCTCTTTTTCTTTGAAAATATTCTTGAATGTCAACTCATTCTATTTTTTGATGTTTTTCAGTTTTTTTGCAAATTGGTGCATTTTGGATCCTTCACATCTAGGTGCACTAATCCACCATTGCTTGATTAGAGGTGGGAAGTGTGGATGTCAGAGCCACATCTTCTCAAATTTAAAGGTCAGCTAGTGATTGGGTCCCTGTTTGATCGTGGGAGCTTGAAAATGAAGAGATGTTGGAAAGTGATCTAACCCAGCTCTAGCCATGATTTCTGACTGGAAGGTAAAATTTGTTAGGTTCCATTCCTAGGATATTAAGAACCTATCCAGTCTTAGTGCAATGTGGGAGAAGTGTTCTCTTTTGTTTGTCCAAGTAAGTGTTCCATTGTTTGGTTCACTATCCATCAAGTTATTGTCCTCAAAAACTGAGAGAAATCTTGTAAAGTTTTAATGGGGGGTAGATACCTCTGATATTTTCATAAGATTTGAGGATTGTGTTAAAATATCCACCCATAATGATATGTTTATTATCTTGAGCCTGGATGGAGTGTGTCACATTTAGCCAAAGTCTCTGCTTATCATGGGTTGTCGTGGGGCCATAAACGTTAATCAAGATAAAGGATAAATTAAAGATCTTGATTGTCACAATTTGATAATTGTCATTTTGAGCTATGTGTTGGCCTTGCACTATTTTGGGATCCCATAATATAGATGTGCCACATGAACCTCCATTACCTTACATGTGAATATAATGCCACTTGGTCCATTTTCCTAGTGTTTTGTCATAACTTTCTTGTGACAACTTTGTTTCTTGCAATAAAATGATATCAGCCCTCCTAGAATCCATCTCTTTCTTGATTCTAGCTCTTTTGTCAAAGGCATTCAGACCTCTGACATTCCATGAATCTATCTTCATTGCTGACATGGAGACCCCTTAGATCTCCTTGTCACTCTTTTGGAAGCAATGAACTTGCCATCTAAGGTTGATTGGATTCCAGCTGCAATTCAACCTTGGTCTTTAGCCTCTTGTGTTTCCTTCCCATCTTTCTAGTCGTTGGCGTTTCTTAATATTTTTGGTATGGAGTCTGATCAATTGATAGAGTGAGATTTGGGTCATATTCGCCTAGTGGTATGATGACTTCTAGGGTCTTCTCCGCTTTATATTCATGTTGTTCACTTTCCTCAATGCCACTAATATACTCTAGATCTATATATAGAGATTGTGTTGGGTTAAGAAGGTGAACCAAGTTCCCTACTTGTGGGTCCCCGAATTCAGATTGCTCTAGGTTGTTTCTTTTCTCTCTAGCTGTAATGAGTTGGTTTTTTAACATTAGTTCCCCTTGGTGAACTTGTAAGTTTCCTAAGACCTCTATGTTCTGAAAGTCAATATCTGTTAATTCTACCACTTCTGAACACTGATTGTTATTAATGACTATGTTTTTACATTTTGAATCTATTACCCTTTCTGAATGTCAAGCATGCATTGGGTTATCACAAGGTAACCTTCGGTGTACCTTATACATATCTCCTTCCTCAAGTGACTCCTTATGTAACATTCTGGTGGCCAAATCTGTAATCATGGAATCTGTAAGATTCCTAGATTTAAACTCACATGCAGCCCTTTCGTTGAAAACATTCTGCATATCAAGGATATTGATGGGGGATTCTTGATACATTAAACTATGGAAAATGTTCTTAATTTTCTGATTAATTTATTCTAGCTCTTTCCATTTGACGGCTTCTTCCTTACTTACTTTGTCCTAAAGCATGATGATATATCTCAGTGTAAAAAAGAAAAATATAGATGCTTTGTAGGAATAAGAAGTGCTATATGTTTCCATGTTTGCTAATAGTAGCAAGTCTGAGTGCTGTATGTATTTATCATCATCATTCTGTTGGTTTGCTTCCCGCATCATACATAGTGTTGGCTCTGAGCAGTGATTTGCACATACATAAATCTGATCGTGTACTCCTTTCTTAAACTATGATGTTAAGTGGCCAAGTTTGTTTTGAAATTGCAGAGCAAGATCCGCACTCTCCAGAACAATACTCTGGTCCCAAGCACCCCATTGTGAGTTGATCATGATATGAATTGGTAACTCCTTTGATTGGTCAATCATAACACAAACCCTGATATCTCTATATGGTGTCTCAAAGGGAATGAAATCATGTCGAATGAAGATACTGATTTGGTTAGATATTGCTTCTATAGTTTCTAAGTCTCTGTATTCAAGGGGCAATATTGGTAAGGCAATCCAGAAGGAAAAAAAATTACAGGCTGTGTGATCTGGTTTAAAATTTGGAGTCGATGACAGGGTGAACAGTCGTAGGCCATGAAAAAAAGTCATTTTTTTTTATGGATAGCATCCATTTGATCAGCAGACTTAAATATAGCAATAAAAAAAACCGATTCGGGGTCCAATCTAAAAATATCTGACATCCCCACCCAATTTTTGTAAGCCCAATCCCTAATGTCTGAAAATTGCAAAGCATTGGTTGAGAACTTACCGATCAAAGCTGTTTGCCGCAAGTAGCCAACATGATCCTGCGGCATATATTCTGGCAGTGTGATATTTATCAAGCTTCCTGCTTCATCTTCCTTGGACTCCATAGTGCTTTCAATTTGCTCCTGCAGTTGTTTGGGTTTCCAGATCTGTCTTGGCTTTTTTGGATTGCAGGGCGGTTTGGAGATCTTTTTTGTAAGGGGCCTTTCTGCAATATCCCCTTTTTTAGGATGTGTGCCCTTAACTAGGGCCTCTCTGAAACCTGCACTCAAAGTAGGCATTTTCCCCGATTTGGCCAGGGATCCTGGTGGTGTTCCCTCGCATATATCAAAAATGGGTTGCTTCTATGTTAAGAGGTCAGCATGTCGTCTAACCTTTTTTTGATGAGGTTCGATTTCCTGCCTTGGGGGTTGATTTTGCTCAAATTTTTTCTCGCCCATGACTCTTTTTAAAATGTGGTGGCTGTATATAAATACTTGAATGCCTCTGAAGGCTCATGGTCTTCCTCGATGCGTGGCGTGAGGATTCCCCCTGCTCATAACTAGCAATGCCTTGAAAACAAGTTGGCTAATCTTGCTGGCCTGAAGACACCCTTTGAGCATTTGAATGGGGATCTGTCTTAATGTGATATCTAGGGTTTACAAAGAAATGTTTCGCTGGCTGAACAGTAGCTTTCCCTCTGAAAATGGATATATCAGCAGTGCTGTCTTCTTCCCTTGCCAGGTCATTTCCATTCTTCTGGGTGTTCTTCTATACAAACGGGTATGATTGAAAGCCCTTGGACTGCAAATTTGGTTCACGGTGTTTGGCAGGTTGTGCAATGGGTGGCCCCCGAAAGAGTTTTGAAAAAGTTTGTGCAAATTCTGGATCACACCATTGTTGTTGGTTTTGTCTAGTCGGTCGTTCTTTATTAGGAAAGTGATGGGTATTTTGGATTCTACCTGAATGTTGCTGGTCTCTAATAATACTCTGCATGCGTTGTTGTTGTCCATGCAAACCAATCTGCAGACGCTGATTTCCTTGCAGTCCTCTCAGAACACTTAACCGAGGTATATATAGCTTTTGTTGACGAATACCTCTTCTTTGTAGGCATATGTATGTGAGTTTAAAATCTTGTCAAAATATCTCTTTTAATACTTTTAGGTCCCTTGAAAACCTATTTTTTATTAATAAAAATTATTATTGATCAATATTCTTTTCTTTAGATTCAAGGTTTCTTTTAAACAACATTATTGTAGGAAATGTTGAATCCTCTTGGAGCTTGACTGAAGTAAGCTCCTATATAGCCCATCACAATATTTCCTTCTTATTATGTACATCTTTAGATTTAAGAGGGAAGAGTTGTAGATGTAGGAAGAGAAAATTGAGAGAAAGAGAACCATATTTTGAAAAATCAAAATCACCTCAATGCTATTAATTATTCACATAGTCTATTGTTATCCACATAATCTGAGTAATCTTCTATGAAACATCAAGGAGATTCATACATTGACACCTTGAGTTAAAATCCATTAACAATATCTTCAATTGACACCACTATGACTCGGTGTCCTATTGTCATAGTCCCACCTTTTTATACTCCAATTTCAGTGAAAAGATCCTCTTTAATTCAGCTTATCCAACTTTTACTAAAAATTTTCACATTTGATCTATAGTTTATTTTTAGTGGTGATAATTGTTCAATTTCACATTTTTTACCATGTTATTTTACCTCACCCAATCAAATCGACAAAGTTATAACAAATAATAACTCAATACCGTCACTAATGATTCATTTGCGCCCAACTCTTATATATCCCAATTAATTTGAAGTTGAGCCAATTGAGTTATCTCTTTAGTGAGAATAGTTCATTAGAATAAGGTTTATCCCTAGTTTGCATGTTTTGGCTAGTTATCCTATTTTCATCACTTTCCTCAACATCCAACTAAATTAATGTTGAAATAGATTAATTTGACCTCTTTGGAAGACTCAATAGTTTGACATTGACAAAATTGCTATCATATCAAATAGAACAATTCATGATCCTATTAATGACTGTGTTACTTGACAATAAAATAAATATTTTCACATAATACAAATCAGCCTCCACGACACTTTTCTTGTGTATATACAAGAGAGGAATGATGGCATCAAACCATAGTCAAACAATCCTTACATTAATTGTCCTAAAATTGTAGCTAAAAAAATTCACCATAGACTCCTAATGTCATTTATGATGCATGAATTTTCCATGAAATATCCATTCATATATATTATTTTTATTGATGTTGTAAATGTGCAAGTATTTAGGAAACATTAGTAGTATGTCAAGTAGTTGGATGTTTTGAGTATTGTCATATGTATTATATGATCCAACAATACTATTACGTGCAAACATATCAACAATTGCATTCTCAAACAATCTAGTTATTTACATGAAGAACACGTATATTGATACTATCTATTATCTCGTTTAAGAATTAATAAATAGTTGGCAAATCTACTTCGAATATTTTCATTTAGAATATAGACATTGGTAAAAATAAATTATGAACCTCTGAGATAAAATTTAAACTTTAGAAATGTCTTGAAGGTTTTAAATAAATGAATTTCTCTGACCATTTGTTACTAAATAAATATCACAATAATTAGTAGAATTTTCTAAAAAATTCTTTAGTTAACTTTTGTCACGTATTTTTCCTCTAATATGATTTCTTGTCATCAAGTTCGTTCCAACGACACGTATTTAATCTTGCAACAAATATGTGATTACATGGAACTTTCTAATCTTCTATATAATTGAAGCATTTATAACGTTTTGTAATCAGAAAAAGGAAAATGAAAACTCTTCCTTGAATGTTGTAGCATTCGAATTCTAGCGTTTGTTCTCCTCATGTGGACATTCATTTGATACCACTCCATGCTTGGAGTGCAAATAATAGCAAGTCCATCAGCCTCCAGAGTATAATATTGCCCAATAGCATGTTCCCTTACCAACGATTTGGCCTGATACAAAGCTTGAAAGCTGAAGCTCCTTTCTTTGAACCCCGTTTGTGTGAAGAAAGTCCTCCATATATCAATTGTAACATGCATAACTGTCCTCTCCTTCCCCTCATAGACTATCATATTCCTTATATTATTTCCATCAATTAATCCGTCATGCTTTACCCTCTTAGCATCACTTCTGTCTGGAAACGTAACATCCAGCAGATCAAAAACTGCGCTGTAGTTGTAAATCACCTTGCTCAATCTTTTTACAAAAGATGGAGAATTATGCTTAGCTTCAATTTCAACAATCACCATAATCCTAGGCCTTAGTTTCTTGATAACGCAGAGAACATTGACAAGAATCATTTTTGTCAAACTCACCATCAATATTGAATGCAAAATCTGAAACGTTGCTCAACGTTCCCAGAGTGTTGCTCAAAGTCTGAATTCTCTGCTGTAGGGCGTGGGAGACATAATAGACGAGCCTCTGTGTGAGATTTCCCAGCTGAGAAGACAATTTCTTGCATTCTCTGACGAGCAAGGCAGCGCCATCGTATTCCCCGTTGCCTATCATTCGTCCGGCTGAACCAATTCCAGCTTCTCCTCTTCCTCTCCACGTATATTCCCTTCAAATTTGAGGCCACGATCAAAGCATGTTATGACTCCAACAGCTCCTTGGAAATTCATTATTTGATCATAAGAATATGGTACAATTTCATTACAAAAGTGTTCTCCAGTGATGGAATAATCAATCGCCGTCTTGAAATCCACTGCTTCAGTAAAATATTCAAACCGCCCATTAATCATATCAGTATTTATCATCTCTTCGTTCATAGGGAAGATTTGAAATAATGAATCCTTGATCGGCTCATTACTAAAACTAAGCATTTGATGTTGTGGCACTTCAAATGTGTCATCAAGCTCACAAGCATCCGCCTCCCAGAGAAAGGGATTGACCAAACAATCGAAAGAAGCTATCGGACGAATCCCATAATTTGGTGCACTCATCTTCTACTGGGTTTAAGTGTTCACTAAACGTATTTGCGGAAGACTTTAAATGGATTTCACGCAGGAGATCACGAAGACGTGATTTCGCTAGTTTTGAGAGAAAAAACAATGTTTTTATTGTTCTGGTAAAACTGTTAAAATACTGAGATAAATACAAAAGCGGTATAAACCGTATAACCCTGTTTTGCGTTAGGGATTACGTTAGCTAAGCTTCATCTGTCTCGAGAAAACTGATGTAAAAATTTGGATTATTTACAGTTGGGTAAGGGATTATGTCAGCTAAGTTTCATCTGTCTCGAGAGAGCTGGTGTAAAATTTGGATTATTTACAGTGAGGTCGGTCATTAATGTAACATTTACAGCACTCTTGGGAAATATCGTACCAAAAAGATTTTGTGTTTGTGATTGTGAAAATTATATATTTTAAAATTTAATTAATTTTATAATTTTTAATTGAGTTATTTTAACTTAATTATATGGAGACTTGTAGCATCATAGGATGTACTGTCAAGACATGAGTCTTTAAGAAAGAAAATGTTAAATAAAATAAACAGAATTGTTTTACAACAAGTGAAATTGCGATATTGCTATTAGGATTCAACTATGTAGTTTACGATTCAAACTTATTCACCCATGTTTCATGAGTCGTGGTTCATAAGAACTCATCTCTAATGAGAATGAAAAGAAAGATCAACTACACATGAGAAATGTAATTAGTAGTTAATGTTCTATCTACCTTCTAATTTATGAGCTTACAATGTAGAAATTTTTAATAATTAAGACAGATAAAAATGATAAAAAAAAGTAATCCTAATTATATAAATGGTATTTTTATACATTCAAGATAACACTCTTTAAATCATTTAAGGTTTAAGGAACCATTGATGTTGACTTACTCAAAGCTACCTTAGTCAAAACATAAGGTTGGGAGTTCCAAACCCTGCCCTTCTAAAACTAGAAAAATTTGGAAAGGGTTGAAAAGTAAAAATTTGGCGATGACCATATTGATTACTAAGTGGAGGGTATTGATGAAGATTTGAACAATGAAAAACCATGCTAGGAGATGAGTTCTAGTGAGAGGCGCTTGGCATGTCTTCTCAATAAAGAAATGAAAGGTAAGAAGGTTGTGGTGGAAAATGACTAGGAGACTAATGAAGAGTTTCAACCTGAAGGGGTTGATTCTTCTTATAATTCAGAAGATGAGGACAATGAAGCTAAAGAGGTTGAATGAGTTGATGAGGATATGGGGGTACATATTGATCTCATCGTGGGCCTTGAAGAGTATGATGTTCTTTTGGATAATATATGTGCCTCCCCTGTTCAAAACTTAGGGGATATTCTAGGGGATGAACCCCTCTAAGCCTACTCCTGATGAAAGTGATAAGAGGAAATCTAAGCTTCAAACCCAAATTTTTGACTTTCAGGGAAGAGTGGAGGAGCTGGAGGATAGAGCTGACTTCTTGTGTAACACTAAAATATAATTTGGTAATACTATAAATTCCTTGTGCACCATAATGTGCGGTGTTATAAAGAAGAGCATTATGGGCATGGTTTCTACTCAAAGTAAAATGAGAAGGATTACAAAAAAATGTTAGGGCATTGAATAAGAAAAAGAAATAGATGACATGGAGAGGGACTTGAATCATGAGTAATTTATAGAGAACCTCAGCTAGCTCTCAAGGAAATGGGAGTTCATTACCAACAACAAATAACCGGGTTGGAGAAGCTCTTTGAGGCTATTAGCTTCTTTGTTACTTTTTATGCTATTTTTTGAGGGTGATCTATCATGATAGTAGTTAATGGTTTTATTCTCTTAAATCTAGTAATTCTATTGTTTACATTATGTTTATCCAAGAATTTATGGCCCATGTGGCCATAAAATCTGTGGGTTGTATGGTTAATTTTCATATTTTCTATTATTATTGTATCAGTAAGACTACTATTTTGATTCAAAGTGATCTGATAATGGATTGTAATAGGTCTAGGAGTAATACTATTTATCTGGGGACAAGGCATTATTGTTTTATGTTTTTTATTATATTTTTTAAAATATAGTTGAAGTGGTTTCGCTCTTCTAGCTCTTGTTGCAAAAAGTGTGTGATGCAAGTGCTAGGGTATAACAAGGTAAGGGGACAATTTCCCTTCATAACCTTCTAAGAGAGGGTTCTACACACTCCAACCCAACAAGCCTAGACTTTCACCTTTACGAAGAATCACAATACTTTCACAAAACTCCTAACAACATCCTGTCATGACTTTAATGCTTAGACCAAGATGTGTGGTGCATTACTTCAGTGCTAATCCTTATGCAACCAATATCTGATTGATTCATAAGATCTAAAAATGACAATCTTGATTTGTAGGGGTTGAACCAAATTGTCTAGGGTCTATATGATATAGGGAACCTCCTGAAGTTTTTTTTTTTTCTTTTGTGTTTGTAATAAGGTGTATCCTTGACATCACCCTTGTGTGTGTGTGGTGGTGTCGGTGTATGATGTAAGGTGAAGGACCTAAGGTGAGTTATGAACCTAGGTTCATGAAACCATTGTTAGACCATGGTAGTCTTTTGGTGATTTTTAGTGTTTGGTTAGAAGTTGTGTTTTATGTCCTTAGAATAGGTTCTTGTCATGTTTTGAACCTTTCCCACATCTTTGGGGGTCAATAAGGTTGGCATTTTCCCAAAATAGCAACTTTCCCATATGTTGCCAAAAATTTTTCTTTTTGCAAAATGTTGCATGAGCAAATTTTGCAAAATGTTTCTTGAAGAATGAGAACCTCATTGTAACCAACCTCACCCACTTCTTGAAGCATCTGTAATGCCTAGATGATGCTATTAGGTGATCTGATGCCTTCCATGAAGGTTAGAACTTACTATGTATGGAGCTTGATGTTCAGATCAGGAAATAGAAGAGTGTTATGATTCATTTTGATAGTGTATGGCCTGGTACGAATTCATCTTGTGGATCCAGTTGCAGAAATATGTGATGTCTGTAGTTTTTTGAGTATTCCAATTGGTTTGAGTTGTGTTTGTGAAGGTTGTTAAAAGTTACAAAATTTACTTGCTCACTGTCTGAGAAACCAAAGTTTACTGGGTTAGTCACAAAGATGTGATCCTAACTTTAGATTTATCTAGTGGATTTACTCGGCCACTTGAAAAATACAAGTTACGAAGGATTAAATTATCTCCATGTAATTAGCCTGGCTTTCTAGTACATGATGAGCCTCTCAAAAGGCCATCTTTTCCATCTGTTTGCTTTCCTTTTTCAACATTTTGTTTTCAAAGCAGAAACTTTAAACTTATGGTTTTTAATATATTTTATATGTAAGGACATAAGTAGGTAAAATGGATGGTAAAAACATAATGTATTTTTCTTGGAATTGATGGATAGAAGTTGAAGGATATAAGGGATTTCATGTTGAATTGATAGTCCTTTTCCCTATGCTATGATTATGGGTAGTCTCCTTCCTGTACCTAAATGTTGCGCAAGAATATTGAATGAAATATCACTCTTCTTTCTTAGTATTAAATGATAAAATATATTTATGCATCAGAAGTTATGTATACTAACCATTTTTTAGGAGTCAAGTCATGGCACATTCAAGAATTCCAGCATGGCATTGAAAGGGTCAACGACAGCCATTACCTTCAGAAGCATAGCATAAATCAAGGAATTAAGTAAAGCATTTGAAGATAGGCATGTCGCAGAACTCTCGTGGAGGAATGAGTCAGTTAAGTTCCTTAGTAGACACCGCGCATAGATCTAGAACCATTACATGCTATATTCTGGGAAGAACTTGACGACTTACTATTGTTGTTTGAGATTTCTATTATGAGCACGATGTATCCATTAGTGATTCTCATTAATGGAGTGATCCTAGATTTATGTAGTAGTGTAGTTCCTCCTTGAATAAGTGAAATTATGTAGTTCCACAGGAGAGAGTTAGTTGATATAATTTCTGGAATAGAATTTGGCATTGTAGCACTATTTATTTTTCATGTACATTTCCTCCATGAATGAATAGAGTGCATAATTTGAGTTTCAGTCTCTTATCTTGATTTCATTTGTATTCACTCATCCAAGAGGGGCCACTTGGTGAGTAAATCATTTTATTATATTATAAGTTATTTCCTTGCTCATTAAGAAGTAAATAGAACTCTATTGTTCCTGCAGCCACTAGTAACAGAGCTAGTCCACTGTTCCTGCAGCATAGGTGAGCAGAGTAACCCCTACTCGTGATTACTATTTTCTTAGCATAATTGCATTCAATTGAGATAGTATGGATTCATGAAGCATAATTTATTTCGATTCCATAGGTTTAGCCATGAGAATCAAGGAGGTTTGAAGCATATACTTTGCAAACACCATTCCAAGTTTACGTCCCTGGTTGATAATTAAATGAGACTAAATAATCTACTTAGCAGCCATTTAGGGTGTCCAATCCTGAAGTAGTAGTCCAATGCTCTGTGTTTCTGAGATGATTATTTGGCCAAGCATTTTTGGTGCCGCTGTCGGGGATGGTGTTAGTTCAAGCCCACTTTGGTGTTCATGATTCCAGTTTTTATAATTTAGGATTTAATTTCAAGCGAGCATTTTATGTATAGAAGAAGAGATCCTCGCGAAATATTCCTTCCTCGTCAATACTAGGCTGAACCATTTGATCTTTTTAACCCTAAGTCTAAAGAACCCCAAGTAGATAGTGAAGAAGAAGACCTGTTTGAAAATCCATTTGCAGACGCCCAAGGAGAAATTTCATCACCCTCATCCTCTGAATAATCGCTACATTTAGAAGTCCTCTTTGATGAACCTGAGTATCATGACAACCCATTAGCTCTTATTATATACCAACCACCACCACAACAGCAACCAAGGCCCCCTCCAAGGATGGCTCGGCCTACCTTTCCCTTCCCAATTCCTCCTTAAGAAGGTAACCAAAACCGGAAGAACATTCCAGCCGCTGCACTACCAAAATTCTATGGACTTATCATTGAAGATCCAGAGACCTCCCTCTTCGAGTTTGATATCCTCTGCAAGAGCTATGACTACACAACTGATGCCCATAAGCTGAAGTTGTTTATGTCAACTCTTAAAGAGGCCTCTCTAAGGTGGTTCATGAGCCTCAGAGCTAATCTCGTAGAAAATTGGAATGCCATGAGTAACATGTTTCTTGCAAAATACAAAGAATACTATAGAGGATGGGATTTAAAAGGAGATGACATCTTCAAGATGTCACAGAAAGAGTATGAAACATTGGAAGACTATGTTTCCAGGTTTATGTTTAACTTGCTACACAATTCTCAACACTAGTTGAATGAGGAATCGCAAAAAAATCTATTCCTCAAAGGTGTCAATGAAGGAAGCATAGAAGCCTTGGACCTTATGGCTAGTGGTAATATCAACCAGAAAACTTGGGTAGAGATCAAGACCATATTTATGAATTAATCCAGGGCTATAGTAAAAAAAGGAAGAGGATTAAGGGACTTGCCTCAAAAGACAAATGGCTTCAAAGTGTCTAAGATAGAACTGTCCAACCTCCTGTCTGACTTCAAGTAGGACATTATCAATGATGTGGCCACTCAGTTGGACACCATGCAAGACTAAAGGAAGAAAGAGGATGTAGAAACTATGCTGGATAAATTATGCTCCCACAGCAAGGAGAAGAAAAGAAATTGTAAATGCAAAACTGTTGCATCCGCGGACACTACTTCAATGCCCACTGAGTTCAAAGCAATAGATGAGGAGAATGGAGAAGTCTTTTACATGGCTCAAAGGTGACCATGGGCTCAGAGACAAGGCATGCCTCAAGACCCCTTAAATCATTTTGGTTATAATAATAATAATAATAATAATAATAATAATAATAATAATAATAATAATAATAGTAATCAGTGGCAGAATAAAAACCCCCACAATTTTGTCCCTCAAGGACAGAATTGGAATAATAACTGGCCCAACCAGTAGCCACAGAATAACCAGAAATTTTAGTAGCCATAGTATAACCAAAACTTTCAACCTTAGTTTAACCCATATCAACAGCAATTTACTCTATATCAACAACAGTTTAACCCATACCAGCAGCCACAATAGAATAACTAATGGAAACCACATGGTAACTAGCAACAACAACCTCAGTGGGGACCCAATCAGCCTAATCAACAACAAGCTATTATGCCTCCACCTCTTGTAGCCAATAATAGTCCTCAGAAACTACAACTACCTGCCTAACCAAATCCAAATCCAAATAAGAAGCAACAAGCCTATTCACTACAAGTGAATGATATCCACCTAAGATCAGGGACCACATTGCCTGCACCAAGAGCACCCATAATAACTGATGTTTTTGATACTAAGGAAGCTTGTGACAATCAAAATATTGTTGTCCCACCTATTACACCACCTATTCCAGTTGAGAAAATCCCACCTTTTCCATAGAGATTGGCCCAACCTTCAATGTCCCCTAAAGAGAATACTATTGCAAATGACCTGATTGACCAACTGAAGAAAATGAATTTCCAAATACCATTATTAGATGCCCTCAAGTAAACTCCAATCTATAATAAAGCAATCAAGGAAGTCTGTATCAAGCACCTTGGTAGGAAGAAGAAAGATCCTAATACTGTCCATGTTCTTGGACAACTTTCTGATGTCATGCTTAGTAAAGCCTTGATGCCTAAATACTCTAATCTAAGGAGTCTAGTGGTTACCATTCACATTAATGGTATACAAATACATAATGTCTTGGTTGATCTAGGAGCCTCTATTAATGTTATGACTATGGATGTGTTGTTAAGGCTTAGTATCATTGGGTTGAGGGAAACACCCACTATTCTCTAGTTAGTTGATAAATCAACTATCAAACCAGATGGTATGGTAGAGGATATTTTTGTCTACACAGGTCCTGATCAAGTCACCCGCAAATGTGTCCACGAAGATGAGACCTATGAAATCCTTCAGGCATGTCATGATGAGCCATGTGGTGGCCATTTTTCCATAAAAAAGAACAGCATACAAGGTATTGACAACCAGTTATTATTGGCCTACATTACATAAAGATCCAGGTAAGAATACCCAACACTATGATTGATGCCAAAGGATGGGACGTCCCATGAAGACTGATGAAATGCCCTTGCAGCCTCAGGTGGTGATAACATTGTTTGACAAGTAGGGCATTGACTTTGTTGGCCCAATTGAGCCATCTTCACATGGCAAGTCTTATATCTTAGTATGCACTGTTTACACCACAAAATGGGTTGAAGGAAAAGCAACGAGGCATGCAAGGGACCATAAGGTAGCATATTTTTTGTACGAATTTATTTTTACTAGGTTTGAAGTGCCTCGAGAAATAGTAACAGATCAAGGGGCATAGTTCACCTCTAACCTTATTATTGAATTGATGAATGAGTACATGGTGAGGAATGGTAAATATTCACCATACCATCCTCAGGCCAATGGACATGCTGAGATCACAAATTGGGAGATAGAGGCCATTCTACCAAAAATAGTTGCCATTCACAAAAAGGATTGGGCTACTCGACTTCCTGAAGCCATCTGGGCTTACCGCACAACTTGGAAAACCACTACTGGATTCACTCCTTTTGAGTTGGTCTATGGGAAATCTACATCCATGCCTATTGAGTTTCACCATAAGACTCTTAGGATGGCATTGGAATTGGATATTAACCTAAATAAAGCACAAGAGGATAGGCTCTTGCAGCTCAATGGATTGGATGAATACAGGAAATCTACACTTCATAACATAGAATTGATTTAAAAGTAGTGAAAGAAGTGGCATGACAGATAAGGATTATTTAGAAATAGAGGGATTTTGCAATAATTCTGGTCAAGATTCTGATGACAATTTAGAGAATCTTCCTCCTAATGAATTTTCTGCAGTGAATGAGGACATTATGGAAAAATTGTTTGAAAAGTTGAGAAAGGATGGATTGGACACATTAGCCAAGGAAGTTGAATCATCCCAAGTGAATGATTCAATAAAAACCCTTGTCATTTGGAAAGGAAAAGCTTCCATTGATAAATCCTGCAAAGAAGATGACTCACTAAAAACTTATGACAAGGGGAAAGGGGCTAATTTCACTAATGTGGAGGAAGTAAAGATCCCTCAAACTGCATCTGGGTGGATTAATGTTCTTCATCAAGAACCCATGCCACCTTCAGATTTGTCCACACCGTTAGTAGCAGGATTGAGTGTGTACCAAAATATCACCTGGGAAAAGACACAATGGGAACTGGAGATAGAGAAATTAAAAAGGATAATTGAGGAGTAGGCTTGTCAACTTGAGAAGAAAATAAATTAGATTGCAGTATTGGAGAGGAGAACTGAGCAGATCACTGAATTGATTCCTGCAGCAATGGCATGTAGGTCACCTTCTCCAGTTTAAGCATTGCTCCTTAAAGAACAATTTGTTAACTTTCAATTGATAAGGATTGTTGAGGGATTAAATCCTTCCATTGCTACACTTCATGACTTTTATGATGTGTTCCGGTCAACTCCTATGCCCATCAAGAATCTATTATATGAATTGTATCTACACAGTCTAACTGTGCCTAACAATAGAGAATGTAATTCACTTCTTTACGTAGGAGATGTGTAGTTGAGGGCAGTTATGTCCTGGAAGAAGAGTGGGATTAGCAGTGAGCATCAGGCTCTCCCATATCGAAGCAGTGAGATAGACACACCCCTTATGATGAGACCTGAAGTGCAAAGCTCTAGGTCAAGATTCCTTGATTGGATTTCAATCACGATGAACCCTAGTGGGTCTCGCAAGGTTCTTCCAGTCAGAGAACATGGATATGTAGATTGGGAAAAACATTCTTCACAAGATGTTGAGGCTACGATTGTAGCTTGTAGGCAGTGGTAGATAAGGGTGCCCCATGACTTAAAAATCAGGGAGCCCCATTCTCCGTAGAATTTAACTCTTGCTAATCATCATATCCCATGGTTTATAATGTTGGGCCACACACAGCTACATTATTGGATGCCCTTAAGGGTTGAACCTCCAATCTTCCTGCAGCCTTTATAGGCAGTAAATGAGAACGCAGAAGAGCATGATATGGTTAAGGAAATACAGAGGTGGGACAGACTTCAGAACAACCTTGGATACTTCAATTACGTTGTTGATGAACCAGGTGAGAAGAACGCTAGTGACCTAAGGCTTAGGGCTGTTGGAATAATGATACATTTGGCATCAGTGAATGCACTTAGTGAAAACACTTATTCGGTTTTGAATGCTTACCGAGCTTATCACTCAGCCCACAGCCTATACCGAGCATTCAGCAAAGCTCACCGATCAAATAGTTCAAACCGAGCAGTAAGGCAATCACCGAGCACATGACAAAAACAACAGTTACCGAGTAGACGGTAGTTACCGAGTCATCAGTCGATGACAACCGAGAAGTCAGTTTCTACCGAGTCATCAGTGGTTACCGAGTGACAATGCATTTACTGAGTCACCACAGCTACCGAGTTCCAAGCTACACTTCGGGACTAGTATGGACCGAGCCTCTACTCTTACCGAGAGCATGACGATGCCGAGTACAGTAGTGGATGCCGAGTATCAGAAGATC
>MU227013.1:1530623-1547947 GCA_018584345.1 Thuja plicata
TTGCAGTAGAGTAAATGAATAAATGGTTAGAAAATATAAAAGTGCAGAAATGTATTAAAGTTTTAAGTGTTACTGATTCACCCCTCCCCTCTCAGTAACTCTGTTAATCCTGAATATTTCCAACATAGGGCCAGCATCCATAATTTCATGATTGCTGGAGACCAACAATAGTGCAGTTGGGGGGAATGATGAGCCTGTCAAAAGGTCATCTTTTCCATGTATTTACTTTCCTTTTTCAGCATTTTGTTTTCAAAGAAAAAACTTTAAACTTAAGGTTTTTTATATATTTTATATGTAAGGACATAAGTAGGTAAAATGGATGGTAAAAACATAATGTATTTTGCGTTGAATTGATGGATAGAAGTTGCAGGATATAAGTGATTGCATGTTGAATAGATAGTCCTTTTCCCTATGCTATGATTATGGGTAGTCTCCTTCCTGTAGCCGAATGTTGTGCAAGAGTATTGAATGAAATCTCACACGTCTTTCTTAGTATTAAATGATAAAATATATTTATGCGTCAGAAGTTATGTATGCTAACCATTTTGTAGGATTCAAGTCATGGTACATTCAAGAATTCCAGCATGGTGTTGAAAGGGTCAATGACAGCCATTACCTTTAGAAGTGCCAGCATAAAGCAAGGAATTAAGTAAAGTGGTTGAAGATGGGTGTGTCGCAGAACTCTCGTGGAGGAACGAGTTAGTTCAGTTCTTGAGTAGACACCATGCGCATATCTAGAACCACTGCATGCTATATTCTGGGAAGAACTTGAAGAACTACTATTGTTGTTTGATATTTATGTTATGAGCATGATGTATCCATTAGTGATCCTCATTAATGGACTGATCCTATATTTAGGTAGTAGTGTAGTTCCTCCTTAAATAAGTGGAATTCTGTAGCTCTACAGGAGAGAGTTAGTTGATATAATTTCTGGAATAGAATTTAGCATTGTAGCACTGTTTATTTTCCAAGTACATTTCCTCCATGAATGAATAGAGTGCATAATTTGAGTTTCAGTCTCTTATCTTGATTGCATTTCTATTCACTCATCCAAGGGGTCCCACTTGGTGAGTGAATCATTTTATTAGATTAGTAGTTATTTCCTTTCGCATTAAGAAGTAAATAGAACTTTATTGTTCCTGCAGCCACTAGGAACATAACTGGTGCAATGTTCCTACACCATAGGTGACCAGAGTAACCCCTACTTGTGATTACTATTTTCTTAGCATAACTGCATTCAATTGAGATAGTATAGATTCTTGAAGCATAATTTATTTCGATTCCATAGGTTTAGCCATGAGAATCAAGGAGGTTTGAAGTATATACTTTGCAAACACCATTCCAAGTTTACATCCTTGGTCGATAATTAAATGAGACTAAATAATCTACTTAGCAGCCATTTAGGGTGTCCAATCCTGAAGTAGCAATCCAATGCTATGTGTTTCTGAGATGATTGTTTGGCCAAGCAGTACAGTCACATGCATGTTCAATATGTGTTTGGAAGGATCAAACTAAGAGTGGTTTGAGACTATTTTGTGGTAGGGGAATCAATCTAAGTCCTTGCATTTACTCCATGAACCCATCTTCCACCACTTTATTAACAAACCAAGACTAACCTAGCTAATTTGGCCTGTGTGCTTTGTGAGAGTACAGGGGTGCAGGAGTGGAGTGAAGTATTAAGGCTTTTAGGGGTTTAAAAACTCCATAAACGATGTCTAGAAACCCAATCAGGTCTATTAGATCCTTTTGCAGTGGAAATTTAAGTCCAAACAACTATCTGGATAGGGCTATAAGGATTCCTAGGCTATTTAGTGTTCAACTATCCTTGGGTCTACAAGACCAAATCCATTGGTGGATTCTTGACCCTTGGGGTCTGTTTGAAGTCTTCAATCACTTAGTATAGGAGTTTTAAGTCTCTAGTGAGGGTTTATATTATTGTGCTTGGTTTAGGGAAGGTGTTCCTAAAGGAGAAATTCCATATTTCTACATCTTGGTATTGAGATTCAAGAGAGCATAGGGGAAGCATATTGATCCATTTGGAAAGTCAAAATACACCCTTGGAAGACATTGGTAGAGTTGGGGTGTCCAAGGAATGAGTTTGAATAGTTGATAAGGAGTTGGAGCCCATTAAGATCTTCTTGTAGTTCTCTCTGCATCACTATATAGGGTCCATGGAACATGTTCGAACCATTGCGAAAGTCCAGTGTAGCCCTTAGATGACTATTCCTTAAATGAGACTCCAATTCCTAGTAACCTGAGTTATAGGGTTAAGGCCCCATTTTTTTCGCGGAATTGGAATTGAGTCAAAACCTTATTATCACAAAATCAGGTTTTGAAATCCTGGTTTTGCATCTTGGGGAATTGGAATTTGACTCAAAACCTTATTATCACAAAACCAGGGTATGATTTCTAATTCCACCTATTTAGTGGGAAGATGATGCCACTCATTTTGGTGTCTAAACCCGGTTTTGCTTGACGAATCCAGAATTGCAATTTAGGGAAACAAACATCAGATTTGCAAAAATGAGAAGTGTCACTCCCAAAAACGGGAAGTGTCACTCCCAATTCCGTGAAATAAATGGGGCCTAAAGGATCATAACTCCAAATATTCCCAATAAACCTAGAGAAATAAACACAATTCCAAGTACCCTTTATGGATAACTCCCAAATACCAAAGCCAAGGGTTCTGAAGTTTTAAAAAATAGACTCAATCTCAACAAGCTCAGAGAGGCCTAATTGGACAATTAGGTCATTTTATTGAAGGAAGTAACCCAAAGATTTAGGGAAGGAAAAAAAAGTGTTTTTAATGCACTTGGCATGATCCCAAATGAGTCCAGGTTTTAATACAAGGATTGAATCAACTCCAAGTTAAGAATTACATCACTTTACCATTTTGGTCTCTGGTCACCACATAGAAATGTCAACCTTAATTCATCTAAAAAAAGAACCAATATTGACTTCCCTACAAACCAACTCTAGAATCATCAAGGAAACATATAAATCTCTCATTCCACCAAGGATTAGGAATTTCCAAGAATAGACAAGAGAGAAAACCAAAAATTTACAAAGGAAACACTGGTTGAAGAGGGTTTTAGCATAGTGCACAAAGGAAATACTCTAACATTCTTTCCCTATCTCTTAAGGGACTCTAACTGAAAGAAAAACAAGGTAATTCAATACTCCTTACATCCCAATTGGTCTCATCACCTATTGTGATTGTACAAATCGGTACAAAAATTTGAAATTTGACTATTATTGGAAAAATCAGTTATTTTATTGATTCAAAAACATAAATTAAATCATTGTTGTTCACCTCACTTTCCACCTTCTTGGAAGGGCTTATGAAAGAATTCCCCAATGGTTAAAACTATAATTCAAACCATATGTCTATTGGGGAATTTGTTTGGACATTACAATAAAAAACTGCAATGTTGTCAAAAACTTGCTTGACAACTTTTGACAGTTGCAGTGTCAACTGAGCAGTTGGTTCCAAGCAGTGTTAACCAAGTTACCAGTATTAATCAAGTTACAAGTGTTAACCGAGTTACCAGTGGTAACTTAGTTGCACTATAAGTGAAAACTTATTGCAACTAGTGAACCTAAGGTTCATTATTAACTTGAAATGACTTAAATACACTAGACAACCTAAATCCTAATATTTTGGGGCCCTTTGAAAATTGTTGACCAAGTGGCTTATGGATGCCAAATCTTGAAACCAAGTCTTACAAGTTGGGTCCAAATGGTTATAATAGAATAGTTAGGACTTAGGAATCCTCAAGACTCCGTAGGAGTCACACAAAGATGAGAAATTCAAGTTGTTGTAATGGGCGCTCCTGCACCATACTCCCCATGCTTTTTAGAGCACAAGTTCCTACTTGAGTCAATTTGATCAATGAAAGTGCCATGTTGTTTGATCCAGTCTTATTTCATCCATGTAGCATCAATTTCAGGTATTCCTTTCCATTTTACAAGGTACTGCATATAGGTTTGGGACATGGTCTGTTTGAGGACTTTAGATTCCAAAATCTTCTCCAATTCAACTGGTTTCCTAAGAGGGAGATTTGTAACAAAAAATAAACATCTGAAGGCTCTAAGATGTTTGAAGTACCTGCATTATCACAACCTACATCATCTTTGTGAGGGGTTAGATCAACTATGTTAAAGATTGGATAAATGGACAAGATAGGGGGAAGAGATAGTTCATAATCATTTTCACCCTTTTTTTGCAAAATTATACATGGGCCAACTCTCTTCATGTGTATTTTAGAGTATCTACCCTTTGGTAATCTCTCTTCCTTAAGGTATTCCTAAACTTTATCCCCAATTTGAAAATGGAATTCTCTCCTTCTCTAATCTACCGACTCTTTATAAGTTTGAGTTGTCTGTGGAAATTTAAACTTGACTTCTTCTTGGACTTGGGTAATGAGTTTTGCCAATTCATCTCCCTGAGCATTGACTTTGAAGTCTAAAGCTAAGTCTATCAAATCTATTGGGACTCTTGGGTGCAAACGATATACTATTTGGAAAGGTTTTTTTTGGGTGGATATATTAAAGGAATCATTTAAATATTTTTTTTCCCATGGGAGGATGAAATCCCAACTCTGATTATGTTTCTTGGTTAGATATTTGAGAAGGTTCCCAAGAGATCTATTCATCACTTCTGATTGGCCTTCAGATTTATGGTGATATGCAGTGCTGTAAGTTAAGTTGATCCCCAATTTCTTATGGAGTGTACAAAAAATATGTCCTCGAAAATTAACATCCCTATTTGAGACTATTGTTTTTGGTAGCCCATGAATTCTCACAAATTATTTGAAGAAGAGTTGGGTAATGTTGGAGGCATCATTTGTACTTTTGCAAGGGAAAAAGTGCACTATCTTGCTAAACCCTTCTACAATAGAAAAAACATTGTCAAATCCTTGTTTACTCTAGGAAAACCCATAATAAAATCCATGGAGATTGGCTCCCAAGGCCTAGTAGGTATTGGAAAAGGTTGGTATAGCCTCTGATTAGTGGATACACCCTTAGCTTGCTCACAGATAGTGTAGGATCCCACAAATTTCTTGATGTGCTTTTTCATCCTTGGCCAAAACAAACTTCTCTTAATCTATTCTAAAGTTTTATCTATGCCTAAATGGCCACCCATGCCACCACAATATTTCTCTTTGATGATATTCAATCTCAAAGAAATCCTAGGTATGCAAAGTTGAGAAAATTTGAACAAAAGATCATTTTGAATGAGGCATTTAGAAAATTTAGTGCACGATATTTCCCTACTAGTTGAGAACAAACCTTGAATGATTCTCAAAATTCTGGATCACTTACATAGAGATGCTTTGGAGCATCAATCCCAATGCTTTGTAGTTTTACTTATTCAATTAGAACAACCCTTCTATTGATTGCATCATCAACTTTGTTTTCTTGTCCTTTCTTGTGTTTCAGTGCGAAAGTGTATGCCTCCAATTGTTCCATCCATTTTATATTCTTAATACTCACTTTTTCCTGAGAATTTAGAAAGCTTAGTGCATGGTTGTCAGTATAGACAAAAAATTCTTTTGGTAAAAGGTAGTGTCTCCATTTTTTGATGGCCTGCACTACTACATACAATTCAAGGTCATAATTTGAATATCTTTTCTTAGAATCATTTAGTTTTTCATAGAAGAAAGTTATAGGCTTCACTTCTTGGCTTAGGAAAACACCAATATCTGGGTTGCTAGCATCTTTTTCCACAATAAATACCTTCCTAAAATCAGGTAGGGTCAATATAGGATATTGAGCCACCCTATTATTCAAATAATCAAAGGCATTATTTACTTCATTAGTCCAACAAAACTTAGTTTTCTTATCATTCTTAATGGTATCTGGCATGGGAGAGCATACATGACTTAAGTTATTACTAAACATTCTATTGAAAGTAGAAAGATCATGAAAGCTCCTTACCTCACCTTGATTTATTTGAGTGGGCCAATTGATAATGGCCTCCACCTTGCTAGGATCCATTTTCAGTGTTCCTTTAGAAATGACAAACTCAAAGAAAGTAAGTTCCCTCTGCATGAAAGTACATTTTTGCAAGTTGATGATTAATTTGTGGTAATGAAGTCTCTTTATCACCTACTCCAAATGGTTTAGATGTTCTTCTATGCTTCTACTATAAATTAGTATGTCATCAAGATAGATAACAACAAACTTGTCAATGAAATAAATGAAAATATCATTCATGAGTCTCATGAATGTGATTGGGGAATTACTTATCCCAAATGGCATCACAAGCCACTCAAATAACCCTTTATTTTTCTTTAATGTAGTCTTCCATTCATCCCCTAACCTAATTCTTATTTGGTGGTATCCTGATTTTAAGTCTATTTTGGAAAAGTAGAAAGAACTCCCAAGTTGATCAAGTAGGTCTTCAATCCTTGGAATAGGGAACATATACCTGATTGTTATTTTTTTTATATCCCTACTACCAGTTCATAATCTTCATGTTACATCCTTTTTAGGTGCTAAGACAGGAGCGAATGCACAAGGACTAATACTTTTTTGTATGAGGCCTTTTGTTAGCATATCTTTGAATTGCTTTGAAATCTCTATATTCTGATTTGGATTCATCTTATAGGGTGCTTTATTTGGAAATGTGGAACCTGGTATTAGATCAATCTGATGAGTGATATATCTAAGGGGTGGGAGGGAAGAGGGTAGATAATTTTCAATGACATCACTATATTTCTTTAGAAAATCTTTGACCTCTACTAGTATGGGTGCTATTTTATTAGATTCTTCCTTTTCCTTAGGCTTCATGATCAGTATGAAATTTTCCTCTTCTGATTATTTCTATGTTTTCACCATTTCTTTTTCCCCTATCATAATTACAGTGGGTTCCTTTTCTGATTTTTGGTCAGGCAGTGGCTTCCTTGTAAATTTTTTACCATCCCTAATAATGGTATACGTGGTCTTCCTACAGCTATAGGTTTCATCCATGTCATATTTCCATGGTCTTCCTAGTAGAATATGGAAATCATCCATCTCCATAAAATCACATAGTACTTATCCTTGAAGTCTCCTAGAGAAAATTCTATGATAGCATGTTCAGTGACTAGAGTTTGTTGCCCTTTAGTGAGCCAAGAAACATTATAAGGGAAAGGATGTGGTGTTTTCTTCAATTCTAATTTCTATACCATTTCCTTTGAAATCAAATTATTTGTTGAACCAGAGTCTATTAAAAAGTTACATACCTTTCCTTGGCACGTGATCCTTGTTTTGAACGGATATTTTCTTTGGGGTGCTTCTTGAGTGTGTGGTATTAGTAATAACTGAGAGGGGGGGGGGGGGGGGANGAGGGGGGGGGGGGGTGAATTAGGGGCTTCAAAAACTTTTCTTTATTCTAACCACCAATAAAATAAACCTCAAATTATTATGTCCCTTACAAGATGCATTCCATGAAATACTTTATAATATTTAACTGTCTATCAATTTTCCTTTTCTGACCTTATTCTCCTTGATTACCGATTAGCAATAAAACTTATTTACTGATAGTCAGTAAATATATAGAGTATACTGATAAATCTAGAAATGCATATGTGAAATGTAAAACATTAAAGTAATAAACCATACACACATAACATAAGGATTTTAACGTGGAAACCCTGTTAGGAGAAAAAACCACTGGGACTGGTACCCCAAATTTTCACTCTTCTAAAGTTAGCCCTATTAGAGCCAACCCTGGTAAAGGTTACAAAGACACTGTTAGGTGTGACCTTGTTAGAGGATTTTATACATAGATGTTGTCACTTAGTATCGGGCAAATCTTTTTGCTATCATTCTTGAATCAGCCTCCTTCTTAGACTGTCAATAGGATTTAGGAAAATCTAGTGCTACTTTCATGAATAAACCTTTTTGGCATTCCTTGGGATGTATCTCAATATATAGAAGACTGTTAAGTCCTGCTCTGTTAGAAGACTTGATGCTTCAATGGTTAAATTGAAACATAATGACCTATTTCTAATATAACTAGAATTTCATATTTTCAAATCTATTTAAGTACATTATCTCTCTCATCAATGTATTAATTCAATTCTTTGTGCTCCACACTTTCTGCTTTGTGATGATGTGCTTCATTGTTCGTCGGTGTCTGCAGAATTCTTTAGCTCTCCTTCAACTTGATTGATCAAGACTATATAAAGTTATCCTTCATCAGTTTATCTTTAGCATCCTCTTTCTATTCACTCCCCCTCTTTGTGATTATTCAAAAATGAATTAAGCTTGTGTCTTATATAGACATGATATTCACCATTTCTTGATTCTTGATTCTTGATTCTTGATTCTTGATTCTTAATTCTTGGCATGAAAAGCAATCCAGTCAATCTGATTTAAAGCACAACTCCTGATTTATCTCATAGTTATCTTTATGCTAACTTTAAAAATATTCTTTAAATCAATCACTTAACTCTGGCCGAATAAAACAATGAAAACAACTAGTTAAGTCTATCTTTCAGCTCTTGCCAGCTAGATATTTTGTTGTTTTCTGAACTCTCTGTTCTTTTAGTCAACTCTGTAGTTAGTCATTAGTGACAACTACCAGTTTCGTCAGTGTGACTCCAGTCATCTTTAGGCTCTCTGTCTGTCGGGCATCATTGAATTTTACTCATTGGGCAACACTGTTCTCAGCTCGTCGGGCATCCTATGAGTTTTCTTTGTCGGGATATACTATCTTCTGCTCATTGGGTATCACTATGACTTTGGTTCTTTGTCTTTACTGATGGTGTGCACTATGTTGGTGTTATCTGTCACTTAGTGAATACTTGATTTTTAAGCATTACAAAAAGTATAATCTTTATTCCATTGATTCTCTAAAGTCTTTGGCATTATATACATGACCATACAGATGATATCAAGTTGACATCAATGATAATACAAACCATTAACTGATTTAATGTCTTTCATTGTCTTCAACTTAAAATTATCAAACATTTAATCAGTTACATGTCATTAATCTCTCCCTTTGGCATTGATGGCAACATACAATATTATCACACTATATTATTTCTAATACAATATGAAATATAATTGTTGATATTCATCAAACTACCAAATAGTTTGTTTAGATAACTGATAAAAATGTCTAACTGTCGGTAAGCTCTGCATTAGCTTAGATTTGATTCTTGCAATTCTCTCTATGTTTCTTGTTCTAATGTGTTGTGTCCTTTCCTTGTTTCAATATCTCTCTTTTGATTATTCTTCTTCTTCTTCGATGTCTTTGTCTCTTGTCAGCAATGCTCCCTTTGGATATAATCTCTCCCTGTTGGAGTAATCTGATAATGGATAATCTTTCTTCTTTTTTCTGAAGACTGTGATAATATGAAAAATTTCTCTCCCTTTGACAATAATGCCAAAAAAATATCTTACAGATATCGAACATTAATGTCATATAATCATTTTCTTCCATCCATAATATATTCCTTGAATTTCCCTTATCCATCAGCAATAAAAAAATATGCTCTAGTGCTCAGTTCTAATTTATACCTTTCTGTATATATATGTAGCTATGAAGTTTATCCTTTTTCTTGCATCAACATGAATGATATTCTAATAATATATAGGCTGATGTAGCCTTCATTCTTTTACTGACTGGTAGACAAGGGTTTGACCCCTAGTCTCTTTTTCAGGTACTCAAATGTATCCTTGGATAGTGGCTTGGTGAAGATATTGGCCAATTGTCTTTTTGATTGTACATACTAAAATATCACCTCTTTTTCCTGAACTTGTTTTCTTAAATAATGATACTTGATTGCAATGTGTTTAGTCTTGGAATGCATGACTAGATTCTTGGAAATATTTATTGCACTAGTGTTATCACAATAGATAGTCACTGGTTCTAAGATCTTCATATGCATACCTTCTAGCAATTGTTTGATCCATGAAATATTTGACCAATTTGTAGCAGAAACAACATATTTTGCTTCTGCAGTAGACTGTGAGATGCATCCTTTCTTCTTGCTAATCCATGTGACAAGTCTGTCACCCATAAAAAAAATCTCCTCAAGTTGTGCTTTTTTGATCATCAAGTTTTCCAGCCCAAACAACGTCAGTAAACACTTTTAGTTCAATTTTTCCTTCTCTTTTATACTGTAAGAGAAATTCCTCAGTATTCTTCAAATATCTTAGGATTCTTTTCATAGCAGTCATATGTGATTCCTTGGGGTTAGCAGAAAATCCAGCAACAATTCCTACTGCATGTGCAATATTTGGTCTAGTGTGTACAACATACATGAGTTTTCCCATCATTGATCTATACAAAGTCTGATTTACCTCTGTTGTCTTGTCTTCCTTTGTTAACTTACATATAGTAGCCATTGGTATTCCAACTAGTTTGGAATCTTCCATCTTGAATACTTTCACGACCTCTTTGATGTATTTGGACTGTGTAATGAAACTACCTTCACTTTGTTGAATGATCTGTAGACCAAGAAAGAACTTGATCTCTCCAAAGATAGACATCTCAAATTATTTTCTCATCTCATTAGCAAATTATTTTCATAGCATATCATTTCCTCCAAATATGATGTCATCAACACATATTTCAACAATCAAAGTGTTACCATCAGTATCTTCTTTCAAATAAAGATTACTCTTTTTACTAGTCCTTATGAATCCAATACTTATTAGATAGGAATGAAGTCATTCATACTAGGCTCTAGGATCTTGTTTCAATCCTTACAAGGCTTTGTGAATTCTAAATACCATGTTCCTCTTCTCTGGATCAACAAACCCTTTTGGTTGCTCAATGTATACCTCTTCTTCAATTATTCCATTTAGGAATGCTGACTTGACATCCACTTGATATACTTTGAATCCTTTGAATGTAGCATAAGAAAGTAGTATCCAAGTACTCCTTCTAGCCTAGCAATAGGTGCAAAGGTTTCTCCATAGTCTATACCTTCTTCTTGTGCATACCCCTTGCATACTAGTCTTGCTTTGTTCCTTGTGACTTCTCCATTCTCGTTCATCTTATTCCTAAAAATCCATTTTGTACCAATGACATTCTTGTCATCTGGTCTTTGCACAAGTGACCATGTTTTTTTCTTCTCAATCTGCTCAATCTCATCATTCATAGAACTTATCCATTCTTCATTATCTATTATAGCATTGACAGATTTTGGCTCAAACTCACAAATTAAACAATTTGAGGTTAAAGACTTACTTCTTGTTCTTGTACCAGCTTTCTTATCTCCTATGATCTGGATCTCTAGATGGTTCCTTCTTACATAGCTTGCAAGTATAGGTATAGTTCTTTGTCTATCAACTTGATCATTTTATTGATCTTCATTCTGTTCTTAATTACCTTGCACATTATCTTGATTATTATCCTAACCATCAGTAACAATAGTCTAACCATTGGTTGCAACATTCTAATGTTTAGGGATTAAGCACTTTTTCTCGGGTAGAGTCTTGGGTTCTTCACAATATACAAACTTGTTGTAGACCTCTGGTTCTTTTGTTCTTTCCAGCTCATTGTTTTCTGCAAACTCATCAATCTTTACATTTTCACTTTCAACTATTTTGTTAGAGGCCTTGATAAGACATTTAAAAGCTTTGATTTTGGTAGAGTACCCCATAAAAATACCTTCATCACTTTTGGCATCAAGCTTTCCATTTCTATCATCCTTTAATACATAACATTGACTACCAAATATCTTGAAGTAACTTACATTGGGTGTTTTACCATACCATAGCTCATAAGGTGTCTTCTTTGTGTCCTTCAATTGTACTCTGTTAAGTGTATAGATAGAAGTGTTGAAAGCTTCTCTCCATAAAATTTGGGTGATGCCTTTCTCTATCATCAGTGTTCTTCCATAATCAACTATTGATCTGTTCCTTCTCTCAGCAATCTCATTTTGTTGTGGTGTTCTTGGTGTAGAAACTTGTCTTTTTATACAATGCTCATTACATAAATTAGTGAATTCATTTGATATAAATTCTCCTCCTCTATCTGATCTTAAACAATTCAAATCCTTACCACTTTGTTTTTCTACAATAGCCTTATACCACTTAAACATCTTGAATGCTTTAGATTTATCTTTTAGAAACATAACTATCATCATTCTAGAGTAATCATCAACAAAGAGAATAAAATATCTATCTCCATAATAGCTCTTTGTCCTCATAGGTCCACATAAATTAGTATGGACTAATTCTATAATATCATCAGATGTATGGGTTTTACTTTTGAAACTAGACTTTGTAATTTTACCTTTTTGATAATTTTTGCACATGATGTTGTCTGGCTTTGTTATTGTTGGTAAGCCTCTTACATTTCTTCTTTTGTCTATTTTTATCATGTTGTCAAAATTCACATGACAAAATATTTTGTGCCACCACAATATGTCTTCATTTCTAGTCATTAAGTAAGTGGTGTTAGTATCATTCAAATAGAATAAGTTACCTTTTGTCTGTTCACTGATACCAATCAGTTTTTCTGATTCATTGAATATCTTTGCCTTCTTGTTCTCAAATGCTACTCTGTGACCTCAATTATTCAGCTAAGAAAAACTCAACAAATTATAATTCAATCCTTTTACCCAATAAGCATTTTTACATTTAATAAGGTTATTCAACATTATAGTTCCTTTACCTTAAACTGGACAAGGTTTATCATTACCCATTCTTACTGTACCACCATTATAATACTCAAAATTATTAAACTTTTCTTTGTCACCGGTCATGTGGTGAGTGGAGAAACTATCTATAATCCAGATGTCATTCTTTCTAACCTTAGATATGAGTGTATTTTCTACATACCTTTCATATTCATCTGAATCATCTTTCACATCTACAAATGCCATCTCGATGTATTCATTAGGTTCGGTGTTAGTATCTTCATCTTTGCAAGCATCTAGGTAGCTATCTTTCTTTCCTTTATCCTTGTAGTCTCAGGTATCTCTTCTTTCTGATTTTTGGTAGCTTTTGTAATCCTTGTTATCACCTCTGTCAGATTTCTTCTCAAAAGATCTATCATTACCTTTGTCATATTTTCTTCTATTAGGATATGTTGCAGCAAAGTGTGCAATATCTCTACAATTAAAGCATACAAGTGGTAACTTTCCTTTGTGTTTACCTTTGCCTCTCTGCATTCTCCTTGCCATGAGAACTTATATTTCATCTAGATCTTCTTCTTCACTTTCACTTTCACTATCTCTTCTAAATGTGTGTCTTTCACTTAATTTTATTATTCTCATAGAAGACTTAAATTGAGACTCTAAGTTTAGTAAGACACTATTATCAAACTTATTCATCTCAAATGAAATCAGTCTACCAATTAAACTATCAAGAGTAACTGTGTTGTTTGCTACTACTCTCATTTCTTGAATAGAAAAAACTCTAATAGCATATACAGGCATTAAGGTTCTTAAGATTTTACTTACCACTGTCTCCTCTTCAAGTGTACCTCCAACACCTCGTATAGCATTGACTACTTCTTTTATTCTTGTGCTATACTGTGTGATATTTTCTCCTTCTTTCATTTTGATATCATCAAATTTTCCTCTAAGGCTTTCTGCCTTGGCTCTCAGAACATTTGTATCACCTCCATGTACAAGCTTCAGTTTGTCCCACATTTTCTTTTTAGTTTTGCAATCCTTGACATCTTCAAATTCAGCATTGGAGAGTGAGGAAGAAATCTCTATAACCATGCAGTTATGCTCATGCTTCTCTCTTAATTGATCTACTTTCAAAGCTCCTATAGGAAACACATATTCAATATCTATGTATTGAGTAATATCATTACCAATACCTGATAAGTGGAGTCTTATCCTACTCTGCCATGAAGTAAAGTTGTTTTTGTTCAACTTGGGCACATCTTGTCTATTCATCTTGTGATCCTGACTTAGGTCTTGAAACCTTCCTTCTAAGCACACAAGCTCTGATACTAATTGTTAGTAATAACTGACAGGGGGGTGAATCAGTAGCTTCAAAAAAAAAAAATTATTCTAACCACCAAACAAATAAAAATTAGATTATTGTGTCCCTTACAAGATGCATGCCATGAAATACTTTATAATAATTAACTGTCTCTCAGTTTTCCTTTTCTGACCTTATTCTCCTTGATTACTGATAAGCAGTAAAACTTATTTAATAATACTCAGTAAATATGTAGAGTATACCGATAAATCCAAAAATGCATATGTGAAATGTAAAACAGTAAAGTAATAAACCATACACACACAACACAAGGATTTTAACATGGAAACCCTATTAAGGGAAAAAACCACTGAGACCAGTACCCCAAATTTTCACTCTTTTGAAGCGAGCCCTGTTAGGAGCCAACCCTGTTAAAGGTTACAAACACACTGTTAGGTGTGACCTTTTTAGAGGATTTTATACATAGAGGTTGTCACTTAGTATCTGGCAACTTAGTTTTCTACCATCCTTGAATCAGCCTCCTTCTTAGAATTTCAATAGGCTTTAGGAAAATCTAGTGCTACTTTCATGAATCAACCTTTTTGGCACTCGTGTAGATGTACCTCAATATATAGAAGACTGTTAAGTCATACTCTATTAAGAGACTTGATGCTTCAATGGTTAAACTGAAACACAATGACCTGTTTCTAATGCAACTTGAATTGCAGATTTTTAGATCTATTTAAGTACATTACCTCTTTGATTAATGTATCAATTCAATTCCTTGTTCTCCACACTTTCTGATCTATGATGTTGTGCTTGACTGTTCATTGGTGTCTGCAGAATTCTTTAGCTCTCCTTCAACTTGATTGATCTAGACTGTATGAAGTTATCCTTCTGTACAATAAGAAATAGATAAAGGTTACTAAAATTTGAGATATAAAATTGGAATGTTATATTAATGTAAAAGGAAGGATTGAAGTAGAGATATGTTTATTAAGAATGTATAATGTACTAAGAATGATTGATTTGTTGATTATCTTGAAATGTAAGGTGTTGATGTGTAAATTGTCCTTTAAGTTTCTTAGAATGTATTGAATTCCTTAACCCTAATTGAATTGTATTGATTAAGTATTGCAATTGTGATTAAGGAGAAGATAAGATGTTCCTCTTTTATTCCCAAATGCACAAATGGAAGATCCAAATTGATCCACCCTAAGGAAGGGCAAATGTGCAAATGAATCAACTATTTGGAAAGGAGAATAACAAAGGGGATACCTTAAATTATGTTAATTATATGTATGGAAATGATATATTCTAGTAATTGAACAAATAGAAGAAATGCACTAACCTTGAAATATAGAAAATCAAAGAATGTTGTTTTCTAAGGTCTATATTGAGTTAAAAACTGATAGTTGATCCCGAACCGGAACATAGAGACAAACAAAACCCATAAATATTTTTTTGTTCTGATGTCGTCTTATGGAAAAGGTTGACCTTGACCCACAAATGTCAACCCTAACCCAATAATGTCGACCCTAACCTGCACAGATCTGAATCTGAAAGTGACTCTATTCAAGGATCCTGAATGTTTGCAAAAAAGGGTATCCAGATCTGGTCTCAAATCAACTATTCTACACTTGTACCTACAAGAAAAAGGAGATTGTTTGTTGTGGGGGAGGGGTTTGCCTTGGTCAAACCCTGGTTTTAGAATCGACCTCAAATATATGTAATTGAAATTGCAGAAATGGACAAAGTAAATGCGTAAATTCACCTTGCTTGAAAAATTCCTTGTGGTAGATTCGAATCCTTGAATCCACAAGTGTGCTTAAAAATGTGGAATGTAGAAAGGTAGGATGTCTTCAACCTCTTTCTTGTAGATCTCCAACACTAATTCTTGAATGGGTTCTTGAATTTGGAATAGGCTTGGAAGAAAGTGGATGGAGAGATCACCAAAAGTGCACTTTGTAGCTTCAATCCTTCAATGGCCTCCAATAGATCTCCTTCATGAAAATGGATACTTGAATGAATGAATGCTTGCTTGATGATGTTTCTCAATTGCTCAAGGATGCATAGACTTCAATAGAAAACTTAATATCCCTTCTTTATGCTTAGAAGACTTTGATAAAATGAGAGAGAAAGCTTCCCTTTTATATGGAATTAGGGCACAATCTTATAAGGAGGCCTACATAGGAGGATTAAATTCCCATTAAATCCTTTTACCCCTAGGAGAGGACCTATATTAAATATATTTAGGAATCAACGCTTTGAAACCTGAAACAGCTGACCCGGAAGCAGGAAATACTTTTTGCGAAGGCCAACCTCCAAAAACTATGAGACCCCAGGATCTAAACCCTGGGTCAAGGTCAAGGTCGAGGTCGATATAGACCTAAAAGGTCGACCCTAACCCTGAAGCCTAGAATCACCAATCTGTAGTCTAGAATGCAGAAATCAGGCTAAACAAGAGTGGAAAGAGGGACAGAATAGGGGGGAAGCCATGTCAAGATTAGGAACCCATTCAAGGTGCTTTCCATGACCCCAAACCACTTACTTAGAAGGCTAAACATGTCTACAATGGAAGTGCTTCCATTTTCTGACTATACATTTAGCCCCCACTTTAGCAAGAGTATGAGCTCAACACAAACTCTTGGTAAAGGAGAATATATAGAAAAGATAATCTTATTGAATCCAAAATGGATAAAGAAACCCTCAAGCCCCCAAGGGACTTAATTCTTTATCAACCCTAAGATCCTGATAAGAGAGACATCACTTGGTTAAGTAGAGAGAGAAAAGGGTGTGATTATCTCACCCAATGAGAACTTATGTCTCATTGTGAACCACACAAAAGGCGTAACTGGAAAGATAGAATTGAATTGCCTAGTGAATGTGGCTACTCACTAGTCAACCCATCAGGGAGATCTATTCTTAAAGTGATCAAATAATTGTAAATTGAAAACTAGTGGGATCAAGTGGTCCGTGTAAATTTAAACTGGAGGGATCAAGAGATCCCAAAAAAAGTAAAAATGTGACCATGCTTTAAGGATTAGTTTCTTTTAATCCATAAAGGGAAAAGGTTTTATATCTTGAAAAGTACTTTGAATGTGCATGTGTGCAGAAAGTGAGTAGATTGTATGCCCCCATGTTAACGTCATTGCTAACACTTTAACAGGAGCAATGGTTTTAATGGAAACATAAGCAACTCTACGGATTACATTTCCACTACGAGATACCCACGAAGGAAGACAAATCAAGGGAAATAAAAAATAAACATACATAAGAACACAAAAGGGATCTATCTAATGTGGGCTCAGTATGATCATAAGATAACATGTACATAGAAATATAATATTATTGCAAATGAATTGACATCATTCCCCAAAGAAAGTAGAACTACAATCACAAAGGAGGAAAGAAACATAAGAATTACGAAGAGG
>MU227013.1:1564556-1604270 GCA_018584345.1 Thuja plicata
GAGAGAGAGAGAGAGAGAGAGAGAGAGAGAGAGAGAGAGAGAGAGAGAGAGAGAGAGAGAGAGATTATTACATGAGCCCCAGTAAAATTATATGTCTCATGTTGTGAACCACACACAGAACAAAAAGTGCGCTCAATGTCTACTGATATTGTATGTCTTATTCTGGACCAAACAAAAAGTTTTGCAAGAGATGGAATTGAAAGTTCTAGCAAGATTTGTGGGTCATGATATTCAATCCATATAGGATCTTTCCTTGAAGATTGTATGTCAATAAGGGATCCAATGAAGATAAATGTGTCCTTAATGATTGTCATTCCATAAAGGATTGCAGGACAAAAGAGAGATCACTACTTAAGGATTGTATGTCCATTAAGGGATCCAAAGTTCATGGATCAGTATGTAAGGATTGCTTGTCCATTAAGGGATCCAAAGTGTAAAGAAACATTAAAATTGTGTGTGTGTGTGTGTGTGTGTGTGTGTGTGTGTGTGTGTGTGTGTGTGTGTGTGTGCGTGTGTGACAAAATGTGAGCAGACTGTATTCCCAAATTATAAAGATATTGTAAATGCCTTTGAAGAATAAATGAATTTAACATATAGTATGATCTTCTACTAGAAACTTCTCCACTATGAAATGCCTCCAAGAAAGAATAAATGAAGGGAATTGAGCACATGAAAAGAGAGAGAACATAAAGGACCTACAAGTTGTGTGGTTAGTCAGTCATGCACTAACTCAAGTATATTATAATTATGTCAAAATGAATTTTCATCATTCTCTAAATGAAGTAGGACTACAACACAAGAGAAGAAATGCACATAAGAGTTATGAAGAAGAGTCTTTTTGGCCAACATCACAGAGAACAAAATGAGAAAGGTGCTATTGATTTGCATCATCTCAAATAGACAACACAAAGGCACATTACAAATAATAGTACATGTACAACATAATATGTAACAATGTATATATCACAAGAAATATACACATAGAAGAATGATTACAACATGGTGATTCCTTTATCACCTTGCATGTACGGAGGAACTAGGGTCATTTAAATAAATCTAAACAAGACATATAAGGAGTAACACATCATGAGGGAAACACATCATAAAAAACAAGACAACAAAGAAAATAAAAAGAAAGGATCCACTATGAAAGAGGAGCTAGTAAAGTGTATTGTCTGCCCTCCCATCTTGATCCATAGTGTTAAGGGAAGGTGGGAAAATTGCAAGAGGAGAAACATAAAACAAAATAGATGAAACAATATCCAAATAAGGACCCTTCTATGAAGAAAGGTCACTATGTTGGTGATTAGGAGTGATAGATAGCAATCGGGATCAACAAGTGTACCACAAGAAAGAACATCATCAAACCTACCAACAATGTAAAGAGGACCATCATGTTCCTTAATTATTTTAGAAGAATAAAAGGTAATGTAGGTTTGAGGTGAAGGTTAAAGTTTAGGCTGAGATTGAGGTCTAACATGTTCAATGTGGTTGACAACATGAGAGGATTCATCAACTTTCTCATTATAATTAATGTCTTTGGGAGAAGAAGGTTGTTCAATTTTATTAGTCGAATGAGATGAAAAAGATTTAGTGTATATTTCTAAATTATTATTAGGAGGTGCAACTAATTTATTTTTATGGTTAATATCAAAATCTAGAGATATCGCATTAGAATAAATAAGCTCCTGAAACATAATCTTCAAGGAATAACATTTTTCAGTATCATGACTATGTTAATGATAGAATTGAAAAAAATATTTGAGATAAAACACTCTAGATATGGTGGTTTGGATGGGTCAATTGGTTTAATAGGATGAAGTTTAATTATGTTTTCATTTATTAAATTCAAAATAACATTATGGAAAGATTTAGAAAGTGGCTTAAAATTATGAAAAGGTCTAAACATAGATGACAAAGGATGCACACCTTTGGATGCTCCTTCCACTTGTTCATCAATTGTGTTGGAGTATTTGTTGGTTTTTGTGTAGTTTGAAGTCTTCTGAAACTTGTTGAAATTGGATGCGACATCACTCTTATGAATGGGAACATGAGCTAGTAAAGTGTTTCTCACAAATTAAATCACTTGAAGTTGATAATGATGAAGAATTACACAACATTTTTAAATGGAAGAAAAATTAGTTATGAGTATCTTATATCTAATGTCCTTTTGTAGGTTAATAATAAAAAGGCATTGTATGTCAACATCACACACAAGATAAGAAATTTGAGCATGCAAATGCCTAAATCTACACGTAAATTCACTAAATTTTTATTTAACACCTTGTTTACAATGCATGAAGTTAGTCAAATAAATTCCAGGACCAATGTTGTTTTGAAATTATTGAGTCAAAGAAGCAAGTTGTTGTTGCAAAGAAGAAACTATTTGAGATAAACTATTAATAGAAGAGTCAGTGGAAGAAAATATAGGAGGAGAAACATTAGAAATGTGAGTATTATAGTTTGAAATAGAGAGAATCTTTGAAGAAGCATGAAGCATGGTAGGAGGATTTTTGGAAGTAGGATTGGGATATGAAAAAGGAAAAATATGATAAGAAGGCATAGGGGAAGGTAATGAAACACATTTCACACTTGTAGGAAGAGAAAGAAGAATAGGATTAGGGAGAATCACATGTGTGGTGTTATAAGTTTGGATGGAAGTTGTGATAAGAGTATGGGAATAACAGGAAATACTAGGAATAGAAGTAGAGATATCCAAGGAAGTTTCAACATTTGTATTAGGGGAAAATAGCCAAATTATTGAGCATATTTTGTTATAGGTTTAACATTGGAATTATTAACATGTAAAATGCCACACAAAAGGTTAAGACCATGTTCATAAAGATGAATGAGTTTCTTTAAACCTTCTAAAATCCAAAGAGCTTCAGGATTATGATTCTGTTGAGCTCACCAATGTTCAAACTTTTCAAATTCATGTTTAATCGTATGCATTTGGGTAGGAGGAACTCTTAATGATTCATCTTCATAATGAGAAGAATGTGAAGATTTATTATCCATGATAGAATATGTGTGATTAGAATTCAAGGTAGTTTCATCAAGATTCCTAGGAAAGAATGGAGATTTAGGATTAAAGGAACCCACGAGTCTTCTTATAACCATAATACTATAGGTTGGAATCAAGTGATAAAGCTTATACACAAAGGAAAGAAAGAAAGGAAAGATGGGCAGTAAAATGTAATGTAAATAAAGATTATCACAATGCATAAAAAGTAAATATAGAGTTGGAAGAAGATTTTAATACCAAATGAAGCTACATTTAAATTTATACCATACAATCAAAACAAATTAGATCTCAATATGGAAATGGAAAATCTATCTAGCCCAAGTAGGCAAGAGATAAATAAAATCTAACCAAGATCAAAAGAAGAAGTGTAATAAGTTGGGTTTACCAAAATTTATATGGTCAAATGGGGATCAATGATAGACCACCAAGTCACACATATGCATTAATAACACCCTAAATGCTATCCTCTAGCAAAATTTGATTTTTAAAACCCAAAGATGCAAGGGCACAAATGCAAGATCTAGCTAAGGGGAGAATTTAGGGTGTTTTCCCTGTTTGTGATGTAGAAGTATGGAAGAAAATGATAGATACCTTATGTCTTTTATCAAGAGAAGTCATAACAATAAGGTACAATAAAAAATATGATCTAATGTATAAACTAGATATGAGATGTATGGAGAATAACATATGAACCAAAAAATGGAAGAGAAAGAAGTTGTGTAAATACTAATTTTTTTACGGACAGAGTCTTGAAATGTACAAGTACCTGAATCCAACAGTCTATGATCTGCAACACAATATAACACAAATAACTTTATCTTCTATCACATGAGAATGTCGAGAATGGTTTGAACTATACCCAGTTATAGTTTGAAGGTTCGACCTATACCCAATCTGCTCAAAATCAAAAATAGAAAACAAATTTGGGATCGTCTCCAGACTATCTTTCTAGTTTAGTAACTGAAATCTATAGTTTGAATGTTAGGGCATATATTGAATGTTTTACCTATACCCAATACTCTCAAAATTTTAAAAAAATGGATCTGGATATTTTTCAAATGGGTTCTGAAATCTACAACTAAATATCCACTTTGAACTTGTGCCTACACACAAAAGACAAGGGGAAATTGTTGGGGAAAAGCGGTTTTCCTTGGTCAAGTTCTTATTTAGGAATTAACCTTGATATTAAATAAGTAAAGCATGTAAAAAAATACAAATGTAAGTATTAACCTTACTTGATCAAACCCTTATGGATGGTTTCTGATCAGCTATACCCATATAGATGTATGCTTGCTTGATTGAATGTTGAATTTTAGGATGTAGGATATCTTCACCAATGTAATAGATCTACACTTAAAAAATAATAGACCATGGATTTATGTATAATTTATATTATTTAAGGAAAGGGATGAATAAATAACATGGATTCTCTTTCTCAATTGGGAAATCCACCGCTATTGTATCATCAAAGAGAGAATCACACAATAGTCTTCAAAACTTAGAGCCAAAACCTTGCTTGCTATAAAATTGCCTTAGGCGTGAATGCTTAGATATAATAGATATAATGGGAGATAATGGATCATAGATATGTCGTGGATGGAAAAATTAAGGGAAGAGGCCTCGTTTTATAGAGATTCCAAGGTTTAATTTTGTGGATGTCGTCATCACCGCACGAGAAAATATAAAATCCTAAAGGTATAGGTAGAAAGTGGTTTGACCTGTACATGGTATAGGTTGATCCTGGTTCTAGCTATACCCAAGAGGGTAAATTTCAAGGCAAATTTTAAGGGGTGGAATACGTATTAAGGGGCTCAAGGAAAAATAGAGAGAAAATTGGGCATATCAAACATAAACACATCCATAATTGATGAGATCATTAAACTTGAGCCCAAAAAAAAATGCCTATACAAATTTATGTCCCTTCTTTCTGTTTGAGACTCCAAATCGGTAATCGCATTCTTCAATTGTTAGTTCAAACTAATAATCAACCTAAAATAAACGTGTCACATAGAATAAGCTTTAAGTCTCTATCTTTAACATTTAATTTCTCAAATTTCCTAATGCAATATTATCATTATAATTATTTATAATATAATTATTTTAAAATATAAATAATTACTTAAATTCTATAATCTTACATTATTACTATTTTATATTTTTCCTTTCATATAATCTTGAACATTCTTCTATCGTTTGATTGAAATGACCTAACACTACAATCTTATTATTTGTTAATAACATTAATGGTTACAATATGCAGTAATCTTATTATTCACGACATTTACTAAAGTTTATATATTCGTATTTTTTTATTCTACCTCTGTTGAGAGATAGAGAGAACGCTCATCAAATTGAAAGGGGAAGTAGAAAAAGATGATAAATAATTAATAATAAGAGACAAGAGGATAATTTCCTTTATTCCAGCATAGGTCATCTAAAAACTTGGTGATATGTGTCCTATACATGGGCTCTCGGAGAGAACATCCCAAGATAATCCTTCAAAAAGAGTAAAATGGAATTTTACCCAAACCCAGAAATGAAACCTTATTAGAAAGAGCGTTATGCAGCCAGTAGAGGTAGAGTGTATTACCCAACTCTGTGGATATCATTATTTTATATTATTTTCTTTTAAAAAAATAAATTCAGTCTTTATCGAAAAAAAGATTTGGGGTTTTACTTTTAGACAACCCTCAGAATGTAGTCGCATGTCCTTTCCTCCTTTACCCTCATTCATAATAGTTTATGGAAAATATTAATTCATGGTCATTGTTGAAGCTTTCAATGTTTTTATTTTCTTAATTTACGCTCTATTCATTCAAGTGTTGTTATTAGTTGGGAGGATATGCTTTTTGAAGTCGCAAATTGGTCAAATAGGGCTATGGAGCTGCACATCATGAGCCAATATACTAAGAAGGGTTTAATTGGATAAGGTTCACAATGAATCCTATAAAATAGTAAATGGGGAGGATAAAACACAACATCTTATAGGGTGATTGGATCATTTGACCCAATTAAGATAGAAAGGTATTATGAAGGTGGTTCCATCCTTCATTCTTATTTTTAATTTAATTTTTTTTATTGACATGCTCCAATTCATTTTTCTTCCCTAAGATGCAAGACTTGTACTTTCATGATAATTTTTTGTTATCTCTCACATACTTTGTAATGAAATTAAGGAAATAATAGAATAAATGTGTCTGCTTTGTTGATTGCGGGGGACATGTAGATCAAGTAATATATGGTATAATCCTCATGGTGATTTTCCTCTTAGAACATACCTATAAAATGAACATCCTAGGCTTATCTAGTTTGTAGAAAAATTAGCTTTCTTTTTTTCACCTCATATTAATAATATGCATAATTTCTAGAGTTACAAGAAATTTTGAATGTACAATGGAGCCCCAAACTAGTTATAGGGCACTCTCACTACAAATTCTAACAATTTTTTTTAAACAAATAAATATTCTAACTGTTGGTTTTTCTAAATACAAATAAAAGGGTTTAGCTTTTTATACAAGTAAAATTTGACTTGATTTTAGTATATCTATATTCAATTATGAAAATTCTTTCTTGGTAGTGAATGTAAATATAGCTAAGGACACATATTCAAATTACTAGCTTCTTTTCTAAAGAATTTTTTTTTGTCCTAGTCACTTGTAAAATAATTTCCATAGAAGAATGAACAATATACAATATATAAGTTAAAAACTTTAAATATTCCTTTCTAAAAATTATAAATTGCAAGAGACATTCTTCATTAGGCACATAGTACAAATTCACATCATTACACAATCAATCAAAATATTACCTTCTTGTTTTCATTGAACATCATTGGCCAGAACTTATGCATATTTTTTCATTGGACAAAACTTGCACATTTTATGTATACCTTTTCATTAAAAAAACATTCTCATTGAAGAACATTTTGCATATCATGACATATGACCAATACAAGCTCAATTCCCATATAACATCAAGGAAATTCACCTCCAAGCCCAAGCTAGGGAAGCCTCATGGTAACAAAATGGTGGAGGAGGACCTAGGCATGAAGTCCTCCATTTGTTGTGAGAAGTATTTTTAATGTTTTCTAGGAGTGTTTAGGAAAGTATAGGATCAAGTTGAAATGATCTAGGAGAGTTTGTGTTAAGTTGTGTAGGTTTATGGTCTAAGTGACATTTATGAGGTCCTCATGGACAAAGTGGGCCAGAATGTGTGTTTGGTAGCCAAAGTGCTTGGAAGGACATTTTTGGAGTGTTTAAGGTTTTAGGACTTGATTTTTGACCTTTTGGATCCAACCATGAAGTTAAAAAGGTAAAAGAGAAAAGAATCTCAAAACTGTAAAAGTTACTTGAGCAACTTTGCAACTTTTAAATGTTGCTCAACAAATTTTTTGTCAAAATATGGAAAACTTCCTAAAGTCAATTATGGGTCGGTTCTAACTATTGTAATGGTTTATATACACATATTTAAGGGTATTGGAATCATTTATGAGGTTGGTTGCCATTTGACACAAATTGAGAAGTGTTTGGAAGGAATATTTACTTTTTTTTCTCTGAGTTTTGTTACAATCATTAAAAAATGAATTAAATTGCTTTATATTTTGATGTAACTAGGTTATACATGTTTTTTTACTATTATAATGAAGTGGGTTACCTTTGAGAGTTTTTTTTGTGCATCCTACGTAAATAATCTTCCTGCTCTATGTTCTTTGGACCAGACAAGACTATAAATATGAAAATGACTCCCTAGGCATTTCCAACAATGGGAAACATCTATTCCTTAGAGAAATGGTAGAGGGGTCATTTTACAATAGGATAGGATTGAATGAAGAGGTCCAATGTATCGAGGATGATCTTGGTAAGGTGAAAATAATATGTAAGCATTGGTGGAGGCGATTGAATCCATTTCATTTGGTTTTATGAATATTTTCTACAAATAGGCATATTTGCCATTCTTTTAAGGACTCGGTCACTCATGGTTTTCATGTACAGTACAGATGACTTGAGGACCCTAGCCATAAATGTCGTTTGTGTTTCTAAAAAGGGTATCTAGATCAAAGATTAGTTTTGTGGTTCCATTGTGAATTTTCAATGTTAATGTTATTTAGGAGTCTGATTAGCGCTACAAGGAACTCCTAGGCCTACTTCTTGAAACAAGGGATATCGTGAATGTACATATGAGATATGGCTCTGAATATTCAAGAATGAATTAATTGGACAAAATGAACTGTAATAACTATTTTTTAAGTGTTTTTGAGGAGGTTGAGTAGTTGAGGTGGAATATACCCTTGTAGGTTCAGTGTAGTATGGGCTCATTATTGATGGAGAGGTTCTTGAAGTGAAGGGTAATTAAATCCAGTATTCTACCCTTAGGTTAGGGTTTGTGAATAATCTCTAATAGGTCTAATAGAAGAGGCCTAAAGCGAGTCAAGACAACTCAGGAGAAAGTATCCCCCTATCATATTTGTATCAATGACCTTAAAGATTTGGGATAGGAAGGTATATGTGTGACCTTGAATCAGTTGGTGAATTAATCATGGTGATGAATGAAGAGTTGGCTAAGAAGATAGATGAATGGGAGGATGAGAAAAAATTCCTAAGAAAATAGTTAGTAGAGATAGAAACTAAGCTTGACGTAGTGTAAGCTAGGACAACATAAGTGATTTAAAAGGTAAAGTGACAAAAGGAAAAGGCAAGTCAGTTGAAGAAGAAGATGAAGTGTCAGAGCCTGATCTAGTACTACAAAAGGAGCCATCCCTTAGGGATCTAAAAGCCATGATTGGAAAGTAATTGGAAAGTGTGCCCCTATTTAACAGAAATATGGAACTAGAGATGTTCATGGAGTGCATAGAGGGTTTAGAAAACCACTTTGAATGTGAAAGTGTAACAGATTCTTGAAAGGTGAAAGTAGCCAAAACAAGGTTGAGAGGGACTAAACTCACATGGTGGAAGTTTGTGCAAGATGAATGATTAAAGTAAGGAAAGAACCAAATATCCACATGGAAAGGTATGTTTTCAAAGATAAGGGATACCTATATTCCAGAGGACTATGACTTACAACTTCATAAGAAGAGGAAGAATCTAAGACAAAATAATTTAGAGGTGACTTCCTATACAAATGAATTTTAAAAATTGTGCCTAAAGTCTAAGGTGACAGAGGATGAAAGTGTAAAAGTGGCTCATTACCTAAATGGGTTGAGGTGAATTATCCAAGATGAAATAAGTCTCTTGAAACCTACCACTATGCAGAAGTGTTATCAACTAGGTCTTAAGTTTGAGGAGAGGATCAAGAAAAAGTATGAAGCAAATAGCAGAGGTAGATTGATATAACAAACAATTATTTCTCTCCTACCCTATCCTCAAGTAGGGTATTCAATAGGCCTCTTCTCTAGCCTAAGTAGGTTTCTTCACTAACCCTAACCTTCAAGGATCCCTCTCTCAAGATCCCACTCAATTTCAGCTTGAGTATACAACAAGAAAACAAACCGCTTCAACACCTAGCCATAGTGCTCTTCTTTCCCTTCTTCACAAACTAATCAAAATGGGTCCAACCCTCTTCCATATAGAGGTTTAGTCTCCTATATTTTTAATTGGATCCAATCTAATGTCCATAAACTCCCTTTTCACTGAAACCCTCAACGAGTTCCAAGAACAAAGCAAAGTTCACCCAAAATATGGCTACAAGCATTAGGCCTAATTAGGCTCTTTTCCTGCAATAACTTGTAAAAATCCTTAACAAGTTGTTAAAATAGAAATGGATACAGATACCCTTTATTAAGACACTAAATATTTTCTAGGTCTTTTTTCCCAAAAGTGTTCGTATAGTGACTCCTATAATCATGCCTAAAAATTAGGGTTTATAGGCATTAAATCTGTCTGCACAAAAGAAATTGTTCTTGGCACACCAAAATCCTCACCCAATCCTCTCCTTCAAGTTGGGAATCCTCCACACAACACTCTACCTCTCCATAATCATTGATTGAAGCAATGAATGCTTTAAATCCCTCCCATTATCTTTGGAGCTTCGTGTGATCCCTTGCCATGAGACTCTGGCTCGCCTAGGACATCACATTAAAATTAGCTCCCATGATTTAAAGGTCCCCTCCTTCACTGTACCATATGTACATGGATTCATATCACTAGTGCCAAAGGTCTGTGTATATTCCACAGTGAGAAGAGGATCTATGAACCTATATTTACCAGTTGCCTGGTTCAGACCAGCGACTGGACAGAAAACAAATTAATTTACAAGACAAACTAGAACCATACAAAATGGAAATCCAACACCACACAGAAAATTAAAAACACTTAATCTAACACTTCCATGGATTACAATACTCAATTCAATCTATTAAAACACCAATTTCTTAGAAATAATAACTGTGACTTTTCTTCCTATTACCCAGTCCATACACACAGTTACAAAAACAAGCAAACTCTTTGAAAAGGTCGAGAATAGCATTAAGTAGTTCACCAAGACACAAAATCAATAGTTTCAGATAGTTATGAAACCAATTGCTCAAAGTTTCAATTATGCAACAAATGTTGTCAATGACAACATTGACAGATTTTACATCTCTTTGGATTTGCTATTCAAACTTGGTCATCAGTCCACCAAACTTAACCAAATGCCTATCTAAGGTGTTAGAACATTGAAATAGGACCTCAAGTCCCTTACTTGTCCAATTTGACATCATAATGTGTAAAACACCCTATTTGACCTAATGTGGATAATCTTTCAAATAATGTCACTAAGGACCTATTAAGGCATACTAAACTCACACACTTCACACTAGGACTTGTTTAGTCCCCTTATTGCACTAGTGGTTTTTCTAGGACCACTACAAGCCAAAAACATAATAGAAGGCCTAGGTTCCTTTCTAGCCCTACCTACGTGCTCATGCACCATATTCCCCCACAAAGGAAAGTTATATCACTCCTATGGATAACAAATCTTTAGAGATACCCACCTTTTTGAAGTTTGCTTCTGCAATCCATGAGGCCTTTGATTCAGGCTTATGCTTCCACTTGATTAGGTGTTCCATGTACACATTGTTCCTTATAGTCTACTTGACTCTTGAGTCCAGAAATCTGTCAGCTTCCAAATGAGGCTTTGGAGGTAATACACTAGTTTGAAAATCACCACTGACCCCTTGACTGCTTTGACCATTCTCTGATATCTACCCTTTGAATTGGATCAAGTCTTGTATATTGAACACCGGACATGTGCTCAAATTTGTAGGTAGGTCTATTTTATATGCATTAGCCCCATATTTGGCTAGGATCTTAAAGGTCCCACCCTCTTCATCTGAAGTTTAGTAGGGACACCCTTCTATAACTGAGCTTTGTTCAAATGAACCATCACATAGTCACCTACCTAAAACTAAATGTCTTTCCTCTTTTCATCAACTTTGGCCTTCAAATTTTATTGACTGTCTCAGATTCTTTGCTTGACATGTTCTTGGATCTCCTTCATGGTTTGGGTGAAGTCCTCAGCATGACCACTCTTGTATTCCATGCCTCCAAGATCCCTAATATCACACACACCTCTTGGGTGCATCTTATAAACTACCTCAAATGGGCTTCTCCCTTTCATTACGTTCATACTGTCATTGTATGCATACTCTACTTGGGGAATGACTACATCCCAAGTCTGACCATAGTCCTTGGTTACACACCTCAATAGGTTACCCAACACTCTATTGAACACCTTAGTTTATCCATTATTCTAAGGGTGGTAGGATGAACCAAAAGAAAGATTGGTACCCAATCTAGTCCACAATGTCCTCCAAAAATGGCTCATGAATTTCACATCCCTATCTGATACTATACTTAATGTAAGACCATAGATCCTCACAATCTCCTTAAAGAAAACATAGGCTATGTGGATAGCATCATTAGTAGTCTTGTCGGGTATGAAATGACCCATCTTGCTAAATTTGTCAACCAATACATAAATGTTGTCATATCCTTTCTTCGTTTTGGGTAGACCCACTATGAAGTCCATGCTCACACACTCCCATGACCTATTAGGGATTGGTAAAGGCTGATATAAACCTGCATTACTTATTCCTCATTTGGTTTTCATGCATACAACACATTGCTCCACATATTTGGTAACATGTCTTACCAACTTTGTCCAATGGTAGAACCTTTGCACAAGCTCCAATGTTTTTTTCATACCAAAGACCACTTAAACACCTATTGTGTTTCTCCTATATGAGATTCATTCTCATAGAGCCTCTTGGCACATATAACCTGTTACCCCTAAATAATAGTCCATTTTTCAAAGTAAAATCTTAGAACTTGCTATGTTAATGGTTCTTAAAATCAACACACATCTTGTATGCTTCCCCAAAGTCCTCATCTGCCTTGTAGAGATCTCTGAGACTATCAATTCCATTGCATTTCAATTGGATTTCTTAAACTGTCAACAACCTCCTTCTTAGTGCATCTGTAACCTTATTGAGCTTCCCTTTCATGTGCTTTATTTTAAATGTAAATTCTTGTAAATACTCCATCCATTTCAAATTCCTATTGCTTAGTTTCTACTGAGTATTAATGTAACTAAGAGCTTGGTTGTCAGTAAACACAAAAAAAATGTTTGGGCAATAGATTATGCCTCCACTTTCTAAGGGACTGAACTAAAGAATATAGTTCTAAGTCATAAGAAGAGTATTTCTTCTGTGCTTCAATTAGTTTCTCACTAAATAATTCCACTAGCCTTCCTTCTTGACTCAACACACCCCCTACTGCCATCCCACTTGCATCACATTGAATAGTAAATAGTTTCTCAAAGCTAGGTAATTGTAGGATAGGTTGGGTTTCTACTTGTTTCTTCAACATCTCAAAGGCTTTTCATGCTTCTAAATTCTGCCTAAACTTAGCTTTGACCCCACGCTTGATAGTATCTAATAAAGGAGAACAGATACCACTAAAGTTCCTAATAAATTTCCTATAAAATTGGGATAAGACATGAAAAATTATTACCTCAGTGGTTGTGGTAGGAAATGGCCAGTTTAGGATGGCTACAACTTTTTCTTGATCCATTTTCAAAGACCCTTTGGACACGACAAATCCCAGGTATACTAGTTCTTTCTTGAAGAACTCACATTTTTCAAGATTGATAGCCAGCTTCTCTGCATGCGATCTCTATAACACTGCTTCTACATGCTTGATATGCTCCTCCTTTGTCTTGCTAAATATAATTATATCATCAAGATATACAACTACAAACTTCCCTATGAATTCCTTGAGCACTTCATTCATGAGCCTCATGAGTATGCTTAGAGCATTTGTGAGGCCAAATGGCATCACAAGCCATTCATATAACTCATTTGTGGTCTTGAATTTCATTTTCCATTCATCCCCTTATTCCACCCTGATTTTGTTATAACCACTCTTCAAATCCAACTTGGTCAAGTACATTGCCCCTCCAAGGAAATCCATGAGATCCTCAATCCTAGGCATGGGGAACCTATACCTTGTTTTGATTTTGTTTATAGCCCTTGAATTTGTGCAAAGTCTCCATTTTCCTCCTTTCTTGGATGCCAACACAATTGGGACTACACATGGGCTTATACTCTTCTTGATCAAGCCTTGATCCAAGAGTTCTTGTACCTTCCTTGCAACTTCAAAATTTTGATCAAGGGTTAGCTTATAAGTTGCCTTATCAAGCAAATATACACCAAGGACAAAGTCTATCTAATGACTTATTACTCTTCTAGAAGCTAAGGTCGTTTGAGTACCATTACTCACTATATCTTTATAATTCTCAAGCAATACTTGTATCTTTGATGGTAATGGCTCCTTGACATGTTTTCCTTCCTCCTTAGGTCTGATCACAATAGATATCCTTCATTCTCATCATCTTTGAGATCCCCCACAATCTCCTTTTCACTACACAACATAACATTAGGATTCTTGGATTGTGGCCGTTCCTCTTCTAGCAAAGATTGAATCTTGAAATTTATGCCTCCTTTCTTTAATGTTATAGAATTATCCTTCCCATCCTATACTTCCCCATTGTCAAATTGCCAAGGCCTTCCTAGCAGAAAATAGCAAGCATCCATTGGTAGGATGTCATACAAGATTTTATCCTTATACCTTGCTATGTATAATTCAACCCATGTCTTCTCATTCACCAATACACTTTGTGCTTTGTTGAGCCATGTCACCTTATAGGGATTTACATGGGGTACTTTGGTCAACTTGAGTTTGTTGACTTCTTCCTCTGAGATGATATTATCAGTGGAACCAGAGTCCAGTATCACCTTACAAAGTTTTCCAAGGATCTTGCATCTTATCCTAAATAAAGGCATCATATGCTTGGGTTCAACCTTACTTGGTTTTCTTATCAATACCCTTCTAAACATTAAGTTCTCACCCATCTATGAATCTAGATTGTCAATCTCAAGAGCTTTGACACTTGAAGTGTCTTCATGGGCATATGCTATTCTTTTTTCACTATTTAATGTAGTAGGATTTTGAGGACATCTATATGCTGGGTGGCCTAGTTGACCATAGTTGTAACACTTCATACTTGTAAATTATGAATTACTTCTACCTCCTCTTCCTATGCTAGGTCCTTGACTACCTCTACCTCTATTATAGCTTCCTCTTGGATTGTTTTCCCCACTATGCTTTGTTAATTTATTTTTACCTTGATTCCTTTTTTCATTACCTCTCCCTTGGTAGCCTCTTCTTTGACCCCTTTGGTCTATTCCTCTACCTCTGTTATTGAAGTGAGAGTCACCTATCTTCTTGTTCTTTTCCTCCACTCTTAGGGCTGATTGATGACACCTCTGAACTATAGTTGGTGTCCACAAACTAATTTCTTCTTGGATGTTCCATTTCAAACCACCCAAGTACCTTGCCACCTTGATACATTCTTATTCTTTCTGCTTGGATCTAATACATAACCTTTGGAATTCCTCTATATAAGAGGCCACATCCAGGTCTTTTTGCTTCAAATTATTTCTTTCCCTATGGAGTTGAATCTCATAGTCTTCAGGTAGATAATTCTCCTTTAGCTTGGTCACTATTGCATTCCAATTGGCTATGGATTTCTCACCCAATCTAACCCTCTCATCTTTAAGGTATTTCAACTATGTTAGGGATGACCCTCTGAGTCTTTATATTTCCACCTTGATCTTTTGTGCTTTAGGTACTCCTTCATACTTGAAATTTTTTTCCATTCCTTTAATCCAATCCATCACTGCATCAATATTCATCTTTCAAATAAATAGTGGTATACACTCAAATTACTTTCCTCCTAGGGATTTTATGACTTTCAAGAAGGGATCTTCATTCAAGATAGGTTCTGGTTTAGGGATAAGATCTTCTTCAGTAATCTTTTGACCCTTATCACTTCTTTCAACTTCCTTGTTCCTAGCTGCTACATTTGCAACTTCTTCTAGCCTTATCTTCATTCCTTCTAAGGCCTTTTCAAGGATTATTTTCTTCTCCTTCTTCCTCATCCACCTATTTATCTATATCTTTATTAGTCACCATCCTTGACTCTCCTACTGATTCACTAGTATCTGCAGACATACACTAACTTCCCAGGTCTTTAACTTTCTTTGATACCACTCTCATCTAACAAACAAGCCTTGCTCTCCTACCCTATCCTCAAATAGGGTCTTCAATAGTCCTCTTCTCTATCCTAAGTAGGGTTCTTCACTAAACATAACATTCAAGGATGCATCTCTGAAGATCCCACTCAATTTAAGCTTGAGTACACAAACAAGAAAACCAAACTGCTTCAACACCTAGCTATAGTGCTCTTCTTTCCCTTCTTCACAAACAAGTCCAAATGGATCCAGAACTCTTCCATATGGATATTTAGTCTCCTGTATTTTTAATTGGATCCAATACAATGTCCTCAAACTCCCTTCGCAGTGACACCCTAAACAAGTTCCAAGAACAAAGCCAAATTCACCCAAAATAGGGCTACAAGCATTAGGCCTAATTAGGCTCTTTTCAAGAAATAACTTGTAAAACTCTTTAAAAAGTTGGAAAAATAGAAATGGATACAGATACCCTTTATCAAGACACTAAATTTTTTCTAGGTCTTGTTTCCCAAACGTGTCTGGATAGTGACTCCTATAATCATGCCTAAAAATTAGAGTTTCTAAGCACTAAGTATGTCTGCACAAAAGAACTTGTTCTTGGCACACTAAAATCCTCACCCAATCCTCTCCTTAAAGTTGGGGCTCCTCCACACACCACTCTACCTCTCCACAATCACCGATTGAAGAAATGAATGCTTTCAATTTCCCCCGTTACCTCTGCAGCTTCATGTGATCTCTAGCCATGCAACTCTAGCTTGCCTAGGGAATTACATTAAGAATAGCTCCCATGCTTTCCACGGCCCCTCTTTCATTGTACAATATGTACATGGAGTCATCTCCCTAATCCCAAAGGCCCATGCAGATTCCACAGTGGGAAGAGGATCTATGACCCCATCTTCACCAATTGCCTAGTTTAGACCAACGACTGGACTAAAAACAAATTAATTTACAAGACTAACTAGAACCTTACAAAATGGAAATCCAACACCACAGAAAAAACTTAAAAATACCTACTCTAACATTTCCATGGATTAGAGTACTTAATTCAATCGATTAAACACCAATTTCTCAGAAAAACAATAACTGTGACTGTTCTTCCTATTACCCAGTCCGTACACACACTTGAAAAAACAATCCAAACCTTTCAATAGGTCAAGGATAGCCTTAAGTACTTTACCAAGATAAAAAATCAATGGTTTCAGAAAATTATGAAGCAAATGTTGTCAATGTTGTCAATGACAACATTCACAACTTTTACATCTTTTTGGATTTGCTATCCAAATTTGGTCATCAGTCCACCAAACTTAACCAAATGCATATATAAGGTGTTAGAACATTAAAATAGGACCTCAAGTCCTTTGTCCAATTTGACATAATAATGCATAAAACACCCTATTTGACCTAGTGTGGACAATCTTTCAAATAAGGTCACTAAGGACCTATTAAGGTATCCTAAACTCACACACATAACACTAGGAATTTTTTAGTCCCCTTATTGCATTAGTGGTTTGGCTAGGACCACTACAAGCCAAAAATAAAATAGAAGCCCTAGGTTGCTTTCTAGCCCTACCTAGGTGCTCCTGCACTATAGAGGGAGAGGTAGAGACTTGAGAGGTCATAGAGATAGCTATGGTGGCAGGATAAATTATTCAAGACCCCAAGGGGAGAACAAAATGAAAGATTGAAGCCATGAAACAAGTAGAAGAGGTAATTATCGATGAGGTAGAGGTCCTAACAATTGTGGTAGATGAATTTTTTCTGGAAGATCCAATAGAGGTTCATTTGTAAAAATGAAGTGGTACAACTACCACAAGTTTTGGCATCCAACATATAGATTTCCTGACAAATCCACTTCTTCACAATCAGAGAGAAGAATTAATTATGTTCAAGAGGATTCTAATAGTGTGAAGTCTCCTAAAGAAAATCTTGATTTAGAGAGGGGAAAATATAATGTTAAGGAGAGTTCTTATTAAAGAATCAGTTAGACAAGAACCTAAGAAAAGGAGGTCACTTTTTAAAGTCTAGTGCAAGATTCTTGGTAGAGTATGCAAAGTGATCATTGACTTAGGGTCAAGTAAAAATATCATCTTTGAAGAAGCCATGAATAAACTTCGAGTGACTAATATAGCTTATGAGAATCCTTATAGGGTGATATGGTTGAACAAATAACAACATCTCCTAGTCAATGAGAAAGCCTGGATTGAATTTTCAGTTAGAGGCTATAATGACAAGATGCTTTGTGATATTCTTCCCATGTATGCTTTCCATTTTATATTGGGAAGACCATGACATTTTTATAGTAAGGCCATGTATGATGGAGAAAATAATTTTTATTCTTTTCAAAAGGATAGAGTAAGATACAAAATCCAGTATTTGGTGGAAGAAGAAGGGGTGAAGACCAGTCCTAATGTGTTGGTAGTTTGAGGAAAATAATTCTTAAAATTTTTTAAGAGGGAAGATGAGGGGTGCTATGTAGTCATAATGAAGCCTAAGGAGGAGAATCCATATGAACAAACACCCTTACCCAAGGAGATACAAGAACTCTTGGAGAAATTTAAATATATTGTCAAAGATGGATCAACAACAGTCTTACCACCACAAAGACCTATAAGTCATCAAATTGACTTCATACCAGGTGCATCATTGATAAAAAAAAGTAGCTTACAAAATGACACTTGAGTAGAATAAGGAGATAGCTAGACAAGTTCAAGAGTTATAGGATCAAGGGCTCATTAAGAAGAGCATAAGTCCCTCTACAATGTTTGTAGTTTTGGCATAAAAAAAGGAATTAAATGGAGGTTATGCAAAGACTCTGGACATATAAATATAATAATAGTAAGATATAGGCTTCCAATCCCTAGGATTGAGTACCTAATAGATTATCGTGGTGGGGATAAATACTTCACAAAGTTGGATTTAAAGAGTGGATACCATCAAATCCACATAAAGGAAGGGGATGAATGGAAAACAACCTTCAAGACTACAAAATCATTATATGAATGGCTTGCCATGCCATTTGGGCTTAGCAATGCCCGAAGAACATTCATGAAATTGATGAATAAAGTGCTTAAGGACTACATAGGGTTATTTTTGGTAGTATATCTTGATGGCATTGTCATCTTTAGCAATAACAAGGAAGAGAAATTAAGCATTTCCAGATTGTATTGAAGACATTACAAGAAGAATAGTTGGCAATCAACTTGGAGAAGTGTGAGTTCCTGAAACAATAATTGGTGTATATAGGATTTGTGGTTTCACAAGGGTCATTAAAGATGTATCCTACAAACGTTGAAGCTATACTCAACTTTCCTACTCCCACATCTGGTATAAAGGTAAGGAGTTTTCATGGGCTTGCCCAATTCTATAGGAAATTTATTAGGGTTTGTGGTGCCATATGTCCTCTAGTGCTAGATACTATTAAGGGTGGGTTAAAGACTAAGTTTAGCAGGACTGGGGAATCTAATAGAGGTTTTGAGTTGTTAAAAACAAAGGTAGCCACATAAACCCATCCTAGTGATACCATGTTTTGAAAAATTATTTATGCTGGAGTGTGATGCTAGTACTAAGCATAGTGGTAGGGGTTGTTTTAACCCAAGAAGGTAGACTAGTGGATTTTTATAGTGAAAATTTGAAAGAGGAAAATAAGAAGTACTCCTCCTATGACCTAGAACTATATGCCCTAGTTCAAGCCCTAAGGAAGTTGAGACACTATCTCCTACCTAAAGAGTTTGCAGTCTTCACTGATAGCCAATCTTTGAGTTCCATAAAAATCCAAGAGAAATGAAGTAACAAATTTCTTAAGTGGATGGAGTTATTATAGGCTTATACCTTCAGCATAGATCATAAGAAGGGGGAAATTAATAAGGTTGCTGATGAATTTAGGCTAAGGCTAGTCACTATTGAGGAGGTGCAGTTACAAAGTATTGGAGTAGAAAACTTCAACGAATTGTATAAAGAAGATGAAGACTTCATAGGGGCCTATAAAGTTTGTGTGGAGTTCCAAAACCACTTTCATTATTAGTTTGCAAATTCTACATTAAAAATTTGATTTTTTTTTAGGGGAGGAATTTTTTATGTACCTAAGGGATCTAAAAGGGAGAACCTGATACAAGAGAAACACAATGGGAGTCTTAGTGGTGATTTCGTTCTTAACAAGACCCTTGAATTGGTTCTAAGGTTTTATTATTGGCCAGCTATGTAGAGAGATGTGAGAAAGTATGTGGACATTTGTATGGTGTGTTAGAAATCCAAAGGTATGAATTCTAATGCTGGTTTATATCAACCACTTACCATTCCTAATAAACTATATAAATGTATCAGTATGGATTTCACTATAGGGTTACCAAGGAAAATATTGGAATGGATAATGTTTTTGTAGTTATTGATAGGTTCAGTAAGATGATAATTTTCATTCCATGCAATACTAGACATCATGCAAGATATATAGCTCAATTTTTCTTTAGAGAAGTTGTGAGAATCCATGGGTTACCCCTTAGCATAGTCTCAGATAAAGATATCAAGTTTATGGGGCATTTTTAGAAAATATTGTAGAAGAGACTAAGAAAAAATATTTATTTTGGGTCATCGTATCGCCCCCAGAAAGATGGCCAAAAAGAGGTTATAAATGTGGTTTTGGGGAACCTTTTGAGATACTTAACAAAGGATTATGGACAAATATTGAACCAAGTCCTACCACAAGCTAAATATTCTTACAATGACAGTGTCAATAGGACCACTAGTAAAAGTCCATTTGTAGTACTATATGGTGTTCACATCAGAGGAATTTGTGAGATTAGAGACATGGGAAACATGAAGGGAAAGAGTGGACATGCTGAAGATTTCACATAACTAATGAAGGAAGTACATGACCAAGTGAAACAAACACTCATAGAGGCAACACAAAGTTTAAATATTAAGGTGGATCCAAAAAAGAAAGATTTACAATTTGCAACTAGAGATCCTATAATGGTACATCTGAATAAGGAAATATTACATAGAGGAATTCCTAGAATGTTTTAGATGAAGAGGATAGTTCCATTTAAGATATTAGAAAAGTATGGGTAGCATTTTTATAAAATTGATCTACCTCCAGAGTTGTCAATCTCACCAGAATTCAACGTTCAAGACTTACTTGCATACAAGGGTCCATTACTAGCAGAGATAAAGATTTCTAATAAGTTGGAAGATATTACAAGGGATGTGCTCTTACCAACTAAACCCAAGCCACAAAAAGAAATAATCCTAGACTCCATAATTAAGAAGACAAGACATGGGAAATATATGTAAAATTTACTCAAATAAAAAACATCTTCAAGAAGCAGACGCTACCTAGGTTTCTGGGGCAGAATTCAAAAAGTTTGGAATAGACATTGTATTGTTGACTCCTAGTGTATCTTAAATTCTTTGTCTAGAGGGGGAGCATGGTGAAGGAGAACCTAGGCATGAATTCCTCCATTTTTTGTGACATGTATTTTTAATGTTTTCTAGGAGTGTTTAGGAAAGTACAGGATCAAGTTAAAATGTTTTAGCAGAGTTTGTGTTGAGTTGTGTAGGTTTGTGGTACAAGTGACCTTTGTGAGGTCCTAATGGAGAAAATGGCCCAAAATGTGTGTTTGAAAGCTAAAATACTTAAAAGGAAATTTTTGGAGTGTTTTAAGTTTTAGGACATGATGATTTATCTTTTGGTATCCAACCCTTGAGTTAGAAAGGTAAAAGAGCAAAAATGTAAAAAGAGCAAAATTTGCTTGAGCAACTTTGCAACTTTTAAATGTTGCCCGACAACATTTTTGTCAAAATATGGAAAACTACCCAAATTTAGTTATGGGTTGGTTTTGATAGTTGTAATGGGTTATCTACACATAAATTAAAGGGTCTTGGAAGCTATGTATCGGGGTTGGTTACCATTTGATACAAATTTGGAAGAAACAATTATTGTGTTTTCTCAGAGTTTTGTTACAAGCATTAAAAACTGAATTGAATTGATTTATGTTTCAATGTAACTAGGTTCTACTTGTTCTTTTACTATTATAATGAAGTAGTTTATGTTGGATATTTTTTTTTGTGCATCGTATGTAAATAATCTTCCTTCGTTGGGTTGTTTGGACCAAACATAACTGTAAATGTGAAAATGACTCCCTAGGCATTTCAAAATGTGCAAAAAATATGTGCCTTGGAGTAATAGTAGAGGGATCATTTTATAGTATTTTCCTTTTTTTTAGACTTACAAGTGACAATGGTTGTTTTTGAGCTCTTTCCCTGGGCGAGATTAGCTATAGCCCAGCTAGGGTCAATTACGTAACAATGTGTTTCATTTGCAGGGGAGGATTGAATGAAGGGATCCAATACATGGAGAATGTTCTTGGAAAGGTAAAAATACTTGGTAAGCATTTATAGAAGCAGATGAATCCATTTCATTTGGTTTTATGAATATTTTTCACAAACAGGCCTATTATCCCCACTTTGAAAGACTCGGACCCTAATGATTTTAAAGTATAGTACAGATAGCTTGAGGACCCCTAACCCTTAAAATAATTTTTGTTTCTAAAAAGGGTATCTGGATCTGAGATTATCTTTGGGGCTCCTTTGTAAATTTTGGGAGTTAATGTTGTTTAGGAGTCTGATTCGGGCTACAAGGGACTATTAGGCCTACTCCTTGAAATAAGGGATGTGAAGAATGTACGGATGAGATATGGCTCTGAATCTTCAAGAATGAACTAATTGGAAAAGAGGAAGTGTAATATCTTCTCTGTTGGTGATGAGGTTGAGTAGTTTATGTGGAATCTACCCTTGTAGGTTAGTGTAGTATGAACTTATTATTGATGAAGAGGTTCTTGAAGTAAAGGGTAATTGAATCCAATATTCCTCCCTTAGGTTAGGGTTTGGGAAGAAGAAATACTACATATAATATAAGAGGACCTGACTGAGTCAAGATGTCTCAGGAGAAAAAATCGCGCTATCAAAGAATTACAAGATCATATATCATACAACTCTCAACACAAAAAAGATAAAAAGTAATAAAAAAAAAAATTATTTTTTGAGAAGCATAAGACATAGAAAAAACAAAGTAGTTTTAGAATATAAGAGAACCATAAGGCCTTGAAGATATAGATGAGTGCTCTTTGAAGAACTTCTGAAATGGGAAGTGAGGACCATTATCTTCTTGGAAAATATCAATGGAAAATTAACCGAAAATAAATGAAGAAGTTTTCAAATAAATATCTCCACAAAAATTTTCAAAATTTTCCCACACAATTAAATATATCCAACCTATAAAAATAATGGAAATAAAAAAATAAAAAATCGCAAAGAGGCATGTTTAGGATGTAACCAATTCCCACCTATCACACACACACACACACACACACACACATCTATATGTATATGTGTATGTATATGTATATGTATATGTATATGTATATGTATATGTATATGTGTACACTCTTAGAATTCCTTGAGGGTGCATAAGGTTTAATGTTAGTCTATAGGTTGTCAAAGACTACAAAAATATTGAATTTTTTTTGGGGTTTCTTAGGATTTTTTGGAAAAAAATGTACCCATTTTATGTCCTATAAGGTCATAGAGAGTTGAGTTCATAAAAAATGCAAAAAATTTTCAAAGTTGCAAATGTTACTTGACAAATTTTGCAAATTTTCGTGCAAAATTATTAAAAACCAACAACTAACTCCCTCAAAAGTTCATAAATTTTTAAAAAAATTATGGACATTGGTTTCGGAGTATGTATAACCAAATATGTTGGATACACTGAAAGGTGTGTGAATCTATGCAAGTTTTGGTGGTATTGAATCAATAAAGTTCTCTAATTTCCTTCAACTCTGTTGTTTTTCTTTACTGTAACCATTGGTGTCAGATTTATTGAGGACAAAGTTTTTCATGGTTGGAAAATTAGGTTGAAGTAGATTCATATTGATTTTATTTTAATTCCATTTGGTGAAGGACCAAGGGAGATATAAGAAGACTTCTGTAGGTTGGTCGGTAAACCCTTATTCAGTCATGGTTTGTAAAGATGTGCCTCTAACTCATGTTTATGTTGTGGAAAACCAAGGGTCCTTGGTAAAATACAAGTAGAGGAAACACATGTTAAGAATCCACAAGAACAGGGTGGGAAGATTTTTTCTATATTTTACCACCAATCCCTAATAGAGTATCCCTTATGTAATCATTTCCATTTTAAAGAAAATTAGTGCACAATAAAGTTGGCAAGTGGATGGATTTTTTTTTTATGTTTGATTTAGTGTCATTTGGGAGAGGGATTCCTTTCTAATTCATTTATCAAGTTCTATAAATCCATTGAGAGCAATGGCTTTGTAAAACAGTCCCAATTAGGCCTATTAGGTCTCTGATCACAATATGAATTTGGGGGTAAAAAAGTATATTTAGGGTCTGAGTCTCCTATGGGAAGTATATCTCCTTATAGGGTATCTAAATCCATAACTTTATCACAATTCCTTTAATAATCTAGAAATGTATCACTGGAAAACCTTGTCCTAAGGGCTACTAAAATGACTGGTCTATTAGGCCTATTTTGACAATTTTGCGTTTGGGATTAAAAGGATAACTTAGGAGTCTTTTGAGGGCTCTAATCTTGTATTATATGAATATTTTAAGCCTAGAACACTCCATAATAAGAAGGTGAATGAGGTATGTACAAGTGATGATTGGAAGGAGAGATCTTTAAGGATCTTTTGTCGTGAATTTGGAGACACTCTAGTTCAGTATGAGTGGAAAGAGATTTTTTACAACATGTCCTGCATAAAGGGATTCAATGGTGAATTGTGAGGGTTGTTGAGAGATTTTTTAAGAGTTCCCAAGGGAATTAATAAGGAGAGAGTCACAATAGTGTCCAATTGGTAAGTGTTTGAAGACCTAGAGATTTGGTCTCATAATAAACCTTATCGTGCTCTACTCTGCATCATAGTGGTATCAGAGTGGGTATAGGTCTTTGGAGAAAGTTATTATATGTTAGAAGCATCCAATCAAGAGGCTCAAAAAATTCCTTCCAAGGGGATGACTATTGAATTCCTAATAAGGATCTAATAAATTTAGAAACATAATAAGAAATTGGTAGAGGATGTCATAAGGTTGAAGGGTAAAGAGAGGTATTTCTCTGATAGAGAAGAGGAAGTGGGGGATGAGGAATAATCCCCTAGGAAGGAAGAGGTTCTTATAGAATAGATATACTTCATTGATGCCCTTAAAATGATGGGAAGAAAGCGCTTGCATGGAAGAGGATACATCCCTACCTTTAGTTGGAGAATGAATCTAGATGAAGTTATGGATTGGGTTGAAGCAATGAGAAACCCCTTTGAGTGTGAAGAGGTTCTTGAGAACTAGAGGTTGAAGGTAGAAAAATATAAGAAGGGTTATAGCTTGACATGGTGGAACTACATGCCAGATGAAAGGACAAAAAGAAGAGAGGAATTATATTTCCTAATGGCTCATAACGGTGGTCAAAATTAAGGAGGTTTTTGTTCCTAATGACTATGAATTCTAATTGTATAGGAAGATATAGAGTGTCAGACAAAAGGAGAAGGATGTTAGTGCCTACACGGGAAAGTTTCACAAACTCATTCTTAGATTAAGAAAACATGAATAATAAAAAGGAAAAAATTATAGATACTTGAATGGGCTCAAGTATAGTATTCAAGACAAATTAATCCTTCTAGCCTCTGATATAGTAAACAAGTTCTAGCACATAGCACTAAGGGTGGAATAAATATTAAAGATGAAGAATGATCAGAACAATAGGAAGAGGGGTAGGAAATTTAGAGGTAGAGGATGATCCAATGGCAAATGCTAGTCACCAAGACCCCAATGAGATCAGAACAAAGGAGAGAAACAAGGAGAATCAAATTTTAGAAGTAATTTTAGAGGAAGAAGATCATGAGGAAGAGGAATATTTTCTGATAGAAACTATAGCCCCTTAAGGTGCTACAACTACAATCAAGTTGGGCACCCTTCTCATAGATTCCTAAAAAGATCATGATCAAAGAATCAAGGTGAGAGAAGAACCCAATTGATTCAAGATGATGCACGAAGTCTCAACTCTCCATGAAAGGAGTTTGATCCATAAGAAGGGACATATATGATCATGAGGAGGACTATGTTTAAGATCCCTATTACACAAGAACCATCTCAAAAGAAGACATTGTTAAGAACCTAATGCAAAATTGATGACAAGGTATGTAAATTGTTAATTAATTCTGGCTCAATAGAAAATATAGTATCTTTTGAAAAGATAGAAAAGATAAAGCCAACAATAATCCCTCACCCTTGTCTATATAAAGTTTCATGGTTAAATAAGAACCAACAAACTGTAGTGGGTAAACAATCTTCGTTAGATTTTTCAATTTGGAATATAAGGATAAAGTCTTGTGTGATATAGTGGAGATGGATGAATGTAATTTACTATTAGGTCATCCTTGGAAATATGACCTATAAGCCCAATATGATGGGAAGAGAAACACTTATACAATACTCCAAGATGGTGTGAAATAGACAATGAAGTCCCTTCCTGATAACAATGTTGATAAACCAAATGAAGCAACAATTACCCTATTGGGAGAAAACAAGATTAACCAAAGAAAAAAAGAAGAAAAGGTAGGATATGCCCTCATCCTAAAACCAAAGACAAAATAGTTGCAACATAGGTGCAGTAGATTCCTAAGGAAGTGTAGAAATTACTAAACACTTATGGGATAATTGCAGAAGATTTTTCCAGTACCCTCCCAACCATTAGGGACACAAGTCATCATAATGACTTGATACTAGGGTCATCCCTACCCAAAAAATATTCTTATAAAATTACATCACCTCATACTATAGATATTTCTAGACAAGTTGCAAAATTGTTAGAAAAAGGCCTAATATAGAAGAAAATAAGTCCTTGTGTTGTGCCCTCAATTTTGGACCCTAAAAAGGATGGTAAGTGGAGGCTCTATACAGACTCTAGGGAAATAAATAAAATAACAATAACATACAAATTTCCTATACCCAAAATAGAATATTTGTTGGACCATTTGGGGGTTACTTTCAATTTTTTAAAGATAGACCTTAAATCAGGACTGGAGATGAGTGAAAAACAACATAAAAAATAATGGATGGACTCTATGAATGGCTTGTCATGTCATTTCTCCTAAGTAATGCCCCAAGTAATTTTATGAGGATAATGAATGAAGTGTTGCATGACTTCAATTTCAAGTTTATTGTTATCTATCTAGATGATATATTAGTTTATAGAAGAAGCAAGGAAGAATACTTGGATCATTTAAAAAAGGTCTTGAAATGGCTCCATGAACATAAAATAATGACCAATTTAGAAAAGTGTGTTTTTATGCAGGAAGAGCTCATAGATATTAGATTTTTTTTTTATCTCAAAGGGAACTCTTAAAATGGATATTTTAAAGGTACAAGTAATCATTAATTGGCCACCTCCTAAAACACCAAGTAATGTGAAAAATTTTAATGGCTTGGCTACATTCTACAAAAATTTCATCAAAAGTTTTAGTCAAATATGCACACCCATTCTTAACACCATTAAGGGAGGTAAGAATGTAGGATTCCTTCAGAAAGAAGAACAAAATAATGATTTTGAATACCTTAAGTCTAGAGTGGCACAATTTCCAATTTTGGTTCTCCCTAAATTCAATAAATTATTCACTATTGAAACTGATGAACTAACTTGGCAATAGGGGAAGTCCTTAGTCAAGAAGGTAGGCATGTCTCTTTATTTTTGAAAAATTTAAATGAAGCCAAAAAAAATACTCTACTTATGATTTTGAGATATATTCCATGGTACAAGCCTTGAAAAACTAGAGACATTATCTTCTACTAAAGGAATTTTTTGTATACACAGATAATTATTCTCTCAATTATTTGAATGGGTAGTTGAATTTCAGGCATATGAAGTGGGTAGAGAAACCCCAAGCATATATTTTCGGAATCAAACATAAGAAGGGCCAAGCAAAAAAGGTAACAGATACTCTCAGCAGGAGGATAGCATTGATCCAATAAATTTAGGTACAAAGCATTCACATTGATGCCTTAAAGGATATGTATGAAGGATATAAATACATTGGTGAAGCATATAAGATTTGCACTAAACTAGTAGATGCTTATCATGCTGATTTTTAAGAATATCTTATACAATAGGGTTTTCTATCAAAGAGTGGACACTTATGCATTCCGAAATTCTTAATGAGAGATAACATAATAAAAAAAAAACTTTTTTGAAACATGAGTGGATACTTTGGGTTGGATAAAAAACTTTAATTGACTACGAGAAACTATTTTTGTCCTAGGATGCAAAATGATGTTAGAAAATTTGTTGGAACATGTGTTATATTCCAAAGAGCTAAATCTTTGTCTACCAATCAAGGGCTCTACCAACCCCTTCATATCCCAAATAGGCCATGGGAAAGCATAAGAATTCACTTTCTAATGGGTCTCCCAAGAACAAAGAAAGATATGATAATGTGTTTGTAGTAGTGGACTGATTTAGCAAAATGATCCACTTTATAGCCTGCAAGATTACAAATGATGGTACAGGGGCATCTAGAGTAGAATCCCTACTTTTTTTTTCATGAAACATTTAATGTTAGTAAAGTATGTTTAGGATCATTTTGTTTTATATAGGATAAAGTGTGTTAAGTTGTGTGTGGGTCTCATCCGATTGACCTTTGCAAGGTCCTAATATCCAAAATGTGTCACATAGTGTGGCAGGAAAAGTCCTTAGGAGGAAAGTTTTGAAGTTTTTAGAGTCCTAGATAATGTTGTAGGACCTTCTGGTGTCCAACCAAGTCATTGAAATGAGAAGAAATTAAAAATGTAAAAAGGTGCAAAAGTTGCTTGAGCAACTTTGCAACTTTTAAATTTTGCCCGACAAAATTTTGCAAAATCTATAAAAACCACTGAAAAGGGATTAATGGGTCAGTTTAGACAGTTCCAATTGCATGTATAGACATATTTATGAGCCTTGGATAACATGTAATCAGGTTGGATACCATTTGGTATTTTTTACTAAGCAATTGCAAGGAGCAAAAACTTTATTTTTGTGAATTTATGTCTTAATATTTGTTTAATGGATTGAATTCCTTACTATTTCATTGTAATGAGGAAATACTAATTCATCCACTTTTCTATTTAAGTTGGCTAGTACATATATTTATTTTTGTGTATTGAATGTAAATAAACTCATTTCTTTGTGTTCTCTGGACTAGACAGGGTTGTACATAGAAAAATGGATCCCTAGGCATTTCTACTTTTGGAAAACACTTGAGCCTTGGTGAAATGATAGAAGATTCAATTTATTGTGTTTTCCTGTTCTTAGGGTTAGAAGTGGAGATGGTGAATATTGAGCTCTTTCCCTACGTGAGCTTGGCTCTAGCCTGGCTAGGGACAAAAGAGTAATAGAGAAGTAAAGCATGTAGGGTTGGATTCAAATATACAATACACTAATTGGAGGATGATCTATGGGAATTTTTTAGACTCGCAAAGAAATGGTGCAGACCAGTGTCACAAACATGCATGGTTTTGAGAGAAAATGTAGCAAACTGGCCTAATAGCCCTATAGTTATGGACTCAATCCCTAAGTGTTTAAAGGTACTATATGGAGTCTATGTAAAGGGTATCTGGCTCAAAATTTATTTTTGGGACTTCTTTGGGAAGTTAGAAAGTTAACGGAGAAAAGGAGCCCGAATAGGGCTACAAGAAGACCATAGGTCGGTCCCTAGTTTCTAGGATTTCAATTGATAGAAGGAAAATTATCAACTCAAGATCATAAATAATAGATTTATTTGACCTCTTAAATGTTGTTCACAATATTTTTTCTTTTGTGAAGGATTTGCAAAGGATTTGGGGAATCTACCCTTGTAGATTCAGTGTAGACTAAAATATAAATTGGTGGGGAAGTTCTTGGTATAGGGGTTAGGAGAAATTAGTGTTCCACCATGTGGTTTGGGGTTTGAGTGAACCCTATCAGATTGGTATCACATCCCTAAAAATACTTGAGCTAGTAAGTACATGAGTGATTTGGAATCAATAGGAGAGTCAACCATGGTGACCAGTGCAGAGTTGGATAAGAAGATGGGTGAAAGAGAATAGGAGAATAAACTCCTAAGGTAATAGTTGTAAGAAATGGAAATGAAGTTAGATGAAGTGAAAGAGGTAAGTGAAAAGGTGAGAGAGAAAAAATGAAAAGGCAATCTAGTGGCAGAAGAAGATAGAGTGTCAGAGCTTGATCCAATACACCAAGAAGAGCCATTTATTAAGGCTCTAAAGGATATGAGTGGAAAATAATTAGAAGGTTTACCCATATTAAGTGGTAATATGGAACTTGAAGTGGTAATGGAATGCTTAGATGGACTAGAAAACCATTGTGAATGTGACAGTCTGACAGAGGCACAAAAAGTGATAGTAGAAAAAAAAAGGTTGAGAGAGACTGCCCTTACATATTGAAAATTTTTACAAGATGAGAGGGTTAAGGAAAGAAAGAATCCAATTACAAGATAGAAAGGCATGGTGAAAAATGTTAAGGAGACTTACCTACTGGATGACTATGAAGTGCAGTTGCACAAAAAGATACAAAACCTTACACAAAAAGATCTTGAGGTGAGTGTTATTCAGAAGAGTTCCACAAAATTTTTCCAAGATCCCATGTGATGGAGGACGAAAGAATAAAGGTGGCTAGATACCTCAGTGGGTTAAGGTCAAATATCCAAGAGGACATAATCCTCTTGAGCCCAACGATAGTTCACCAAAGTTATCAACTTGCCCTCAAGGTAGAAGAAAAGCTCAAAAAGAAGCATGACTCAAGCAGTAGGGGAAGAGGTAGAGGAAGAGATGGAAGATATCAAAGAGGATTATATGGATGAATAAAATTTGAAGCAAGAAGCCAAGGAGAGTCCAATCTCATTGAACAACAAGGAGAGATAAACAATAATAGAGGTGGTTATAACAAAAGCATGGGATTTAACAATAACTCAAGAGAAATATCAAGTGGCTAGGGAAGAGGATCTTACTTCTCTTCTATGAAATGTTATAATTGTCACCCATATGGGCATCCTTCCTATAGGTATCCTAAAAAGAGCTCAAAATCATGAGGTAAAGAGAAAAGGATAAACTATGTGTAAGAAGAGTCTTCTAGCAGTAAGAGAACAGAGGTGGCCTTAGATTTAGAGATAGGAGAGAATTTGATGATTAGAAGAATACTTATCAGAAAGCCAATCAAAGAAGAACCAAGCCAAAGGAGATATCTTTTCCGATTCAAATAGAAGATTCTAGTTAAGGTTTGTAAATTTATCATAAACTCTATTTCGACTGATAACATTATTTAGGTCAAAGAAATTGAAAAACTTAAATTGAAAAGAACTCATCATAGTAACCCTTATAGAGACTTGGTTAAATAATAATCAACATGTGTTAGATAATGAGAAAGCTTGGGTGGAGTTATCAATAGGGAGATATAAGGACATATTTTTGTGTGATTTCTTACCCATGGATTCTTTCCATCTCTTATTTTGAAGATCTTGGTAGTTTGATAGATCTGTGATGCATGATGGAGCTAAGAACTCCTATTTTTTCAAGAAGGATGGAGTCATATTCAAGATTAAATCAATATAAGAATAAGGAGAAGTGAAGACAGTGGGTCCTAATGTACTCCTAGTGGGGGAAAAGGAATTCTTAAAAACACTTGAGGAAGGAGATGGAGTGGGTTTTTCTTTAGTGTTGAAACCTAAGAGTGAGAAGGTGGAGAAGAAGCAAGAGTTACCCATGGAGATACAAGAGTTACTAAAATAGTACAAGGACATAGTGAGTGATGATCAACTAGCCAACCTACCACCTGACAGAACTGTTAGCCATCAAATTGAGTTTCTCCATGGAGCCTCACTCACTAACAAATATTCCTATAAGATGACCCCACAACAGTATGCAAAGATTGCTAAACAAATTCAAGAGCTACTTGACCAAGGCCTAAATAGGAAGAGTATAAGACCTTGCGTTGTTCCCACTATCCTAGCCCCTAATAAAGGTGTTACTTGGAGATTATGTACAGACTATAGAGCCATTAAAAAAATTACCATAAGCTAAAGGTTCCCAATCCAAAGGATAGAAGACTTAATAGATTTTCTAGGGGGACTCAAGTACTTTAGCAAAAATGACTTAAAGAGTGGTTATTACAAAATTAGAGTGAAGGAATGGGATGCATGTAAGATGACATTTAGGACCACATAAAGCCTATATGAGTGTCTAGTGACGCCCTTTCATTTTTCTAATTCCCCAAGAAATTTTATGAGGCTAACAAACAAAGTGTTAAAGGACTTTATTGGTAAGTGGGTTGTGGTATACCTAGCTGATATCTTGGTGTTCAGTTAAAAAAAAGAAGACCACATTAAGCACATTTCAATGGTTCTACAAATATTACATGAGGATAAGTTGACAATCAAACTATACAATAGTGAGGTCATAAAACAAGAGTTAGTGTACCTTGGCATTGTAATCTCATAAGGGAGTTTGAAAATGTACTTTAGTAAGGTGGAAGAAATTATAAATTGGTCTACACCTAATTATTCCTTAGAGGTAAGGAGCTTCCATGGTTTAGTATAGTTCTATAGGAAGTTCATCAGACAATTTAGTGAGATATGTACACCTCTCTTAGACACCATTGAAGAGGGTATGAAAACTAAGTTCCAGTGGAATGAGAAAGCTAACGAGGGATCTAAAAGCTTGAGAAGGAACATATCCATGCAATCAATATTAAAAATTCCTATCTTTGAGAACTAATTTACAGTAGAGTGTGATGCCATTAACATGGCTACAATATCAGTATTAAGTGAGGAAGAAAAACTTAAGGATTTTCACAGTGAAAAACTAAGTGATGCAAAGAGAAAGTATTCTTCATATGACCTAGAGTTGTATGCATTGGTTCAATCTTGAAGGAACTGGAGGCATTACCTTCTTCCTAATGAGTTTGTGGTCTACATAGACAATCAAGTTCTAAGCTTCCTGAATTCACAAGACAATTTGAGTCACAGGCATACGAAGTGGGTGGAGTATATCCAAGCGTACACTTTTACAATTAAGCATAAGAAATGGCTACAAAAAAAGGTGGTAGATGCAATCAGTAGGAGGTTGTTTCCTATCCAAGAATTAAAATTAAGGAAAATTGGCATAGATATTTTCAAAGAACTGTATCTAGAAGATGAGGATTTTTGAACTATTTATAAGGTGTGTAGTGACTTTCAAAATCATTTCCATTATGAGTACTCTGATTTTACTTTTCAATAAGGTCTAAGCTTTAGGGGAAACCTACTTTTAATCCTTCTCTTAATGATATCCATTTATGGGATGAACTATTAGAGAACAATTTGCATTATTCTATTGATATGTACCTCCCCCATGAGACTATCTTTGTACAAGAGGATTATTTTATGATGTAAGAGGGTGATACGACTAAAAATTCCCTTAATGAATCATCCCCTTCTCTCTATTCCACTCATCTTTCCTAGAGATGAAGCACTAATGGGTTATGGTTCTCCTTCTCCTAATTTTTTTCTTGAAAGTAACTTAGAAGAAAATGATGATATCCTTGATGCTCCTCCTTTTCTAGCTAAATCTTTTAAGAACAAATAACCTAATCAAGTAAGTACCATTCAAGATAATCTCTAAAAAAAACAATGATTGTGGTAAAACATGTCATGACACCTGGTTTTTGTGGAGTTCAAGATATTGCATTAATACTTGTTATCACCTCCAAGGAGGCATTGCATCATCAAGTTATAAGGTGACTTATGTTTTAGATCTTGTATCCATTTCATCTTCCCTTATAAAATGTCAATTCAGTTTCAAAAGTTGATTCCTAAACATGTTAGTAACAAGTTACAAAGTTGCATTCTCAGATCTGAGAAGTACATATGTAAACAAATTTTCTTGCATATTTTCTTCAGTTGTGGCACTACTAGGAACAAGTTGACTTCTTGACTTTTCCTTGTACTTTTTAGCAAAAAAATGCTCATAGAAGAGTTACAGGTACCAATTTCTTTGATCCAGAGTTATAGATGATTTTGACATACCTACAACAATCAAATTGAGATTTAATGTCCTACCTTGTTCATCTTATTTCTAGGTGCACTTATTCTTCCTTCTTTTCCTTTACATTTATTTTATTCGAGCAGATCTCTTATGGAATCAAATCCCCATTGAGAATGGATCTTGCATTAGCACCCATCTTCCTTTTGGTTGTGCTAATCAAACTCATTTTGTAGTGGATTGTATTATAATTTATATATGATCTTGGTTTATGATCTAAATTTTAGCATTTTTGATAATTTTCTATTAAAAACTTCCTAATGTTCCTATATAAACATCTTCCATCATTGCTACATCTACACCAATATTAATATTACACAAATTAGTAGAAGGGGGATCTTATACATCAATATGACTATACATATCCTAGGACATGTCCTCTATTCTTTTTTCAAACATAACATTTATCTTCATACACTGATTGCATACATCAAATCCTCCATGAAAATTAGTTTTTTCTCAATCTAGCTCATTTACAAAAGCTATCATAAATCATTTGTTTTAAATTATCGACTCATTGTTAATGAAAATTTGGCTTCCATGACCCAATCCAAATCCACTATTACTATAAATTATTCTTCTAAACTAATTTCCTTTAAGATATTTCATAAAAATCTCTAACATCACAATGAGTTTATTCTTTCGGAGATATATAATGGACAAGGTGAACCTAACGCCTATGTAAAAATATTTCAAATTTTATCTACCATCATAAACCATTATTAAAAAAACTCCTACTGAATTTCACTGTTCCTTGAAAGATACAGATTTTTAATAATTTTCTATATCCTTGGCAATTCAAATAAGATATTTTCAACAATTATGGAATATTTTTATTAAAAATTTATAATAATATTAGTCCATAAGTTACTTTGATTAGCATTGCATTAACTATCATGATTAATGATATTAAATCCCTCCTTTCCCTGGATTCTATTGTAATCGACTAAATCCTTCACCTTACGTGGGATATCTCCATCGTGAAGCCAACAAATCTGATTGTCATAATTCACCACCATGTTTGGAAACTAGTCAACAACCTGGTTGGTTTCCCTGTACACGTGAGATATATGTACCTTCTCAAAAGTGTTCAAAAGGTTGTGCGTTTCTTATATCATATTGGTGATAGTCCACGGTGCTGGGTGTAACTTGATGAGGCAATTTATAATGTTTCTAGAGTCACCTTATAGCCATATATTTTTTATCCCCAAATCATGGGCTAATTTGGTAACTTGGAAGGCCGCATTGGCTTTCGCATAGTGATTGGTCTGGGTGCCAAGTGGGAGGATGACCGCAGCAGTAACCATACCAAAGAAATTTTGAACCACACCAGCACTTCCCACCTTTCCTGGGTTACCCTTGGTAGCACCATCAAAGTTGGCTTTAAACTAGCCTCTCGTGGGGTAGCTCCAGGTACAATTCAGTCTTTTGTCGCTGGTCTTCTTAGGATAACCAGAGTTGTCTTTTCCTACAAAAGGGTTAGTACCTCCATAGGAAACATAGTTTTCCAATAAAGCATGATGTATCTTCTGAAAAATGATTTTGGGAGGAGCACTACAGTCCCTGAAGATACAGTTGTTACACTCTTTCCAAATTCCCCGACATAGGTGAAGGAGAGCCCAAGTCCAAATTCTTTGAAAACAAGTTTGCTTGAAAGGCTGGGTCCAGTGGGAAAAGAGGTCTTGAATAGAGGAAGGAAAGCACCATTGGAACCCAGAAACCAAGAGGTTGTGCTACCCGACTAAAATGACATAGGAGCAGTGAAGAAAAAGTTGTCCACGGATTTATCTTGACACTTACAAACATATACTTATTGGGGATCGGAGGGTCTCTCATTAAAATCTTATGGACCGTAAGAATATGATTCTAAAGTAAAAGCCAGAAGAATAGATTAATTTGGGGAATAAGGCCAGGGAACCAGGAATTATCCCAAAAAGGCTTGGCTTCCTATTGCATCTTGTAAGAGTAGGCTGAAGCAACTGTGAAGGTACCTTTTGGGGATCCTTTTAATATCTAGACATCCTTATTAGAGGACAAAGAGATAACATTCAAAGTAGTTGTAACGGTAGAAAAATCTTGGGATATAGAGGGAAAGTCCACCCAAGTATTTCCCACATTATAGTTATAAAATTGGGAGCCAAATTGCTAGTTACATTCATATTTCCATATTTTATAGGGCTCATAGTCCTTCAAGGGACCGAACTATAGCCAATTGTCATTCTAGAAATTAATAGGTTGGTCATTACCAATTTTCCATTTAACTTTAGATTTGGCTAATTCTTTAGCGTTAAGGAAGCCATTCCAGATAAAATATCCTTTCAAGATTTCATCACAATCAAAAAATTAAGTCAAAGAGTCATTAGAAAGATACTTATCTTTAAAGAAGTCTCTTCATTACCCCTTTTCATGGAAGATGTACTATATTTTTTTTGCTTGAAGCGCTCTGTTGAAAGGCCTGTTTCTCTTGATACCAAGGCCTCTGACACTTTTAGGGAGGCAAACTTTGTCCCAAGCAATCAGAGGAAATATCTTATGCTCTTTCAGTGTTGACCAAAGAAATATTCTTTGAATTTTTTCCATTTCTTCTGCAACTTTACCAGGAATAGAAAAGAGGCTTAAGGCATAGATTGGTAGGTTTTTAAGAGTAGATTTAACCAACTGAATTTTTCCCGCTTGACTAACAATGAGCCCCTTCCAACCATCCAATTTTTTGTTGAATCTATCAATGAGTTTGTTTCAGAATTCTTCAGGGGGTTTCACACCAAGAGGAAGACCTAAGTAATTAGAGGGGAGGGACCCAATTCTACATCCCAAGATATCTTCAATCCTTCTTTGTCTAACCTCAGGGGTATTGATATAGAAGAGATTATTCCAGTTGATAGCTTTCCTTGTGGCTCTAGTATAGGGTTCCAGAAGTTATTTTACAGCTCTAGCTTCTTTCACAAAAGCCTCCCCTCCTAAAATGGTATCATTAATGAATTGTTGGTGAGAGAAAACAATGTTACCTGAGGACGGTTTGATGCCTTTCAGCTCCCTAATTCTCCTTTTAGTTGTTATCAATCTCCCAAGACACTCAGCCAAAAGTGTGGGTTGTTATGCTATGGGTGTTTTTTGTTCTCAATATAAAGGAACAGGGCCCTTGCATGTTGATTTTATTAAAAAAAATATTTTTTTAATTATATATTAACTTTCAAAGAATAATTTGAGTCATTTTTACATGGAGATATTTAAGTGAAGCTTCAATATCTTTTTATATTAGGATTTCTTTTTCAATAATTTCATGAAGGTTGAAGCTATAAAAAATGCCACCATTAAAAATATTGCAGTCTCAAAGACATAAGATATTAAATCAATTTTATAGGACATGTGGTTTAATGTGTGGACATGGAAGATTATCACTACCAAAAGGAATTTATGAAGCAAAAATTACAAGAGTGAAATAAAGGGTTTCAACAAGCTATTAAAAAATATTTGAAATGAATAAAAATTCCTTTTTATATTTCGTTTTTCATTCCTAAAATAAAATATAAAAATACTTCTATGTTCTAAGAGAAAAGTGGGGCATATTAAAGGAAAAGTACGGTGGCTATTAAAGATTGTATATTTCGAAGAGCTTGAAGCTTAAAAGAAGTCATCAATTAAAGAGCAAAAGTTAATGCGGTAAGAGACAAGTAGAAGTTGATCATAGCTTCGAAACAACCTTCAGTTTTTAAAAAATATATTGCACGTTAAATCAAAAAACACATGTTTTTTGAAAGTTCTTGAAGTATTTAATGAAACTGTAGTAATTGGTAAATCCTGAGCATGAAGACCAACAAATATAATGTTACTTTATTTAATATCATCATCCCAAGGAGAGGGGTTGAATGAAAAATATGACAAAGATAAAGGATGAATCCCTTCATCAGATGCACTCATCTTCTCTTAGCTTAGCTTTTCAGTATTCTGACAATGAATTCCCTGAAAACTTTAAAAGAACATCAAGGAGGACATTACGAAGAGATAATTTCGCTGCTTCGGAGAGAAAAACAATATTTCTCTTGTTCTGGTAAAACAGTTAAAATACTGTGATAAATACAAGTGCCGCATAAACCGCATAATAGAGTTGTGCGTAAGGGATTACGTCAACTAAGCTTCATCTGTCTCGATAGAGCTGAAGTAAAAATTGAATTATTTAAAGTTAGGCTATGGTTAGTCATTAATGTACGACTTACTGGGATCCTGAGAATCATCGCTTTAGTTGGGATACAGTCAAACATCAATGTACCATATATTGTACTCATGGGCAAAATCTTGCCAAAAAGATGTGTGTTTATGTGATTGTGAAAATTCCTTATTTAAAATTTCATTTTGTTTTGGAACTATCGAGGAGCGGGCAGTCTTAAAGGGTGCTTAAAAAATATGTACATAAACACTCGTCTATGTTCATTTTATATTCAGTATAAAATACATTGTACAGCTTATAGACAATCTATAGAAGCTAAGGCAGGGGTGTTATGATTCGATGAATTTTTTGTTTTCTTATATGATTATTTAGAATCTTCTCCTCTAAAACAAGAGTTCCTAATTTTTTAACACTTGTTAAACTTTTCAATTTCATTTTTTTATTAAAAGAAAATTGAAGGGAAATTGATTTATAATTTATTTTTTGTGCATAAAGTATTGAACAAAAAGTTATTGTTTTCATAAAACCACCAACTTCCTTAAATTTTGGAGCTTAAATTTTTAAGCTCAAATAGACTATAAAATTCATGGGACCACTAGCTTTAAAATATTCATTAAAATTAGCAAGCAACTCCACCTCTATTTTTTAGGAAGCCCCCTTCCATGAGACCCTAACCCAAGTGGTTAGAAATATGGTGGCTTGTTATTAGTCTAAACTAATAGCTACAGAATGCAAATACACATTTAGAGTTTCAAATGGAAAATTAAGAGATTAAATGCTAAGACAAGGACTCAAAGCTTACTCTATGTGACATGTTAATTCTAGGTTGATGGATAACATTGTTACATAAGATGTTAAATATTAGGATTAAGGACAATATTATAAAAATTAGAGATGATGTTTGTTTTAATCTTCTATATAAGAAAGATTTACTCTATGAAGTAATTATATATTTGTATGCAAACTAATTCCTAGGCTTAATAGCTGACAGTAGATTATATAGGTAATTGGTTGGATATATATAAACTATTATAGATAACCCTAAAGTGTTATCACCTTAACTGTAATATTTAAAGACATCACATAAACTATTATGATGATAATAGTGCAATAGGAAAATTAAGAAATTAAATGTCGAAGACAAGGACTGAAAGCTTACTCTATGTGACATTTTTTTTCTAGGTTGATGGATAACATTGTTACATAAGATGTTAAATATTAGAATTAAGATTCTGATGCTTTAATTATTGGAGATGATTCATATTTTAATCTTCACTATAAGAAAGATTAGGTTTATAAAGTAATTATATATTTGTATGCAAACTAAATTCGAGTATTAGCAGCTATGAAGAGACTAAGCTAGATGCATTATGAAATATTTAGAAAGTAAAATTCATGGCTATAATTTTACTTTCAGTAAACAATTTCACTTCACAAACACTAGATGCACTATCAAAATAGTAACCGAGATAGAAATGTCGAAACTCATCTTATCAACTGAAACTCCTCCAACTTTTGAACATAAAAATCCAACTTTACCTCGGGCTTGCCCACCTCTGATCATCAAACTAACATCTTTTTAATCGACGGATAGTTTTTTAACTACTTACCGAAGCATAAAATCTCACAATTTAATTTCAAAACATTTTACCCGTGCCAAATTTATGTGATAAGATGTTTCTCTCGACGTGAAGATTTAACAAGTGTTACATAGTGACGTGCACTTGTTGTAATTAATTATATATTTGTATATATATATTTTTAAGTAAATTTAATATTAAATTTTTAGTGATATGAAAATAAAAGAAAATAGAAATAAAATAATCATAGTGCAAATTTTATATATATATA
>MU227013.1:1634068-1650046 GCA_018584345.1 Thuja plicata
ACTAAGAGGGGGGGGGGGGGTGAATCAGTATTATAATAGTTAATTAAATTATTTAACCACTTGAACATTAACCATAAAATCGTAGTAAAGGAAACAACATAAACAAATAACACATAACTCATAACACCATGATTTGTTTATGAGGAAACCCTGGCCAAGGGAAAACCCCAGTGGAGATGATACCCACAAGCATGCACTAAAGTATCATGTCCCTGTAAGGAGACCTATCCCTATTAGGAGCTGAATATTACATAGTACATTTCCATGTTAGAGGAATAAAAACCCTGTTAAAGGTTCACAACAGCCTGTTAGGGGCCAATGAGCTTACAACTCTTACGATATAACTCTATTACAAAAGGTTCTCATTCATCAACAAAAATATGCATCACATATGCTTTGATAGTTTCTTTATAGCTCTGCCATTCTGTGCTCTTCCATTCGCATGTCTGCTCTTCATTTCACTCGTCTACATGTGCCATTCATTCCTTCATTATCTTTACAAAAAATTATCTTATATATATATATATATATATATATATATATATATATATATATATATCTTTTAACTTTACAAAGTCAAGTTACAAACAGTACTTAGTCGGCCTTCAATACTAAATTTAATATAGTAAATATCAAATGAATAGCCAGGGCTCTTTCATAATCAAAGTATAGACTATCAATAACAAAAATACAACTTTGATTCCCTGGAGGCCAAGTCATACTCCCTTATTATTCGTTGTTGTCCAACTACTCTGTGTCATTGTTCTATGATGTCTGTCTATCTTCAAATCCTTATAACTTGTCATAAATTTAACCAAATCCAAATCAATCTTAGGTGTATGTCAAAAATAATTCATACTATCTTTCACTAATCTTGCATACCTTAACTCATCTATCTCTATCTTTGATATTCAAAGCAATAATGTACCTCTATTCCTGTACTTAGTCAATTTTGGACATACCAAAACTTAACTTCAAAACAATGGGTCTTCACCCTAGATGTGTTGCCATAAATGACAACTAAAAAGTGAATCACATTACCCAAATGGATCACTTTCCAACATCTTTCACTTCCCAAATTGATGTAAAAGATAAAATTATGGTAGCAAGGGAATCAAATCCTTCCTCCCTTGTGCATACCAGTATAGTTTTGTTTCTAGAAGGGTCTTTTTTAAATAAACAATTTGCTCATTTTTTCCTCTCAGTTTATGTTATGATTAAAAATTGTCTTGTTGTCATCTCAAGATATAAAATTATATTTAGGCTTATTAAAAATTGAAATAGTTAATTTCAAAGTCCCTAATAGAAAATTGAGTATTTTAGCAAATTTGTTTGAGACATGGACTAATTATAGAAATTTGAATAAGAAAATATACTTATATTTATTTTAATGATGACTTTGCAAGTTTTGTTTCTTGAGAAAATAGGATCTACCTTTTTCATGTTTGTTATTTATTTGGAATCTTTAATTTTTCTTGACATACTATTCAAAGACTTGGAGTAAAGATAATTAGTGAAATTTAGCTGTAATATTGGTATAAGAAGGTTCAGTGATATTTTTTATATTACTTCTGATTGTAGGTACCATTATTGTATCAGTTACTCAATAAAACAAGTTGTTATTAATACACACTCAAGTAAAATGAATTTGGATATTCATCTCATTAAAGTATATCGTGATATGAAAGTTGGTTTTTATAAGTAATAAAAAAGATGTGACCAATGTTTGAGTGTATGAATTCTCTAGGAGATCACTTGTTTGACAGTAATATTTAATGAGTGCCCTCTTTAATGTCATAAGCAAGACAACATAGAGAGATATGTACTTTTATATTTTATTTGGCATAAATATCTTATGAAGATTATTTAGGAAATGATGGATTATTGTGATTTGGTTTTGTTTTACCGACACTTGGTATTGGAACAATGATTGATACATGATTTGATACTCATGATATGACAATTTGTTGCTAACATTTTTGTTACACTATGATATATTTGTTTTGATCATATGTTGAAACTCTGATTAGTGAAAAATGGTCAATTTCTTAGGACTTCATGAGATAATGATCAAATCTTCTATGTTGATATGTGGTATCATTTGGTATTGATGATGTTATTTCCTTCTTTCATATTTCTTCAGCTTTTGATATGATCTAGAAATTACTTGGACATAAAAGATTCTATACAACTTGGTGTGCTATATAGAAACTCTATTTGTCTTTGTAGCTCAATCTAACATATTTGCTATTCATGAGATTGAATGATTAAGTTGATGATATAGTGTTCATTCATAGAATTTTTGGTGATATGATGATATTTATGATGGTATTGATTTCTATTTGGATTGCCTGATTCATTTTTGGGTTCTTCTAGATATACATCTCTTCATTTTCTAGTACTAACCATGCTTTCCTATGCAAACTATGTATTTACTTACAGGTTTCTTGGTCGTGTCAATGTAAATTAGGGATACTTTAATGTTCAAAAAGACATGTTCTTGACTAATTTTTGTATTTTATTGTGTTATGTCTAAGTTGCAGATGATTTCTTGCTTCATTGATGATCATACAGCTCATTAGTATTAAATATACATTGTTTCAGATGTTTTTTAACACATGCACAACTTTTTTTTTCTTCACTCCTTTGTCCTTGATGCAAATAGGGGAGAGGTTAGTATTCTGGCACCAAGGACAAAAGAACATTTTTTTTCTCTCATCTCCTTTCGTTGTCCTTGATCTAAACACACTAACTTCTTAGTATGGACATGATATTTTTGGTGATTATTTTATGCACATTTAATCGTCATATATTTGTGTTACATGATACAAGTAGGAGTATTGCATTGATCATTTAATTTTCTTAAATGATGCAATCATAGGCATTGCATTGATGATTATTGCATTGATCCTTTAACAAATATTTTGAATAATTGATACCATGATAATTCAATTTGAACCATTTGTGACATGATTAGTTCATTTGAATCATTATTGACATTTTCATTGTTGTCATTCAAGATTGAGTTTGATTCAATCTCATTTGACTTACATGACATTAACAATGATATTCAAATTATCTTTGCAGTATGATGTTATTAATTTAGGGAACTTAGAACATATTTTTGATGCAATTAGAAAGTATAAGTTTTAGTTTGATACTTGAATAGATCAATTTAGTCATTATTCCTTAATAGTCAGATTATGAATATAATTTGAAGGATTACATCCCTCGTTAAGTTTCAGTTGCATTGGAATTTGAAATTGTTTTTTATTACAATAATGACTTGGTGTAAATAGAAAGAGAAACATAAGTTGGAAATGGTTTAGTAATTAATACTTAGCTCACATTGTTATAATTTGAGGTTGATGTGAACTATGGTGTTTTAATTAATCTTTTCATTGATGTCAACATATCTTTATTCTAGACTTTTGACCTATCAGTTTCTATGTAACCAACTAATTTTGCATATTCGTTGATGCAAACCGATAGTCAACATGCTTTTCTTGTCTCCAAAAGGTTTCATTGAGGGTTCTTTTTTGGATGCAACATATAGGTGATATGATCCAAACTATTTGGATGTGTATCCTTTGTATTTTTTGGTCCTAGCTTCATGTTTGTAACGTGCTAATCATATCTATTAGAATCGAGCACTTTAAAGATGGCGTAGCATGTTGGATGGAGTGAGACATGTTGTAATGTTCAAGGTGGTCCACATTTCATTCCTTAACACTGTGGGAATGTCTTGGTATAACCTATTTAAAAAATTTCATCAGACTTGGTAGATTTTATGATGTTGTATATATAAAAATGAGGAATTCAATTGTTGCATATTAATGATTAGTATCCATGTGTAGATCAATATCCCTTTGTGTATTGGTTGTAAGAATTTGTGTATTGGTAGTGAGCCCTATTGGCAGTGAGCCTTAATATTCTAGTAGTGAGCCTTATTTTACATGCACTAAGTAGTACCAGTAGTGAGTTGTTGCAAAAATCACCATATCGGTATCACCTTAACATGTGTTTTACATTTCATGAGAATTAGCTTCTCCGTGTTGTTTACCCATCCTGGGTTTTCACATAAAAATCCTTCTGTTATTTGTGTCGTTGTTTCTGTGTTCTTAATGATTATATTTTATGTCTATGTGCTATGTGCTTAACTAACAAATCTAAAGTTTATAATATTGTTGATTGATACTTGACCGAAAGAAGAAATATTTTATAAATTGTCTATAAATTATTGATTCAACCCCCCTCACATTTATTCAGAATGTTCAAAATGTCTTTCTTAGGAAAATTTAATGTTAAACATAATTTTGTAAGACACACAACTTAGCACCATAGTGCTAAGGTTGTGTCATTAGACTCTTAGAGAGATTTAGTGAAAGAAAAGGCATTAGAAATCAAATGCCTTCCTTATCGATGTGTATTTTGTTCTTATCAACTTGTAAAGGTATCTTATAATTATTATTTTGTTTAGTCTCAAAGTTCATTGAGTTAAATAGGCAGAACTAGGGCATGACATCACAGTGATAGTTATCATGGATTTTTTGATGGCGATAGACACGTGACAGTTCCAAAGTTGCTGAGAAATATTTATGAATGGGTGTGAAGAAATATTTAAAGTAGAGATTTTAGATATTGAAAGATATTTCAGATAAATCTTTGCTAGGTGTTTCCTTTTATTTTTTTACTATTATTCTTTCTTTAGTTTGTCAAGAATAAATATGTTTGTTTAATTAGTAAATTTTTTAATATCGTAAAAATGGGTTTTTAAGGGACCCTGAAACCCTATACAAATAGATTTTGAGGGGGATCTAGAACCCTGTAAAAATGAACAACTTCAAAAGATAGAGCATTACAAGGAAGAAAACCAAAGTAAGCACATAGACAACAACTAAAAACATATTACAAGAAAAGCACCAACTGCCCAAAGGAACACAATACAAAGGCCATATTCTTACATAAAAGAGCTACACTCCCAAATATTGATATGCTTGGGGTTTTAAAGGCCTCCTAGAACCATAACAATAACTTTTCAAATTGCTCCCAAAACAATCAACACAAGTTTCTCTATAAGTTTGATCATCAAAGAAAAATCTAAAACTATGGAGTTTTGAAGGGCTCCCCAAACTAACAGAAAGAGTCTGCCAATAAAGGAATTCCAAAGAGTTATGAATAATCTCCAAACCTTGATATTGGGTTTATAATGGATCCTAAAACTATCTAAAGAAGCTTCCTTAAGAGAAATATCATAAAAAATCTGACCAGCCAACCAACCAAGAAACACTTTAACTGTCATACTCCTCTCCACCTCAATATGAGTGGATCCTACCTCCATTGCCAAAATAAAGAACAACAAGAAAGACCCAAAGAATAGGAAGAAGAGGTAGACAAATATATGTAAAATAACACTCCTTTTAAAACACATACAATCATCCACCCCAAACTCCACTGAAAATATGAACTGCCAAATTCCAACACAAAGAGAAACCACTTCCAACGGAAAAAGGACCCTAAAGCGAGGGGGGGAATCAGAAGGAATGAGATCGTCAAAGTGCCCCCCCTTAAGAAAATGAGCACCAATAAAATTCCCTACCTCACCAAATAGGAAAACATCTTCCCATGAAGAGAACCCTCCCAAAATACAAAGACACCAAAATCCAAAATCTAGAAATTTAGTATGTTAAAGTCTATCCATGAAGTTTCCTTAATGTTGTAGTTTATCTTTTAAGACCTTGTCGATTACACTTAACCCTAGCAATATTTTTTTTCTGAATTCTTGTCAAATATTTTTGTATGGTTTATGTGCATATTTATTTTTGAAATAGAGAGTATGTTTCTTATGTAAATCATGGATAGGTTTTTGTCTAGTAACATTTGATACTAGGGTTTATATGCTCTTTGTCTCTTATGGGTCTAAGATATGATTTTGTGTCTAAGGTTTTAAATATTAAACAAACCCTTGAATTAAATTTTTTGAACCCTAGTTAGGGATATGGTGGTTACTCATTTTTCAAACTATTGTTATTATGGGGTTTCAATCTAACTTGTGTCTAACATATACTTGACACTTTTGTTTAACTTTGAGGATTTTAAAGTTTAGTATAGGGTTTTCTGTTAAGGTTAACACATGGTGAATTTTTTAATGTCATATTTGGTGTCAAGTGTTTGAATGTAAGGTCTCTAAGTTTTCTAAATTATTATTTTTTAATTAGGAGTGTGGTCTGTTATTATGGTTTCTCTACTTTTTTATATAAATAAACCTTGTGTAACAAAGATACTTTGAGATAAACTTTTGCATTTTATGAAGGAATATTTGACAAACATAAAAATCACTTTTTTGAATCAGATACATATATTAAGACAATTTGAATAAAATATAAATATGTTTTACTAAACAATTGTATTGCAGTTGGATAGTAAGGAATATTATATAAACATGTCAATGGGGAAATTATTAATGTACAAAGAAAGAATTTTGTTATTCATGAAACATTCATTGTTCATCGTGTATACTAGTTTTTTAAGATCATAAATATCTAGTTGAGAATATTGTAGTCCTAATTTTGTATGATACAATATTTGGTACATAGTATCACATGTATCCAAGAATATATTATATAAGATCATGATTACCATTTCTCTCAGATATCGCGACTCTCTATAAAATTTAGAGATTGTAAAGAAAGAAAAATTCATTGAGGCGTTGTAAAATGATATTTTCACATAATCCAAAGAGGCAATTGAAATGGTTTAATTCGCCAAAGGGTTTATACTCAAGAAAAAACTTGTTTTATATTCTTTGTGTATGTCTTATATGTCTTGCTATCCTTATTGTTTTCATTACACTATATCTCAATCATTATTTTAGTAAAAGTTTATTTTCAAATTGTTATACCATTTATTCAACCCCCACCCATCCCCTTATCCACATCCCTCTCAGTGTTATTGTAATCCAACAACTATTCTCCAATGAGTTTCTAAGTTGTCTTCTTGATTTACTTTTGAGGATATGTTTACTTCACAAAGTGCTACTTGACTATCCTAGATATTTTTTTTTAAATTTTCTTTGTATGCTTTTCATTTGAAAACTACTTTCTTTGTTTCTGGTTTTGGTATCCCCTAAGTGGGATTCTATTGACACCTTGGTGAGAGTCAAGTGGATATGGTTTAGTCTATGAGTGTTACCTCCCAAGAGAATCAACATATATATTTTTCTTATATTGGCATTAGATTGTTTTTTCTCTATAACAACACAATTGTATGCCCTTCTTTTTAATATATAAGTTTCGTTAAATAATTTATATTATTATATTAAAAATATTATATTATTACATTAAAGAATCTAATAACATTATCTTATAAATATAATAAAACAATATTTATAATATTCTACATTATACAATAATTCTTTAACATAAAAAGTATTATAATTTTACAAACAAAAAAACCAAAATCCATTTTCAGATAATAAAATTAATTTATTTATCACTCTTTTCTTCTTGGAGGATTTTTATCACAACATGAGATTTAGGTTGAATTTTTTGATTAGGAGAAAAGGAGTAGGGATATACATTTCATGAAATGTGTGGGGGACATGATCTCGACCTCAACCCTTGTAATATTGGAGTCTTGCAATGTGCTATACTTCATCCACATTGAATCTTTAAGACCCTTTCAACTTCACCAATAAACCAAAGGTTCATTCACTTTTCTTTTTCATTTCCACTTGAACACCACCACAAAATATAATAAAATCTACTTTTACAGTATTTTGAATATAACCTTACTTCTCTTTCAATTTGAAAAGTTTCCCACCTCTCGGTATTCAATTTTGTATTTTAAAAGATTTGAAGATAACCTTATTTCTCTTTCACTTTGAAAAGTTTCCCACCTCTCGGTATTCAATTTTGTATTTTAAAATATGTAGAACCGATGTAATCTCTCCCAATGTTTATGTTTCAGCAACTCGGTCCAATCTACGTATTGTTTTTGACAAATAATTGAATTTTTCTATTTGTATGTTTTTGTAGAACGACCATGCTTCGAGTGTTGCCACCAAGAAAATATTTTTGAATATATATTACATTCACACCTTGACAACAAATCACACCAAGATTGTGTAGAAAAAATCAACTAGGAAATGATGGATTTCATCTGTTTATGTGATATTCCACTATGAATTATTCTCTCTAGGAGAGAAAACTTATTCCTGTAACTATGTTGATGCAGGACCACCCTCCTATAATCAGGATAGTGAAGGATGATACTTGTACATGGAAATTTTGTCTTTCTTTCCTTTAAATTTTATTTTGAAAACATTTCTAGTAAGGTTCCCCATTTGTGGAACTCTATATCATGAGTTGGTGCACTATAAACCATCATGAACATAAGAGCCAAGGGGCTATAGCTTGGAGTCTTTAGGAATTTTAGATCCTCTAGGAGTTCTATTATTTGTTTGAATAATTTTAATCCACTTCTATATCAAGGAGGGTCAAGTTTCCTAAGAATCGCAACTTTTCTTGCAATTGTGTAAAAGTTGTCAAGAATCCAATTTTTTGCATTTTGACAATATTTTCTTGCAAAAGTGCAACGTCTTCCCCAGTGGTTCTAACTTTCAAATATGGTTATGAACCATTGGGGGGAGTATATATACTTCACATCAACCATTTTCTAATAGTTGGAAAGAGTTTGTAATGAGAAGTGAATGATTGATGCACAAAACTAAATCATATTTTTTATTATTTTTGTTGATTTTGAGTAAGTACGGATTGGGAGAGGCTTCTGATTGATTGAAGAAGTTTCTGAATTTATTTTACTTCCATTTAAAGCTGGTTAGATGTGTTGGGATCATTAGATCTAAAATTTAATGAAACTTTGCATTTGTTGGACGATGTTTCTCTGGGAAACCCTCCAAAATTAGGGTATGGTCCCATAATGGCTCTATCTTCCAATTCCACCATAAAAAATTACTGTATCTTTGTAGAATTCAAGTACGGCCTAATTTCTTTATGTTCCTTGAAGGTAGGAGTGTGGGAGTTTATGGATCAATAGGAAATTTGATGCCCTAGGTAGACATCTTCATGTGGCTACCTACTGTGTTAGGAAGATGTTGAAGAATTGAGAATTGGGTGATGAAATAGAGGACCTCCCTTTGGATTTAGTTATTTTTTGGGTGTGTCCTAAAGGATATGTCTTTGGATTGAGGGATAAAATATGAGAGATTGGAGTCCTTTGAAAACCAAGGCCTAATAGCCCTATTAGGTCTCTGCTCTTTTGTTAGGTTGAGATGTTATCTTAGAAGTTCATAAGGATCCCCTCCAAGAGATTGTGTAAATTAATAAAGGGTGAGAGGATATCATATTTTTTTAGTGGATCCTTTGAAGGATTTGGAAGTTAAGTTCCAAAAACCAGTGGGATAGGGATACTAGATTAGATAGGGATATTCCACTACAAATTATTCTCTCTAGGAGAGAAACATTATTCTTGTAATTGTACTAATGCAGGAGAACCCACCTATAATCAGGATAGTAAAGGATTATGCTCGTACATTGGAAATTTTGTCTTTCTTTCCTTTAAATTTCATTTTGAAAGCATTTCTAATAAGGTTCCCCATTTGTGGAACTCTATATCATGAGTTGGTGCATTATAAACCATCATGCACATAAGATCCAAGGGGCTATAGCATGGATTCTTTAGGAATTTTAGATCCTCTAGGAGTTCTATTATTTGTTTGAATAATTTTAATACACTTCTATATCAAGGAGGGTCAAGTTGTCTAATAATCGCAACTTTTCGTGCAATTGTGTAAAAGCTGTCAAGAATGCAATTTTTGCAGTTTGACAATATTTTCTTGCAAAAGTGCAACTTCTTCCCCAATTGTTATAACTTTAAAAATATGGTTATGAACCATTGGGGGAAGTATATATACTTCATATCAACCAGTTTCCAATAGTTCGAAAGAGTTTGTAGAGAGAAGTGAATGATTGATACACAAAACTAAATAAGATTTTTTATTATTTTCATTGATTCTAAGTATGTACGGACTGGGAGAGGCTTCTGATTGATTGAAGAAGTTTCTAAATTTTTTTTACTTCCATTTAAATTTGTTTAGAGGTGTTGGGATCATTAGATCTAAAATTTAATGTAACTTTACATTTGTTGGATGATGTTTCTCTGGGAAACCCTCCAAAATTAGGGTATGGTCCCATAATGGCTCTATCTTGCAATTTCACAATAAAATTGATTTATATTTGTAGAATTCAAGTAGGGCATATGTTTTTTATGTTCCTTGAAGGTAGGAGTGTGGGAGTGTAGGGATCAGTAGGAAATTTGATGCCCTAGGTAGACATCTTCATGTGGCTACCTACTGTGTTAGGAAGATGTTGAATAATTGAGAATCGGGTGATGAACTAGAGGACCTCCTTTTGGATTTAGTCATTTTTTGGTTGTGTCCTAAAGGATATGTCTTTGGATTGGGGGAGAAAATATGAGAGATTGGAGTCCTTTGAAAACCAAGGCCTAATAGCCCTATTAGGTCTCTGCTCTTTTGTTAGGTTGAGACGTTATCTTAGAAGTTCATAAGGATCCCCTCCAAGAGGTTGTGTAATTTAATAAAGGGTGAGAGGATATCATATTTTTTTAGTGGATCCATTGGAGGATTTGGAAGTGAAGTCCCAAAAACCAGTGGGATAGGGCTACTAGACTAGATAGGGATTATTGAAGAAACTATCTTAAACCTTTTGACAAGATCTTTTCCAATGCATGACTTGTGTGGCTTATATAATTTTTAGATGGAATCTATAGGGATTTGATTCATTTTGGTAGGAGATACCTTGAAGGTGGGTTGGTTCCAATTCAAGCCTTGGAGCTTTAGTGTAAAGAAGGATAGAGTGGAGATATCCTCTAGGAGAGATGAATTGTTTCATTGAAATGTTTGTGGATGTACATGAGCATGTAGAGCCTTGTCTTATGAACACCATATTGTGAAGGTTGTAAGGTGTTTGAGGTTATAAGAATGTAGGTAAGAAGGTCTCTGCATTTAGTGGTATCAAAGCAATAGAAAGAAACCCTTCAGTAGAAGAAGAGAAGGAGAAGACATGGCAAAAGAAGATGAACTTCCACATAGGATGACTAATGTGGAACTTGCAAAGCTTGATATTATATTATTAAATTAAATAATCTAATATCATTATCCCATAAATATAATAATATAATATTTATATTATTCTACAGTATAGTATAATTCTTTAACATAAACTGTATTATAATTTTACAAAAGGAAACCAAAATCCATTTTCAAATAATAAAATTAATTTATTTATCACTTTTTCTTCTTGGGGGATTTTTCATCACAAAATGAGATTTAGGTTGAATTTTTTATATTAGGAGAGAAGGACTAGGGACATCCAATTCATGAAATTGTGGGGGACATGATCTCGACCTCAACCCTTGTAATATTGGAGTCTTTAAATGAGCTAGACTTCATCCACATTGAATCTTTAAGAACCTTTCAACTTCACCGATACACTACAGACCAATTCACAATTCTTTTTTATTTTCACTAGAACAGCACCACAAATTAAATAAAATCTAAATTTACAATATTTTGTTTCTAAGATAGCCTTATTTCTCTTTCATGATACATTATTTGGTACATAGTATTACATGTAGCCAAGAATATATTATATTAGATCATGATTACCATTTCTCTCAGATATCGTGACTCTATAAAATTTAGAGATGGTAAAGAAAGAAAAATTCATTGAGGCATTGTAAAAGGATATTTTCACATAAGCCAAAGAGGCAATTCAAATGTTTTAATTCCCCAAAGGGTTTGTACTCAAGAAAAAACTTCTTTTATTTTCTTTGTGTGTGTCTTATATGTCTTGTTATCCTTATTGTTTTCATTACACTATATCTCAATCATTGTTTTAGTAAAATTTATTTTCAAATTGTTATACCATTGATTCAACCCCCACCCCTCCCCCTATCCACATCCCTCTCAGTGTTATTGTACTCCAACATATATTCCCCAATGAGTTTCTAAGTTTTCTTCTTGATTTAGTTTTGAGGATCTGTTTACTTCACAAAGTGCTACTTGACTATCCTAGATTTTTTTTTTTTAAATTTTCTTTGTATGCTTTTGATTTGAAAACAACTTTCTTTGTTTCCAGTTTTGGTATCCCCCAAGTGGGATTCTATTGACACCTTGGTGAAAGTCAAGTGGATATGGTTTAGTCTACGATTGTTGCCTCCCAAGAGCATGAACATATATATATTTTGCTTATATTTGCATTAGATTGTTTTTTCTCTATAAGAACACAATTGTATGCCCTTCTTTTTAATATATAAGTTTCATTAAATAATTTATTTTATTATATTAAAAATATTATATTAGTACATTAAAGAATCTAATATCATTATCTTATAAATATAATAAAATAATATTTATATTATTCTATAGTATACTATAATTCTTCAACATAAAAAGTATTATAATTTTCAAATAATAAAATTAATTTATTTATCACTCTTTTCTTCTTGGAGGATTTTTATCACAACATGAGATTTAGGATGAATTTTTTGATTAGGAGAAAAGGAGTAGGGATATACATTTCATGAAATATGTCGGGGACATGATCTCAATGTCAACCCTTGTAATATTGGAGTTTTGCAATGCACTATACTTCATCCACATTGAATCTTCAAGACCCTTTCAACTTCACCAATAAACTAAAGGTTCATTCACATTTATTTTTCATTTCCACTTGAACACCACCACAAAATAAAATAAAAATCTACTTTCACAATATTTTGAAGATAAGCTTATTTCTCTTTCAATTTGAAAAGTTCCCCACCTCTCGGTATTCAAGTTTATATTTTAAAAGATTTGAAGATAAACTTATTTCTCTTTCACTTTGAAAAATTTTCCACCTCTCGGTATTCAAGTTTGTATTTTAAAAGATGCAAAACCAATGTAATATCTCCCAATGTTTATGTTTCAGCAACTCGGTCCAATCTACGTATTATTTTTGACAGACCATTGAATTTTACTATTTGTATGGATTCGTAGAATGACCATGCTTCGAGTCTTTCCACACAAAAAACCTTTTTGAATATATATTACATTCACACCTTGACAACAAATCACACAAATATTGTGTAGAAAAAATCAACTAGGAAATGATGGATTTCATCTATTTATGTGAAATTCCACTATGAATTATTCTCTCTAGGAGAGAAACATTATTCCTGTAACTGTGCTGATGTAGGAGCACCCACCTATAATTAGGATAGTTAAGGATGATGCTCGTACATGGAAAGTTTGTCTTTCTTTCCTTTAAATTTCATTTCAAAAATATTTCTAGTAAGGTTCCCCATTTGTGGAACTCTATATCATGAGTTGGTGCACTATAAACCATCATGAACAAAAGAGCCAAGGGGCTATAGCATAGAGTATTTAGGAATTTTAGATCCTCTAGGAGCTATATTATTTGTTTGAATAATTTTAATACACTTCTATATCAAGGGGGGTCAATTTATCTAAGAATCGCAACTTTTCTTGCAATTGTGTAAAAGTTGTCAAGAATGCAATTTTTGCATTTTGACAATATTTTCTTGCAAAAGTGCAACTTCTTCCCCAGTGGTTCTAAATTTTAAAATATGGTTATGAACCATTGGGGGAAGTATATATACTTCACATCAACCATTTTCCAATAGTTGGGAAGAGTTCGTAGTGAGAAGTGAATGATTGATGCACAAAAGTGAATCAAATTTTTTATTATTTTCATTGATTCTGAGTATGTACGGATTGGGAGAGGCTTCTAATTGATTGAAGAAGTTTCTAAATTTGTTTTACTTCCATTTAAAGTTGGTTAGAGGTGTTGGGATTATTGGATCAAAAATTTAATGAAACTTTGCATTTGTTGGACAATGTTTCTCTAGGAAAGCCTCCGAAATTAGGGTATGGTCCCATAATGGCTCTATCTTGCAATTCCACCATAAAAAAATGATGTATCTTTATAGAAGTCAGGTAGGGCATATGATTTTTATGTTCCTTGAAGGTAGGAGTCTGGGAGTGTAGGGATCAGTAGGAAATTTGATGCCCTAGGTAGACATCTTCATGTGGCTACCTACTGTGTTAGGAAGATGTTTAAGAATTGAGAACAGGGTGATGAACTAGACGGCCTCCCTTTGGATTTAGTCATGTTTTGGGTATGTCCTAAAGGATATATCTTTGGATTGGTGAATAAAATATGAGAGATTGGAGTCCTTTGAAAATGTAATGACCCTGCTCAAATCTGACCTCAAAATGCTAATTGCAGGCTCAAGGAATTTCATCAAACAACTCACATGCAAGGGTCATATGACTGATATAACATTTTAGTTTGCTAAAATGACTCTTTTATTCAATTAGCATCAATGAGAATGCTTAAAAATGACTCTGAATTGACTAAACAATGTCCTAGCATGAATGTGCAACTTATTTTGACAATATACAATGCATATATATGATCTAAGCATGAGAAATGAACACCTACAGCCAACTGGTATATTCACAAATAGTTAGTATGCATACTAAATCTGTGTGTGAATAATAATTTGGAAATGCTTATTGACAACTTATCAACAACCAGCAAACTATATCTCCAATTTGCAATACAAAGACTCAATATAATGCTCATTAAATGATTTCTACATGTGAAATATCCACCTACAACCAAGTGAATTTTTATCAAACACTTGGAATGCATCCATCTAGAATCTAGAAGACTATTAATAATGGTACTAATCCAAACTAAACTCCAGCACTTGTTTTATTAACCAAAATGCAAAACATTGCCAAGACTCTTGGCAATTTACAACTTTCCTGAAGTTTGCTAATTTCTGAGTACAAAATCAGACTTCAAACATATACAAATATGACATGTAAATTATCTCTAAACAATGCAAAGAAACTTGGAATGAGTTTCCTTGGATTGGGGATGAAGTAGCAAACAAGAACAAAGGAGAGTGCACCTTATGAGTGATGGAAGATGTCTCAGCCCTAGCCACCCCTGCTGGATATTTCAGACTTCAAAAATAAAATAATAGCAGCTGCAACCTCTAATTTTAATCACCAAACATCATTGTCCATCCTCTAGAAATTGATTTCTCCAATACCCATAAGCCAAAAACAAGTGTATGAATTTTAATGAATTTATTTGTGCTTCCCAGCCAAATTTGCCCTTGTTCTAGCAGACCTCAGAAAATAAATACAAATCAGCCTCTAAAGATCACCTCCAGCTCCAATAATGATCTCCATCTCTTTAGAAGTCAAGAACTACTAATCAAGTCCAACATCAATGGATGTTATGGCTGCAATAAGCTAAATCGTGGCTCCCTCAAGCTGATATATATGACTATAATTTATTCCAGAATTGATAAATATGTAGATTGAACCTTGAATAACAATTTTGATGAAGTCTCAATACACCAAAATGACTCCAGCAATGCACCAATTTATCTCTTCAAATCGATACCACCAAAAGTTTGGCCAAAAGGCCATAAAATTTTCTTTAAAGTACAAGTAGAAAGTCTGAAGCAACTTCCTCAACTTTGCAATAATTCAAGTGATATTGCACACCATCAAAATTGCGTACCAATTGAGAGTTTTCATTCTCAATGGCCAATTGTGACTACTGCAGAAACCCTAGGCTCCACAATGCACATCCACAACAAACAACAACATCAACAACATCAACAACAAATCTGGATGGTGAGAATGAAGCCTAGGATGCCTATTTATTCTTTTTTCTCCACTTTCTCCAGAAACTTCTAGAACCTTATTTAATTTTAAGTGACTAAATAAAAATATTTTATAATTCAAGTCACTTTATTAAATTAATTAAATATAAAGTTACCTTTTAATATTTATTTATTTGATAACTTTATAAATAATTAACTTAATACCACTTATTTATTTAATTAAAA
>MU227013.1:1704576-1718012 GCA_018584345.1 Thuja plicata
ATATATATTATTGATGGGTTTGTAACTGATTTCTCTATATTACAAAGATTTCTCTTAGAGGTTTGTAACAAGGAAATGATGTAAAATCTATATAATAAAATCATCACAATCATAATCAATCACCATAACACATGATCTCACTTTAGCCATCAATTCTAAGACGTTAGCCCTCTTATAGGAAGGAATTCTACTGTCACCTGACAAATAAAAATTTTTAATGATCAATTGCAAGATCTACCTCAATTATCATCCTTATAAGGAACCTCAGAAGCTATAATCCTTATAATTTCACTTAGGAAATGAGTAACAGTAAGTCTTACCTCCTTATCTTTGTGACTTAGCAACCTATGCTCACCCAAGGAAGTCATTGCTTTTTGAATCAACTGGGAAGATGACTGATCCACTATATGTAAAGTATTCACCACTTCCTCCAACAACTTGATTAAAAAACATCTTTTGACAGAGACAAGTGACCAATTTTATCTTCTATGACCAAAAAACTCTTTGCCCAACTTTTTGTCACCGGTTGACCTGGTAAAATAGATCACCCCAATGTTAGCTCTCCTTTCTTTTGCAAAAGGGGGTTCTAATACTTCAGGATGTTATAGAATCTTTGTCAAATTATTTCCATTATTCTCAAAAAATTTCTTTGGTTTTGTCAAAAGCTCCTACGTAGAATTTCATCTTTCCCCAAGAACTAACCAACGGTCTAGTGAAACTAATTTTAGAAGAAAAATGGCCACTAAACAAACCAATCTGAAATTAACCTTTCACTATTAACCCCTCAAGCTAGCAAGATGCACTACTTTGGTACCACTGAAGTGTCCCACCCTATTCTGTCTTAAAATCTCAGAATTGTTCTCTTGGAAATTTTTCAAACATATGACACATAACCCATGGTATTTTGATCTGTGACTGATGTACTGATGTTTTAGTGATTGTAGGATGTTTTTCAGAGTTTTTGTCAATGGAAATGTACAAAACCACACAATAAACATATACTACTTCTTTTCCAACAATAATAACAACAACCTAACTTCCAATAACTTTATTTGATACTGATATGAGTTTGATTACAATATAATTCATGTCTGATATAAATATCAGACTACAAAAGATGTTGCTACACCCTCTCAATCTAAATATTTGAGAAAACAACATATAAATGACTAATAAATAGGTCTTAAAGAATCAAATTTAAGTATACCTAGAAAATATATACTGAAACTAGATGAAGAAAGGCCTTTGAATAGCTGTCTTGCAGGTTTGTAAACACCAAGCTAGCAGCCACTTAGGATACTCAAAAAATTGTTTGCAGCACCTTCAAATTTGTCCTCTCCAACTAAAACCCTCTTAATAGGGTAGTCTTCTTTGGCCACTCAAGAAGTGCACCTAGGGACACCAAAACCTAAGCGGCTTGGCCTAGAATCAACACACCTTAAGGGTGTTGTATGGTCTGATCTGAATCTGAATTCTTCCTTTTACTAAGCCTTTAACCTTTAAAACTAATAAAAACTTTTCTCAAAAGAACCGGTGTAAACCAACCCTAAACAACAGCAAAGAGGCTTCTCCAACTCCAAAATGAAGCCAAAAAGGGTGCAGCTAGACAACTAGGTAGCTCACTCATAAATTACACATAATGCTCCTATACAAATTTTTTTATGATGACAAATTCTATGTAGTGGTGCATTTGTAAGGTTAGGGAACATATGTCATGTGTATGAAAAATAGATAAAACAAATCATTTCTCCACAAATCTTTCTGAAAGTATTTGATCTATGAATAAAATTTTGAATGGTTTAGAGTGTTTGCCCTGACAGACCATAGTGGAGGGGATATCAAATGCCTTGGAGGCTGTTCATAAATATATTATGATAGTAATTCCATATGGTCAAATTTTTTCAATTGTTCCACCAATGTTAGCTAATTTTTTACCTATCTAATCTAGACATATGTCCCATGATTACCATACTTTGGCCAAGTTCATATCAGGATGATGGTGTAGACAGTATTTTTGTTATTGTAAATTAATTGATAACTCATCCTGAACCTTAAGACAAACATTTCTGATAATTACAGTGCAATTTTTATTTGGGATCCTTTTATCCATATTTGTATGATTGTCCCTTAACTAGGTCTTTGTAATATCCCTATACTTTTTCACATCATATTTTTAGATATTCCATTTGTCCCAAGCATCACAACTATCATTTACATGGTCTCTCATAGTTTGAGTGCTAATTATTTCTATCCTATTTATGAATTTATTACCCATTTTCAATGTATTCCTCCTTACCATCTCTGGAGAAATTCAAAATTTCAATGAGAACGGCCATATGCAATAAGATTCCTTTCCATGGTTTAACTAGGAAGGAATTTGTATGACAATTTTAAGTGTAATGAATGAGCTTGCTCAAATAATCAGTGATATAAAAATGTTAATAAACAGAACATGTAATACGAAACCAACAATTATCCAAAAAATAATATAGTATAGTAGTGTGCACCTCCATGGTCCAAGATGAGCTACTTAGCAATTTTATTGCCTTTGATTTTTCCTTGATGACTAGAATAACTTCCACAAACTGTGTCAAAATAAATAAACAATGACAGAGTGAATTACTAGATATAAAGAAATTTCATAATTACATGTTTTAATTAATTTATTTGGAGTCTCTGTCTATATATTGAAAGGGTTTTGTGATCTAATATATAAACCAAAATAAAAAGTTTTCACACTTTATTTGATAAAGGAAGATTGATATAGATACTCTTGTCATGGTCACATGAATCTATCAATGGTTTTGCAGCTCACATTTTCCTTATGCACTAACTATTTAGTTTTCCACAATATTTGAGTTTACAAGCTATGTTGCTCCAATATGTGATAGGTTGTAAATAAATGGTTCCACAATGCATTTTCTGAGTTGATTTTGTTGTCAAGATTCTGCATATTGTAAACATATTTGAGATCATTTTAAACACCATAGGCTAAGTTCCCAAAATGATTCAACCACAATATTTAGGAAAAACAAGTAGAAAATGAATGCCAAACATGAAGATTAAGGTTGTAGGCCAGAACTGTCACAAGACTTCATCAATACTCTACACCATAATCCTGATATGAAGGCCAAACATGAAGACTACTATAGGTTTACATATTGATTTCTGATTCATTGTAATCTTGTGGTTTCATTCCCTTAATTAAATCCTTGCAACCAACAATAATTATAGATGATACCAATTCCTTAATTGCTATTTCAATATTCAACATCTGTTACATAGGTGAATGGGTCTTGCTGAAAGTGGAGTAAATATTATTTATTTTTCAGGGCCTATAAGATTCTTGCTGAAACAACAATAAAAATAATATGCCAGACAAGAGGAGTGGCTTCTCTTTCCCATCCATGGGCTTTGAACAACCTCTGCACTATAGCCATAAGCTTGAAAAAATGATTACAATTAGTTGTGGGAGGTTTTCTGAAAACCACTTTTATGATCTACTAGAATTATCATTCGCATAACTTCAATTACCATTAGAATTTATTTATTCACATTATGATCATTATTCATTTGTATCCATTTGTTGCTCCAATATATTTTTGAGAATATAAATCAAAAATTATATATTCAGAAGATAGGTTGTTTCCCTCATCTTTAAGGCATTTGTTATCTAAATTTAATTTCTTTCTACAAAGATGGGAGACATGGAAGACTCTTTACGAAAAGGCCTCCTGGGAAGGCCCAAGGCTTCATCTATGAGCATCACCTAAATGCAATGAGTGCTAAGTGTTTGAGTCATATTGGAATGGGTGACCTCCTAGGAAGGCCCAATTCTTCACCTATGAGCATCAGCTAGATGCAATGAGTGCTAAGTGTTCCATTCATTCCATGAGAGATGGGTGCTTGTAAACCACTACTCATGAAACATGTGTCAATTAGTTTGACTCAAAAACTACACAGTTGAATCCTGCTAGCAGTATCACAAATGAAGGATGTCTATAAAAAAATAACAAAATCCTATGAATTTCCATGAATGAAAGTAGTTAAATAGAACATGAAAGTACTAGTTACAACAACAAGTAGGGAAATTGAAAGGAACTTAAACAACCCAAAAACTATATGATTCCATAAATGGCTGCAGTAGTGTGATCAAACTTGAAAGTATAATAGTAAGTAGGACTTCTAAAGGGAACCCAAATGACCCAAAAAAAATATTAACAAACTGAATAAAGATTAGGGGAAAATTTAAATAGATAAACCATGTGAAAGAAAGGAAAGACCCCTTGTAAAATAATCATCCAATGAATTCAAGAGGCGATGCATGAAGGAGAGAAAGGCTGGCTTTGAGTATAATAGGTATAAAAATTTGAGGCAGAGTAAGGGTTATCAGCACCATTTGTTTCCATGAAGAGCTTACAAATAATTTGATGAAACTCTCACGAGAATGAACTAAGCTATGAGGGCGTTGGTTGGAAAACCTTAGGAGGATGGAAAATACTCCTTAAAACCTCACTGAACATCCATCATCAACTATACTAAATAAGTATAGTGCTAGTAATGTGCATCTATCTCTGTAACCAAGACTGTAATTACAACTAGAAAATGACACATGGTGATAATCTCACATTTCTAAAAGTTGCAAGACTTAATTCAAAAGGCACTCCTCACCCAAAAACTTTGCAAGAGAGAAAAAATACTCAGGTGAAAAGAAGTGTTCCTTGGGTCACATTCCTGCACTAAAAACTACCAAACCCAAAGTGGGGGCATCCCAAAGACAATGAGATGGGGAAAGTCCCCCTATTTTCTTGCACCCACCTACAAGGTCCCCATATGTTATTGGGGATATTCCCCTCTTCACTTATTCATTGATGTTCCCTGTGCCATTGCAAATGAAAATAGATTTATTAAAATTGCAATTGTGACCTATATATTGTCTTTTCATCAATGCTTTCAAATTTTCAAAACCTCATTTCCTTTTCCAGGTTAGCAAATTTTTAGGGAATAACACAATTGCTATCTTGAGTACAAATGTTATTCAAGGAGCTTTATCCAGAAATAACTCTACAGGTCAACAAGAAAGAGAAACCACATAGCTATTGAAGTTTTAGGGGTGTTGCAACTCTACAAATTGAATGTATAAACTTTGTCTCATCCACACATTTTACTTCTAGTCACTTAATATGAAAAAAAAAACCTAGTGAATCAAAGTCCATTATTTATATCTATCACAAAACAAAAGAGAGAAGAAAATAGAGAACTTACAATTTTATCAAGCTAGTCGGGAAACCAAATTCTTTAGATATAGAACTTCTAACATAATTATCTGTGAGATCCATGCAAAAGAAAACAACAATAAATATCTATAAAGGAAATCCATCACACCTATTTGATTAGTAAAGTGTGCAAAAAACCAGTGATAGAGTGTCGATATGCATAGAGGTCATAACAGTAATAAATGTTTATAAAAGTGCTTTTAATAATGCTCCAAACATTGAGAATGCAAGATACCTGTAATGATGAACTTCATTTCGACTTGCAAATTGGCTGTCACTATTAACTCTAAGATTATCTTTAAAGTTTGAGCTTCACTTAGTTTCGAGAATAGTTTAATATTCTCTACTCAACAAGGCCAACCACATGAAGGTGGAAGCTCATTTGGCCCCTCCCCCCCTAACATCACTCTAAATTCCCCATTAACATCTAATAACATTCATTCATTCATTCATCCATTTTTTAAATATAACATTCATTAACACATAAAATTCATTAACATAGAACATTCATGAATAATTCATTAACACATCATTCATCAAAATTACTAGTACAATTATAAAAATCTGACCAGGAACATCATGATTTGGCACGATTATAAAAAACTGACCATCGATATCAAAGCCAAGTTGGCCTTCGATAGATCCCGAAGCAAGAGGGTTGATTGGGCGTATCTTGAGAAGCTATGATGATTAGACACATTTTAAAAAATCAAAGGAAAATGAGGATGAAAAGTGGTGTCTTTCCCAAGAACTCTAATTATAGACATGAGTTAACCCTTGTTAATTTCAATGTTACCAATTTTTGTAATAGTTGGATTCTCTCTGTGTTTTTTACCGTCTGTATGAGCTATGCAATCATGGGAGGTGGGCTTAACCACAAAGAGCCGAAGGACTGTGTCAAATGGAGAAAATTGCCGAAAGCTTGGGATATTCTTGAGAAGGGGGGTCTTTCCACCTACATGGAAAGATTGCATGGGGAGAAAGATAGTGCTACCAAATTATTTGTTGATTCCTAGAAAAATGGGACTGTTACCATAGCAGGCATCACTGTGAACATCACGAAGGATTTCATAGCTGAGATTTCTGGGCTTAGCATGAAGGGCATCAATTTATTCTAAGACAATAAGGTATCACGAAAGGCCATTCGACGCTTTCCCAAGAGTAAGGAGGAGAAAAAAAAAGTATTGTAAAAGAGTCTGGAGGATGCTATGATGTGGCATCATTCAAATAAATCTGGGCTACAATTATCATGGTGGTCATGGAGTATGTAACCCTGGATGGTAGATTTAAAAGAGCACGTTCTTACCACTTTGTTTTACTCTGTCATTTTTGGCATAAAATTAGGGTTTCCTTACCTTTTTATATTTTGCAATCTTTCCGTTCAAGCATTTCCCAGCACAAGAAGAAGGAGAAGAAACCCATTCTTCATGAAGGGTTGATTCTATTAATAGTAGAACACATAAACAAGATGGCTAGTGTAAGCCCTGTCATAACCCCATCTAAATCTGGTTTGGGTAAAAAGAGAATTAGGGATGTGAATGAGAAAGATAAGAGTCCCACTAGTAAAAAATTAAAGAAGGATAAGGAGACTACCATGGATACAGACACCTCTGTTGACAGTGTGGAAGGCTATGATAATATGGCCGATTCCACTGAGGAAGATAGTTACTCTGCTTCCTTTGTCTCAAATTTGGTTTCGGAGTAGACTGATAACATAGATGAAGATGTTATGGGTTCTGTGGACAAAGGAAAAACCTAGGATAGCAGGAAGAGCAAAGAGGATAAGAAGAAGGAGGAGGATGTGGGAGGTCAGAATGTGCCAATTCTGGTTGATTATGACAATTCTAAAGACAATGATGTGCCTATATCTCCGAAGCTTAAAGTAGTTATGGATTGTGGTCAGGACACTCATAAGGATACGACGGAGGTGGAGAATACTTCCCCTGCCAAGGAGTCAACTTTACCAAAGAGGAAGATAGACAATGCCCCTAGTAATTCTCAGAACATCCCTTTCATCAAAATGGTGGACTTGCAGGAAAGGAATGTTTAATTACTGAGGGATGACCTGGATGATAAGATCAATCCCCCTTTGGGGTTCTCTAAATAGCCAAAGTTGCTTCCATGTACTCCTTTCTCTTAATGAAATGGGTGTTCCAGGAGATCAAGAATTTAAACCTTAAGCACCGTTTGATTGTTGCTAAGGTGGACTCTATGTAGACTCAGCTGGAGTCTAGCCGTAAAACTATGGTGGACAAGGTTACTAATGATGAGGACAAAAAAGTGCAGCAGTTACAAGCCAGAATGGAAATCATGGAGAATACCATGAAAAAACACATGCATGACTACACCAATTTTATGGGTTCGGCCATGGATTGTTTCCTGACCATTAGGGATGAGCTGGATACTAGGTTCCCTAGTAAAAAAATAGAGGATATCACAGAGAACCTGGAAGATGATGGCCCCAGTAAATACACTAGATCAGCAAGAAAGAAGAAAATTCATGAAAGGATCCAGGTACTCTCAGAGTTCAATGCAGCGATAAAGAAGATACCTGAAGTGAAGCAAGAAGCCGCTGAGGCTTGTAAGGAGCTTGTCTAGGGCTCTGGTTTCTAGTTCTAGTGTTTTGTCTTTTTTGCCGGTCTCTGGCTTTTGGTTCTTTCTTGGTTTTTTGTTGTTAGTTTTGGCTTTAGCATACTGGTTTCCAGTCCTGTTTCTTTTTGGAGCATTTCAATGTTTAAAATTTTATTCTATCTTGTAAGGGGTTTCGGGTCCCCATTCAAAACCTATTTTTCCCTGCAATCAAAAACATTACTAGTACAAAATTACATCCATTAAGACAACATTCTTTCATTAGCAAAAAATGTTAATTATAATCATTTCTTTTTGGGTTTCTTGATCTTCACACCCCTTTCTACTCTATTAAGGTCTCCATTTTTTTTAATGACATAATTTCTAAGAGGAAGATGAATGTTCTCGTCATTCCCCTCCTCTACTGATTCTAATTCCAATGCATGTCTCCTCCTCACATGTTCAGGAACACGAGACCGCTACACCAAAGGGGGGTTCGTTGCAATAACAAGTACGTCATGAGTTAAATTCACACCATTTCATATTAGTGAATTACAAGTATTTAATTAAGTAAAAGAACTATAAATCAAAAATTAATTTAAAAGAACAAAACATAAATTTTCTTTACCTGAATGTGCCACATGATCTACATGGTGATTAGTTTGAACATCCTCTAACACTCGTTCAGCATGACATTCTATATCCTCTAAAATATACACAAAAAAGGTTAGACCAAGTTCAATTTAAGATGTTAAATTGTATTAATATTTACATAATTAATTTTAAATAGCAAATGAACACCTCCATCGACACTACGATGCACATCAGGGGCTTCTTCATGTGGCGTAGGATCTGTGTTATGATTAAGAGGCTGCATTGCAATGTCATGCACATTATTGTCAAATAGATTGTTGCTCAAGTATTCAATTTCTAATATATTTTTTGGCATATTTACCTATTCACATGATGAAGGAGACTCTTGGGCTGGGCCAGTGGAAGCTTGGCATAGGCATTCAGCCATGGCTTGATAGCCTTCCTTGAAGGCAATTTTTTTGTGTTCTGCCATGGCCTTTACATTAGATTTAGAGCCCTGCATTTTTTGATTAAACAAAATTATTTGCATTTTATAAATAATTTTTCTCTGCAATTCATTTACTGCTACTTACAATTCATGCTTTAATTTTGGAATATCCACCAGAGCCAAGTTTGTGCTGCTGAATCTTTTGTAGCCTGGCCTTTGTTGCCTTTGATGTGTCCTGAAACCTATGAAAAGTTTGAAATATGTTAGAGGATATAGATATAAAGATCACTAATTAGTGCATTATTACATTGTACTAGTAGTTAATACTATTGCATACCTTCTTCTCTCATTTTCTGGTGTAATTCCTCTTTGAGCATCCCCTTTCTCCTTTGGATCCAAAATGAACTCATTCCAAACCCTCACTAGAATAAAGGGAGGATGCTCATACTTTGCATTCTGGATGAGACTCTTTCTATATGAGTCCCTCACAGTCTTAAGATGTTTGGCAGCTCTTTCTAAAATTTTCTTCTTCCCAAAAATATTACTACCAAACTCATGCTATAAATCTTTAATGAGCTGATATTTTAATTTTTGTCTGGCAAGTTCCACCTTTTAAGAAAAAAAACAAAATTATTAGATAGAAAAATGAACTAAAGTTGTGTACCTTGAATATAGCAAAATAAAATACCTGAATGAAAGGAAAAATACTGTACCAATTAATGATATAAAAAAAAAATAGTGGGATAGGGTTAGTTCACTTATGATGTTCCACCTTGTATGTATGGTGGGCCCGAATATCCTCAGTGTGAGGTCATAAAGTGTCTTATAAAATGAATTATTTCCTGCAAAAAATGTCATGGGATAATTAATCCAAAACTTGTTATGAATAGGTAAATGCATATTACAATATAAAAAATAATAATTTTAAAGTACCTGGAAGCTTTGAACATTTTAAAGGCATCAATTCATTATCGTCAATCAACAATGACGTCCGCATAGCTCCCGTGCTAGAAACATGAGTAGATCCATGAAAATGATGGTGAATTATCACCAATACATGTACTTTGATATGTATCTGGCGTACCAGATGGTGTCGTTGGTGTATCTCCTACTCCACAAAATTAATCCACTATGAGATGCACCCACAATTAAAGTACAAATTATCAAATCATAATTAACACAAAACCAAATATAGGAAAACATGGATTTACCATGCATATACCCTAAAGGCATTGATGTTTGCATGCCCCTTGTTGCTGACATTGCACTCAGCAATCTTAGATGGACATTCATCGACCTCCTAGGAGGAGTCGCGTGCACTTGATGAACTGAACAATACATTGTTAGCAAAGACATTCTAAAATGATAAAAGTAAGAGTTAACTTAAGAAGTTTTTGAATGTTCCAAAGAAAAAATTCCTTGCAAATTTTCAACTAAAGGATTATTTTACCTGAGGCAGCCAGAGCTCTGCTACTACCGGCCTCACCGCATTGTCCTTGACCAGGTACTAGAGTTTCCAAAAAATCCTATAACAAGAACACATATTACATATTTTACTTCACAACATAAAAGAGTATAAAATATAAACCTTTATTGAACTTTTGTTATAAATAAAGATTCATTACTACTTACTTCATAACAATGTGCTTGCATCATCAATTCAAATTGCCTCTTCAACATCTCCTTAGTTGGATTTGCTTCATCCAAAATGCTCATAATTTCTAAATTGATTTTTTTAAATTTTTTCCTCAACATAATTGTTATATTAGGCATTTCTGGGATATCCTCATCAGAAGGGGTAGCTATTGCCTCTGTTGCTGTAGGTGCTTTTACGCTATCCTGAACATCAAATTGTGATAGGAATATCAGTAAAATTATCATAAAAACTCAAAAACCCTAAATAAAATAACGTAATAATATAACATTTTTCAACTATCTAATTTGTACAATTTCAATAAGGTTTACCGTTGTTGAAGAATGGGTGGGAGGAGCATCCTCATGGCCTCTATCATGTGCGAGATCCATATCATCCTATGACAAAGATTAAATAAAAAAACATCAGTGAACTGAAAGCAATAGACTTAGCAAAAAAAGCTTATTAATAAAATGGTATATAGTACATACCACCCTCATGATGCTAACTTTGTTTTTATCTATGTGATTTAAATGGTAATCTATTATCAGTTCTTCCCCTGCACTTATTGATTTTATCGCACATACAAAAACTTGATTCCCCTCATGCGCCTCAAATATGCAATTGGGTTGCTTATTAGTTGAGGAAGGTCGCGCACTATTTATAAAACCCACAATATTACCTGTTTCTTTTGGTCTCCCATCAATGTACATTGCAAATCTTTTACTTTGATCATTTTCTTTCTATTTAATATAATTTGCTGATAGTGCATACCTATGCATACTTTTTTTATATTGAACAATCCACATCCAATCATTATAACTGTAACATGAACTGACATACTTGAACAATTCAACAACTTTGTTGTAACATACCTTTATCCCATCCATCAAAAATAGGCCCAAACCATGTAATGAGGATGGAGCTATGCAATATATCCTCTCATTAACACAAAAATTAGTTTTAATTAGTGGTAGCTCATTGGATACCCATTCTTTCTCAATATGTGTGTACCGAAAGGGCACCTTGATGTCGCCTTTGGTCTCATCATCATAAGAATATGACCCCCCTTTAGGAAGGAAAAGTTGCATGCATTTATCAAATTTTTTTCTAATCTTTTGACCTCTAGTTAATCTCCCCATTTTAGCCATACTACATGTACAACTTTCATCTACCATTCCCTCATTTCCCTCATTCGATGTAGATAGATCTGACAAGTACCTATTTGGTGGGTCTTGCAATCCATCAAATGAGATATTGTCATGTCCCCGCTTCAAATAGAATTTTGATATTATTTAAATAATATATATAGATTAATCAAGTCGTGACCCATACATATGGTTCTTCTTTGTCTATACATGGGAGATATAAAATGTACTAAGTTGACAGTGATTATATAATTATATGTCTATACGGTTCTTCTTTATCTATATATACATTATATGATTATATAATATGTCTATTTATAACATACATGCTCAGTGATAAACAAGAAGAATATAAGAAAATTATGTCTATTTATTGACTTATACCTGTTGATCTATGTCATTATGTATGATCCATGCCAAAGGGGTTAAATTTCCTGCATATGTTAATCATTTATCTTAAGTTCGCTAAAAATTACATGATACATATGCTACAAATAACTTAGAAGACAACATGAACAATATGGAACATCGTAAACATGAACAAATTTACCTTATATATGGAATGCAAGATCATCAACATAAGCGGTGACGATGTCTGTAGTCAATTGCCTGTTTGCAAAAGGGGTGATAATCAAATACAATATACATGTATCAACATCAATTAATTGAGCATCATAAGAAAAACATTGGTAATTATAAATCACCTATGTTGTAATCATTAGAATTGAACACAATAACTATGTAATCATTAGAATATGTCATTGATCATCTTCTTCATCTATCTGATCATCACCACCATCATCATCATCATTAACATCATCATCATCATCATCATCATCATCATCATCATCATCATCATCATCATCATCATCAGCTTCTTCATCATCTTCAATATCTTCTTCTTCCATAACATTATACTTTATCGACCTTCCTCTTGGATCATGTCTAACAACAAATGACCAACCCTGTTTATGTGGAACCTTTGAGTAAAACACTTTCTCACATTGGCTTGGAAGAACATAGGGCTCATCTCCAACTAGCTCAAATGACCTTGTATTAATCATTGTAAATCTACTATCATGTTGAATAATAGTTCTATCTAGATCATTTTGATTCAGTCGTAGCCTGTACCATTTGATGAAAAATAGAACTACTTTGAAGGACTTAAATTCACACTCAAATATATCATCCAAGATGCCATAGTATTGATTTTGAGATTTTTGAGGATGTATGTCATTTCTAGATGATATATTAGTGACCTTGAAAACTGCAGTTATCCTAGAATCAGAAGTTTTCTTTGTGTCATCCAACTTTTTTTATGTGAAATTTGTGGCCATGATAGTACATATCTTTGTGGTGCTTGACCTGAAATTTTTCAAGTGTGTGAAAATTATTTGCATCATGAGTTGATATGAAACATACGAGTCATGATCATTAATAAATTTGTACGTACCTCTCTTCCTCTTAAACCATATGCTAGATCAATTACCATTGGTGCAACATTGGAATCTCTATTACGATGAGCTTCTCTAACCAATGAAGCAACACTTTCCCATGTTAATGAGAAACCATTTTGTTCACATTGTTCAATTCATACTGTCATCCAATCAAGATTGTTCACAATATACAAATATATTGCATCTCACTCTCGACCAACTGTATTAAAAAAATACACCAATTATAAATAACTTATATTGAAGATTTATAAGAATTAATTAACTAAAATAACATCTTATATTTACCTCTCACTTTCCTCAATCTACCTTTTCCCATCAAGTACTCCCCTTCGA
>MU227013.1:1728918-1766327 GCA_018584345.1 Thuja plicata
ACTAACAAATGGTCAAATGGTCAATGGGTAATGCAGTGAAATGTTTGACCGAGTGCCTCATAGTATCCAAGATCGACATTCATTACAACCAAATAATAGGTGAGTCAAAATCCAAATCAACGTCTCTACAGATGCTAGGTTTGTGATGATTCATTTGCTAGGTTTATCACACAAAATCCATATGCAATTTATTCATCTCATACGAAACAAAGAAACCTTATTTCGGTTACTCGAATTGAAAACTAACAGCACTTCGTAACCCATATTGTTACAAATTGACAAATAGTTTAATGTCAGATAAACACAATACAAATAGAATGAGAACACATGTAATTCTATAAACTCTTCATTGATACCAACCTAATTTTGTGTAATTCTAAAAAAAATCTAACTTCGGTTTGATCATGCACAGATGGTGTTAGTTCAATCACTTCAACGCATATGTGTGTGTCTTCTATTCGTGCCCTCCTTCAACTCTTCTTTGCTGCATAATCATAATGGATTGAAATGAAACCTTTTTTTTTAAGTTATATTGATCGTGTTTGTCACAATAATGAAAAAATATCTTGGTTATCGTAATTTCGACCAACACAGGAATGGATTAAAAAAAAATTCAATTTTTTCCTTCCATATTTTGACCAAGCAAAAAAAATGTAATGCACGGTGGGAAATTTAGGTTGAAATTTAAGGTCAAATGTACTAGTGGTTGATCTTTATGTTGGGAGGAATCCACAAATCCATCATTAACTACTTGTTTGTTCCTATTCCAATATTGGTTCTTCCCTTTATCCTTGTTAGAGTTGTTTTTGATAGATAAAGCAGCAAGAGGGTCCTGGCCCATGGAACAAAGGACTAGTAGCACATTAACAACATATTAATGGATCTAGTAAAAGAAAGTATAACATTTTAACAGCATAATCACCAAATCTAACTCTGTCCCTATCAAAAACATAAATCATAGTACTAATCCACAAGATTAAACCAGAGAACTTAAGATGAACAATAGCATAAAAAGTATCAGTTATAAGCCACGAAGGGCTACATAAAAATATATAAAAACTAACATTATCCCAAACTGCAAAATAGGGGATCCGAGGGCCAAGCCCAGCCAAAATTAACACACACATGGACACTAGAGATTAGTTCTTCCCACCCAACTATTTAGATAGTAGGGTCCTAGCCCACTCCTCTTGTAGAAATAGGAACATATCTCTATTGTCCTCGTCCGCTTCCAGCTTGCCGCCCGCCAGCTTTTCCTACACATTACAGAGGGTTGTAGCCAAAGCATGCATGACCTTTAGGGAAAATTTGTTGGTCCTCATGCAATGGTTCATCAGGTCCTATATATTCTTCTTAATATCCACAATATCCTTGTCCAAATTCGATAACCTCCTTTTGAGGGTGCTTGTAAATTTGTTTTTGTCCTCCATGGCTGCGGTATGGGGCTTATCCTAAGGTTCCTGAGGAGGACTCGGGGGTGGGGTAGGGTTATTGGGGGTTTCCATGGTTTTCTAGAGGTTGGGTAGAGGAGTGTTACCAGTCCTAGGGGGACTCATATAGCCATCTGAGGAGCCATTCTTGGACTCAATGGAGTGGGAGTCATTTTCAGATAGGGAAATCTCTTTAGAGGTCGTTTCCATCATCCTAATTTTACACTATTCCTTGGCAATTCTATTTCACCTCCGGAGACCTGACGCACTTAATTCCACCTCCAGATTAACCTGGCTCTCCATCATTTTTCATTTTTTTGGCCTATAATCAGTCTCAGGAGTGCTGTCAGCCTCTTTCCCCTCTTTTTACTCCACAGACTTAGAGACATACGACTGCTCCTAACCCTCCTTCCTACTGAGAGGGTTTTTAACACTTTTTTGTGGGTTATACCCTTTTTATCAGCCACCATAGGCTCCTGGGTGATACGGATGGACTGGGAGGAGGAATGGGTGGTCTTTTCAGTTTTGGCCAGGGGCTCCTCCTCAGGCATCATCTGGGTAATCAGAGGGGGTTGGGGTGCCAGGCAGATATCTTTGTGAAACTGGTAGAGGTAGAGGAGGAGGCCCTGATGGAGGATAGCTCTATAAAGGTTTCCTTTAATATCAAGAAAATTACTCTCTATGGAGTGTAGAAGATAGAAAGGTATAGAAATTAAATCCTTGTTCCTAATATAATCTAGGAACGGTAAGTGGTAGTTGTAAAACACAGTGAACTTACCTTCCAGTGTGAAGTACTTCATCACAATGGGACAAATTTTTGTCTAGAAGTCTGGCAGCTCCTCCCTATTGAATCCCCCATGTTTTCTCACCAGCAGCTCACCATCCTTGAAAAATTGTTTGAGGCTGGTAGGGTCAGTAGTTCAACTAGTCTTTTTGTATTTCCTCCCCACCATAGGGAGTCCCATCACCTTGACTATGACCTCTTCATTCAGCTGGAAGTGGATGCCCCCAACTAAGACACTCCTGTTGTTCTAGGAAGAGACAAATTGTTTGGAGATTCACTCATCATGCCCACCTTTCATTCTTTCCATGAAACCCCATATGCCAATTTCTTTGCAATAATGAGTCACCAACGCATCAGAAGTGAAAGCCTCGTCGATGTTATCAGGCTCAATGCAGAGAATGTTGCCTCCCATTTCAAGGGTCTGCTCCTCCTGCGCCAAAAGATCTTTGAAATCTAAGAGCTGAGAATTTTTGTAGGCCATAAAAAACCACTTGTTTTCGTAAAGCCTTTCTGAGGAAAGTTTATACATAAAATGCTGGTCTTGGAAATTTTGGAAAATGGGCTCCGTACCACCAGATCTAATAGATCTCCAGGAGCCATTAATAGAAATAATAGCAATAATACTAAGGAAAGCCAAAAAAAACCCTTTGATTTGGATATCTCTTACTCCACACATTCAAAAGGTAATGATAGTTCTTTATGGGAATTTGATTTCTTTTCATAATCGCAAAAATCCATCGAACATGCCAGTACGTGATTGAGTAAGGATTCATAGTGAATATGATAGCCTGGCACATTTAAATAGTAATATTCATTTCTCCCATGATGATTTGTTGAGTCACTAGAGGTAAGTCACTAATCACGCTCCAACTATTGAGTTTGATTTTTTTTAGGCCAATTGCTGCCATTGAGTCAGCAACAAAATTCTCCTCTCTATATGTGTGACCTATAGTCATGCACTGGAAGTTGTTGAGAAGCTCACAGATCTCCATAATGATAGGTCTAGCACGCCATCCTACACTAGCACCACTATTGATGGCCTCAACAATCACTTTGGAATGCCCCTCAATTTCTAGCTATCTGAGGTTCATTTGTTTAACAAATTTAATCCCCCAGAGAAGGGTCGTTCCTTCCGCCTAGGTGATAGTGTAGTTATTGATAGGCCCAACATAAGCTAGTAGGCAAGTGCCATTGTGATCTCTGAGCACACCACCCCCTCCATGACCAAGATTATTTACCACCCCATGAAAGTTTAATTTTGTCCATCCTCTAGGAGGGGCGGTCCATCTGGTAGCATCTCTAGCTATCCTTTTTGCATCATCAAACCTGGAGAACCCATCTAGGAGGTTCCAGCTGTCAACAATTCTAACTTCTCGGGCAGCAGGAGGATAGGAGGGGAGCTTCCATTTAGCCATCCTGGCATTCTCACACAGGAGCTTAGTTCCAATATGGAGAAAGGTCTCAGGCTAGTTACTATTCTCTCTGAAAATCCTATTATTCCTTTCCTTCCAAATGGTCCAGCATATGTGAGGGGGAAGCATATGCCAGAGGAGTTGGAGTAGGGGGTGATTGGAAGGGGATCTCCAGTTGTTAAATTGATGCACTTCTCTACCCAGGGCCTATAAGATACCCAATTTTCTGATCATCCCTTGCCAAATGCTGGTGGCATAGTCACAGTGGATGAAAAGGTGGTTTACCATCTCTTCCTCCTTCTTACATAGGACACATCTATTTTCCATGGAGAAGCCTCTCTTTAAGAGATTATCTTGGGTTAGGACCTTACCATGCATTAGAGTCCACCAGAAAAAATTTATTTTTGGCGTGAGTTGAGGGATCCACACCTTCTTCCAGTCCCCTGGGTTACTCTCCTCCTACAGAAGTAGATTCTAAGAAGATTTAATAGAGAAAGTACCAACATGGGTTGGGGCCCAGATAATAGAGTCATCACGCCCCAAAATTTTGATATTAGTTAGGTTTTCCATGAGATCCTTGGCCAAGTGTTGCAGGTCCGGTCTGTCCCTTAACTGATTATGTATATCCATCCAGTCTCTACCATTGATGTAGCTGGAGACTCTATTACCCAGGCTAGGTCTGAGATAGTCCATAAGGGGTTTGAATATGTGGCCCAAGTTAGGGTGATTCATGATCCAGTGGTCATTCCAAAATATGATGGATCTCCTATTTCCCATTTGCCAAAAAGATCCTTTTGATAGAAGGGTCTTACATTTACATATGTTCATCTAGAGTTTGGATCCATTGGGGAGGTCAATGTTGTGGAACATCCTCCCATAGGGAAGTCCTTGGAGGTACTTAGCTTCCATTATTCTGCACCAATCTTCTTTTTCCTCTATGAGCTTCCTTGCCACCTTCATAGTAAGGGCCTTATTCATCAGAGCTATTTTTCTTAGACCCAAGCCACCCATTCTTTTTGGTAGGTAGACAGTGTCCCAATTGACAAGTGAAATACTCCTCTTTTCTTTAGACCCTGCCCACAGAAAGTTTCTCTAAATCCTTTCAATTTTATTGGCCATGTTGCTTCTGATTTTAAAGAGGGATACAAAGTAAATAGGGATCCCTTGGAGAGTGGAGGCCACTAGCTGAAATTTGCTAGCATTGCTTAAAACCTTCCCCTTCCAACCAGCAAGTTTCCTTTGGGTTCTTTCAAGGATGGAATTCCAAAAATCTTGGGACACCTCTTTGACTATGAGGGGGAGGCCAAGGTAGGTAGAAGGGAGTGAAGCTGCCAGACAACCCAGAATTTGAAGCACCTTATTTTGTAACTCCATGGGGGTATTGAAGAAGAACAACCGACTCTTTTGATATTTAATACACTGTCCAGAAGCCCATGCATAACTTTCAAGGATTTTTTTCCATTGTTTGGCCTCAATCACTGAAGAATACCCAATGAGGAAAGTGTCATCCACAAACTGTTCTAACACCACCTGAGGAAGGGTAGAAGCAGGTTTGATTCCTTTTATTCTTCCTGTAGCGGACAGCATACATAAATTCCTGCTAAGCACATCAGCCACCATAATAAAGAGGTAGGGGGAGAGAGGGTCTCCCTGTCTAAGACCCTTCTCTGGAATAAAATAGCCACCAGGAGAGCTATTGACAAGAACATAGAAGCTAATAGTTTGAGTACATTCTTGTATAATCTTGATAACCTTCTCATTAAAGCCCATTTTAGATAGAATTTTAAGCAGAAAAGACTAGTTAAATTTGTCATAAGCTTTAGAGATATCCAATTTAAAGGCCATACTTGGGACCTTGCTTATGTCCATAGAATGTATAATTTCATGGGTGGTGATGGCCACATCCAAGATTTGTGAACCCAAAACAAAACCTTTCTGAGTAGTGCAGATAATCTTGTCTAGAAGAGGCTTGATTTTGCCAATCAGGATCTTGGTAAGGATCTTGTAGAAGGTATTGCAGAGGCTAATGGGTCTGAAATCCAACATAAATGTAGGATTTTCATTCTTAGGGACAAGCACAATGTAGGTTTTATTATGCTATCTGAGAAGGCACCTAGTCCTAAAGAAGTCTCTGGTAGCCCTGGTAACATCAATCCCCACAATTTCCCAATATTCTTAAAAAAATGCCAGAGGAAATCCATCTGGTCCAGGGGCTTTGTAAGCTCCCATAGCGAAGACCACCTTCTTGACCTCCTTGTCAGAGGCCCACTTCATAAGCATGTCATTATCACTAAGAGTAATATCACTTTGGATGTGGTCCAAGAGCAAAGGGTGGAGGTTAAAGAGTGGAGAAAACACAACTTTGGAGACTTCTACAAAGAGAAAATGGATCTCTCTAAGACCTTAGATTCACTCCAGGCCCAATTGGCATCTGGAAGCTACCTGCCCCAGATTTAGGTGGAGGAGGAATTGACTAGACACAAGTGGTAGGAAACCCTGAAAAAAGAAGAAATCTACTGGAAGTAGAGATCCAGAATCTAGTGGCTTGCTGAAGGGGACAGAAACATGGCCTTCTTCCATAGGTCTGCCAGCATCCATAAAAGAAGAAATATCATTTCTTCTATTATGGATGAAGGAGGGAACAGAGTTAAGGAAAAGCATAAAATTAACCAGGATGCGGTTAACTACTTTAAGGGGCTATACTCTGAGAAGAGCCCTACATGTCTGAACAACATCCTTGTTAGAGTTGTTGTTTTGACCATTATTGTTGTTATTTCCATGTTTAGTCAAAATTCCTTTTTCTCTTAAAACATCCTCTATTCTACATGAGGTCTCAACCATGGTGTGAAATGATTCAAAAACTATTTTCTTAACTTCATACCGCATTTCAGGGACAAAATTACTTACAAGAATGTTAATATTTTCATTATCAGGAATAGTTCTAGGATAGCAAGAGCATTTTCATCTCCACCTTTGCAAGAAAGAAACACAGGATTCTCCTTGATTTTTCTTTAAGCTACATAAGTCCAACAAAGTGATAGATCTTGAAACATTGTATGCAAAGTGTTGAAAAAATTTGTGAACAAGTTCTTTGAAGGTCTTAACAGGAGGAGTTATCTTAGTAAACCATTCCATTGCTTGTCCTTTAAGACTTCATGGGAATAACCTCATGAGATAAGAGTCATCTTGATGGAACTCAAAACTTGTGGTATAAAACTGGCACACATGATCATGGGGAACTCCACTCCCATCATATTTTTTTCATATTGAGGAATTTCAACCTTTCTAGGAAATTCTTTCATGTCAACAGTCTTAACAATAGGATTAGGACAAATTGAGTCCAATGAGAAATAATTCTTAGGTGCAGACATTTGGTCTATGGTTCTTTGCATTGCATCAAGCTTCTCTTCTTGGGATGGACCTTGCCTCTTAATCTTTCTATCCACATCAAATTTGTAAGGGACCCTAGCACCCTTGTTGATTAGGCTCTCTAGGAACTTATCCTTGTTTTGCTCCACATATTGCTGAAAAATTGGTTCTTGTTGCATTTGCATAAAGTCTTAGGAGGTGCGATCAAAGTTCGAGCTACTACCTCCATATTGTGAACCATAATGAGCACATTGTGAAGGTGGCCTTGATTTCCTAGGAGGTTTTGTCTCCTATAATGATCATGTCTTGAAACTCTTCTTCCTCTAGGGCTAGGAGATTGTGATGGTGATCTTGAATGTCTCCTACTTCATGGATTCCTAGGAGGAGAGGATGGAGGAGAACTGTTTCAACCAGTAACATGCATATTATTGAATGGATCATTGAGTTGTCTAGCTAAGAGCCTATCTCTCTCCTCTTGAAAGGCTTTCCTTTCTATTTCTATCAAAGTTTGCTTCTCCAACTATAGGTGTCTAATTTATTCTTCCTTATGAACTTTTTCATCTTGGAATGCTTTCTTTTCATGTTCAATCCTCTTGAGTCTGTCACTCATGTAATTGGTAGGTGAGCTTGGTCTTGAATTTTGAAAGAAGTTGTTGGTATAAGTTATATATTTGTGAGCATCATAAGGTTCTCCATGTTGTCTTTCATGTTGTGAATGGTTATCTTGATAAGCATGTCTGTTACCTCTCTCTCTCTCTTAGCCCTTTGGTGTGCATCTAAATATCTTGTTGAAATAAGAGGTGAGGCCGGTCTACAGCCATGAGAGGAACCACTAAATGAAATAACATCTCTACTCTTTGTAAACATATCATCATAATGTTTATCCCTGGCTTCCTTCTCTCTCTGAGTCATTGTGTGACTCATATTGATAGAAGAAAGAGAAGATGATAAGGGGATACCCAACTCAATAGGATGAATCTTGGAATCAAACCACACTTCTAAAGTATTCCTAGGTGATTGAACAAATATGGTTTATTTTCCCTTATGTCTTTGGTGAGTTTGAACTAAAGGTAATTGGTTAAAAACCACTTGAGGTCATTTTCCTTGATTTACTTGATATCTTTTTATAACTGGCATGAAAGAAAAGGTACTAGTTGATAGGATTACCCTAAGAAATTTTGGTACCATACTAAGATAAAAAAGGCATTAACTTGTCCAAAAGGAGGTGATAAGATAGAATATTGCAAAAGAGCCATAAGCCAACACTGCCACATAGGTGCCCAATAAATTTGGGTGAATACCCTAGCACGTTATGGATCAGGAGGATTGTCTTACCCAAATTATATTGATTAAAATTGAAATTTTATGGAAGTGGATGGAAAAGAGACAACCAAAACTCTCCAAGTGTGTTACCAAAGAATCTAAAGGTTTATCTTTTCAACAAGGATGGTTTCTAGCTCACCAAGCGCCAAGGAAGGTCACTTGTGGAAACAAAGATTGCTAATTCAAGAGTTCAAATAGAAGAATCCAAAGCTAAAAAAGATTCTAACAGTGGGGTAAGTAATCCAATATGACTCGAATCAACCTAGAAAACCAAAAATGATAGGACAACAAGTAAGCAAGTAGCAGGTAATGACAACAAACAACTCACTGGCAGGCATTTTCACATGATGAAATGCTTTCTCGCATGAGGATTTGCATAGGACCACGCAAACAAATGCCCAGACATGCGAGAAAAGACCAGAATGGTGTGATAGGAAACAACAAATTGACAGAAAGTTTGCAAAATATCATGCAAGGATTCTCAGATGGTCACACGAGAAAATGCTACAAATGACGTGAATAAACAGTTTTCTCATATGAGGAAAGGACACAGAACTCAGATTTTAATTATTTTAAATAACCAACTAGATGCATTAACGGATTTTATTCATGAATCGGGTACACAAGACACCAATTAGGGAGTTGAAGCAAGCAATGTCTTCGAACAATGAGCAAGGGACAAAGAAACATTGCACATGAACATTGATAGTGTCATAGTATTTCTATTCCATAAGAATGCTACTTGTGTATGTTCTCAAAATGTCTTTCAATCACACACATAGTCCTAGAGAATAAAAATTTTGTTGCACTATGGTTCTTAGTAATGGCTTGACTCTGCAACTTTTGCAATCTCAAGTGGGTGAAATCCAATCCCTGCACACCGAGGTTTTGACACAGTCCAAGAATTTAATCAATCAAGAGCTGCTGAGGAGATCTGAAAACCCATAAGAAACTACACTCGTGGAGATTTCTTTGACAAGGACATTTATATAGTATTTGTTGCTACCATGGTGAAAATGGCTATTACAACTTGAGGTTCCGTCCACATGGTTTACCCAATAAAGTGAATGTCCACTGCGGTTAACCCTCTCTAACAAGGAAGACTCACAATATGGACCACATGGAGACTTGGTTTGGATTCAAGGGTTCCAAGTTTCTAATTATCCCAAAAGGGAAAAGAGCATAATCCTCTAGCCTCTTCACCTCACCAAAACATAGAAAACAAGATTAATTGACCCACTAATTTTTAAATCACCTCACTCAAGGTTCATAACCAACAATGACCACCAATCTCAAAAGAGAAAGTACCAATCAAAGTTAAATACCCAACCAAGTAAGATAATTTAACAAATCATTCCCTACCTACAAGGGGATCTATCATAAAGAAGACCTTCACATGTAAGACAAGCGAATGAAGCCCACTCTCTCAAGATCGCCACAAATAGTGTTCATAGGGCCTAATTACTATGTGAAGCATATATGTAAGAAAGAAAATCTAGGTCTAGTTTTAATGTGATCTATGAAAGAAAGAAAATACTTAAGATAGATACATGATATGTTCATTTTATTTCCAAAATCTAAATGTTATAGAGATAAAAAAAAAAACCTCCAATCCAATGCAACGTGAATCATTTCGTTGTTTATTCAAGCAAGCCCAAATCAGCAACAACAACAGCAAATCACAAAACACCAGAAACACTAAACATTAGTGGTTAGCAAGAAAATCAAACATATATAAATATAGCAATTAAAATAGATCTCTAGTATGGAATCTCGCATGAAGAAAAAAGACAATGCCACTCGAGGATTCACACAGTGCCACGCGAGGAAACAAATATCTTGCGCAAAGAAGTGCACAGCCGCGCGAAACAGTGCACAGGAAGCAGATAAATACCAAAAAATAGTAAACCAGTCCAGATCCATAGGCTGGTGCCAGATCTTGCTTGAGGAGTCACACAAAGACGCGTGAGGAAATGCACAAAGCCGCATGAGAAAACATAGAATCAGCAAAATTTCACCTGGGAACCTGCAAAATGTCGTGTGAGACTTCCCTGTAGAAAAAATAGCAAGTACAAAAAAGATGGAAAATATAGAAATTTAAAAATAATTGACGAAAAATAGCTAAAGTGATAGAAAATGAATCTTCTGCCCCGTGGTGGGCCCCAAAAATGTGTGCTAAAATGTTGACACACTTCTATGGTTCATTCCATCCAAGGTTGCTCAAGAATGAGGCCTCAAATATTGACTCATAGCTCTCTAGTCATGGAGTGCAAAGGTGTGTTATGGAGGCCCTCAGATTGACCTAGTTGTGCCCATGCAAGTATACCATGAAATGAGAGATTCAATGCATGAAAATGAGATCTACTCTATATGATTGCAATGCATGAAAGGAAATTAATCTAAATTATAACAATGCATGATTAATCTATGAAAGGAAATATGCAAGCTAATCTAATATGAATCTAATCTACATGAATAACCATGGATGCAAGAAGAGAGAAGTTGCAATATCCAAGCTTGAATGCTCAAATTCTCCTCCAAAATTGCTCTCCAAACCTGCAGCATAACAATAGCATAAAATCTTGATTCATCAAATGAGAAGGAGAGGTTTCCTTTTAAAAAGGAATGGACGATAGAGATTAAGAGGCAAAAATCAAAGGCTATTATTAGGAGGCACAAAGCTCACCACTTAGGAAGATGTGTAGAAAAAGGAACTTTATTTAATTTATTTCTTTTTTCATTAAATAAAGTACTTTAAGTGGGGATTTTTATTTAATTAATTAAAAGAGGGGTTTTTTTATAATTAAATAAATTAGAAGAGTTTTATTTAATTAAATGGGAGGAATTTAATTTAATTAAATAAGATGAATTTAATTAAATTAAAATGGAGAACTTTAATTTAATTAAATAAGATGAATTTTATTTAATTAAAAGGGAGATTAAATATTTTAATTAAATTAAAAAGATCAAACCTTAGGAAATATTGAAACAATTGAATTAATTACAATTTGATCAAGGCAAATGATTTGAATTGAAAATGTTCCAAAGTATTGATTCAGGAATTTGATAAATTGATAAAATGATAAATGGAGCCCATAGTCTAGGCGACCATTTTAGGTGGATACAATTAGATTCCAAAATGTTACAGTACCTCCTAAAGCACCATTCACATCAACATAATGAACTATATAATCTCTAAAGAAAGAAACCTTTGAATCTATTTGCACCTTCCCATTTTGAAGGAATTTGAAGTGGTCATGTTGAAATTTTAACTAAGGCATAAAAGTTCATGATAAAATTCTTTGGGAGTGTGTTTTCAACCTATAGTTACAATCCATTAACCATTTGCAACCTTCTATGATATTTTTTTATTTATATTTCAATTACATAGCTTGAGGGGTCAACAAAGGTTAACACTAGGAAAATATTCATATTTAATAGAGTGGTCTTCTTTGGAGCCTATATCTTATGGTCAGTTGACTTTAATGAAAAACTAATTATTCCTCTACACTATAAGCATGACAGATAGTGCCCATGTTCATTTCCAAATCCCCATGACCCGATTTTCTATATTATGTAAGCTCAAACCAAAATCAATTTATTCAAATATTTTGGGTGTGTAGTGTTGAAGTTATCAGAGGGTCCAATTTTAGGGTTGATACTAGATGATCATACAATCATCAAGAAAATTCAATTGTTTTTATAAAATGATGCTATATAAATTAAATTTCATGCACATTTTTAGATCCTTGGGAGTTCATTTGATGATTTCTGTAGGTAAATTCCAAATGCATTTTATTCAGTTTTGCAATCTGCTTAGTGTTTTGTCTTCAAAAGATCTTACTTCGAATAATGATATTTTGGTGCATGATAATATTTATTCCAAATAGGGTAGTTCCTCTTGTTATCTATATGTAATAGATACCTCATCATTAGTTGCAATATTTTAGGGCAAAGATTTCTATTTTTGCCAAGTCCAAATGAGAGGCAATTTATTACATTCTGACATGTCTAGTATAGATAAAATGAAGTATTAATTTATCTCACTTTAGGTAATTTCATGTAAAATTATTTTTTAGAGTGACCCTTGGTGTATAAATATACATGTTAGCCAATTTTTGTGGTCTCATGGCATGATTTAACCATTTTTTAATGGCATAACTAGAGGCTACTTGCTTGTTATATGCATTATAAAAAGATGTAGAAAGTTGATTTCTAGTAATTTGGATATTATTGTTTTTGGTTGATGTGCATAATGAGGATATTTACTCTTGAGAAATGGTAAAATCAAAATAATCTGTCACCTTTTATGCTAACTTGATTGACTCAGCCTACTTAGACTAGGCCTAGTCAGACTCGGCCCAGTCTAACTCCGTCGACTAAACGTAGAAGTGAATGGGCACTTACATGGTCAAGTAGGCTCGTGCCTGAGCCAATGCAAAGGCCAGTAGGACTTGGCCGAGTCTGACTGGGCTGAGTCTACCTAGGTGGCAGGCCATATTGGTAGCCAAACCTTCAAAAACACAAAAAATCTTGAATTTTGCACTTCTTCTATTTTTTTTCTCTTCTCAAAGTAGACAATGTCAAAAAACTAAAAGTACCCTTTTGTAGATCTCAGAACTACAATTCTTCACATATAATTTTTATACTGTTTCGACTACAGAACATTGAACATTTTTGTTAAAAACTACATGTAGGTTATTGAATCTTTCAGAAGTCATTGATTTGGATAGTATAAAAAAATTCTAAATCAATTCTAAACTTTTTAGAAATCATTTAAAACACTAGAGAAGAGATTCCTCTTCAATAATATGTAATTTATTTGGTTTTTTGTATAGTTTTAATAGGGGTAAAATGGCGGGAGAAAAAAATTGTTGATTTTAAGTAAGTTCAAGTTTGAATACTTATAACGGGAAAACTATGCATCTAAAACACTTCTTTCTTTTTTGCTGCACTAGCTATGCATGTCATCTAAAACATATTCTAAAATTGGAGGAAAAAAAAATGTTTTACTTATAATGATTTGGAGAGAAGTAAACTCCCTAATTTACAGTATTTTTCAGAAAATGAAAAATAGACCTAAAAAATTCAAAAATCATATTAATTTTGGTTCAATTTTTTTAAAAAAATTATAGGCATATAACTCATCCTATTTCACACATTTCATCAGTTTACATCATCTACAAATTCTCAACAGAAATGTGACTTTTATGCCCTTGATGTTTTATAGTTTTGGTGTTGTTAACCTTTTCCTTTGTAAAAGGGTGACAAATTATTGTTCTTTTACCCCCAAGCATTGCACCACCAGAAATTTTACATTGGTCCCCTAATAAGCGCACCAAGATGGTGTGCAAAGTAGTTGCTACCCACCCAAAAAAAAAAAAAAACACCACTAACGTGGTTGGCTTACTTTAAATTTAAATAATCCGATTGCATTTATGTTTGGTAAATTTATAAGCCTATAAAAAGGCCAGCTAATAGGCTTACATAACAAGGTTGAGGCTCAGGAGCTTCATTTACCTCTATTTCCCTCATTTTTCATTTGTTTTATTCTTCTAAATAGGTTTCCCCACTTCCTTATCATTAGGTTTATACATCATTAATTAGGTATCTCTAAATATTTCACCATAATTTTATACATATTGGCTTTCTAACTATATAATTTTTAGTATTTTTGGACAACATTAACATACTAAAGTTTTTTTTTTAATCGGTGTCTCCACAGTTCTTAGAGTCACGTGTACTATTTTTTTAATAACTTTTTATCTACTTGACAATTTTTTTTAAATAGACTAGATATTATTGTTCTACAGTTATTTCTCTAACCTTTTTAAAAAAATGTATTTTTATTTTTATTCTTAATTTTGATGCATGTTATGTTTCGTGCATGAACATGCATCTGAGTTTCAGTATGTGCCAACTTCACAAAAGCATTAAAAATAGCTAACAAAAAATTACAAATAAATATATAAAGTCTATCTCTCACTATTAACTATATTTCTATTGAACAATTTTAAAAAATACTAAATGTAAATATGACTTTTTTGATCCATGCATGAGACACTATGTTATTTTTATTTAAAAATTGGGAATAGTTTTCCACGAGTAAAGGATTTGACCCTCTTAATCTTATCCATTTTTAAAAAAAAATTAGTAGTTTTGAAAATAGATCTAGAGTACTATAATTATTCTTCTTTTCACATCTTCTAACTTTTCGTGCATGACTCTCAAATTTCTCTTCAAAGTTCATGTTTACCTGATTTCTAAAAAAGTTGTCATTTATACCCCATTTTTGGCACACCATCATGGTTCACTAACCCCGCCATTAAATTATATTATTATCAATCAATTAATCACAAATAAAAATAGAAAACCTACCATTAGTTGTATCAGAAATACTCAAAACTACAAAAATATAGGAAATATGATGCAAAGGTAGAGGGGGAAAACTTAACTTAATAATTATTCATAGTAATGTTACACAATTCATGCTATTTAGCACCCTTGTCACATGCTTCAAATAACCCAAATATGAGGATTCTTCAACACAATAACTAATCTGACTCTGTTAGACCCTACAGAAGGTAACCATGATATTTGCAGCCATATATAACTATGTCAATCACTTTGATACTTCAACAAGTAATATTTCTTCATAGACTACACTATACCTCTTGTAGCCTTACAATGAGGCTCTACTGACTATATCATTTCCACAAGATGCACCCTTGAAATTCCAAAAATATATTTGAATGTCTTTTATTGATTTGTTTTATATATCAAAAGATGGGACAACTTTGTTTTGTAACAACCTATTACCAAATGTCCTTCCACGGGTGAAATTTTGTAAAGAGGAGGTCTAACATCCTAAAGTATGTCAATTATAATGGGATCTCATAAGGGTTTGTCTTGGAAATAATGAGAAGTATGTATTGAGAGGGGAGGGGTGAATCAATACTTCTTAAACTTTTATCTTTTTTAATCTTTATCCATTTAGTACTCCATTATATTACCAACCATCTATTCTATACTATCTTTTTGTAATATATATCAACTCATAAACTTAAAAATCATGTAAACATTCATAGACGCATTCATGAAATGTAATGACACATAACACAAGATATGGTAATGCAGAAAACCCATGTTAGAAGGTAAAAACTATGGTGGGGATGACACCCATAAAACTTCATTATCTGTAGATTGGAAGGGGTCGGTTAAGGCTTACAATTTGATCACTTCTAAAGATCTACCCTATTAGGATTATTATGTGGAAATTATTAAGGTCTACTATGTTAAGAGATTTAGAAACACTATTTATTGTGCACTCGGTTATGATATTTACAAAGGATTGTTAAATTCACCTTTCTTGAAATGATTTCTTCTATTTGCTACACTTGTTAGAATGTAGATTAAAATACTCATTGACCTGAGTGTATGCAATATTTAATTTCTGATTACAGATCCATCAAAATCACATGTATAAAGTATCACCTAATGTGATTGATTAATACCTCTGTTGTTCGGTAGCCTTGATTCTTGGTTCTTGATAACCAAATTCATCTTTTGTTTTTCTTTCTTGAAACTCTCCATAGATGTTCTCCTTGGATATTATCATCCTGACATCCATGTTGAAATGAATGATTACACATCTATTTATACAATATATTGACCTATTTCAATTTCAGGTATAACAAAGATAACTCTATGATCGAAGGTTTACAGCTTGACCTTGATCTCCTAGCTAGCATGTTTTCAATAGGTTAGACTGATTAAAATAATTAAAATGATCCTTCTTGTCCTTCAAGAAATGGTTTTAAATCAAATCTAAATTCTAAATATAAAACATGACTATTTTATCTAATGTGGAAGTCAAATCCACTTCTTCTCGGGATATAACTAACTTTCGGTGTCTAATGCTCGGGTTGCTCTGAAAGTATTTTGGTGTTCCTTTTGTGAACTATCTATTAGGTTCCTCTCTTTACTTCTCTTTTATTTTATAGTGTAACCTTCTTTTTGGGTTCCTCTGTATCATTTTTAGGTTGCACTTTCGGTTTACAGTGTAAAACTTGTGTCGTCGGGTTTCTCTTGAATTAACACTTTCAGTCTAAACTCAAATCTATCTCTTAGTGTAAGTGTAACCAGTGGTTCAAAGAAATTTTTTACCTTTGCATAACAATGGAAACACATATGTCATCAATCTCCCCCTTTGACATTAGTATCAAAAAATGATATGTGTAAAATACTAAAGTGTTTAGTATGTACACCATGTGTTTACCTTAGTCATTTTTATGACTCCCCCTATGTATGTGTTGGTATAGTATGTGTATGTACATGTACACTTGCCTATATACTATATTTCATTTTCACCTTATGTTCATATCATTGTCCAAATAATACTGTACATATCATCATTATCCCTTTTTTTTCTCTATATGTGTTGTACATATCATTTTCCCCCTTTTTTGATAGTAAGGGAAAAGGTGTATACTTACAACTTATCAAAAATTTGGGAATCAGAATTCTTCATATCCTCCATCATCTTTTCCCATTTCTCCTTTAGGTGCTGAAGATCCATTTTCTCTAGTGTAATTTTGGCATGCATATCATAGATGTTGTCTGCTACAGACATCTTAGGGGTGGCAATTAACTTCCTTGCCAAAGTAATGTGCCATTGCAGAAGTGTGAGGTTTGGTAATAGTTGAGCCTGTATCTTGGTAACCTCTTCTCTAAACTATGATTCTACTTCCCAAATTTATTGTCTTAACCATTTCATTTCAATTATCTTATCATAATGCAATTTGATTCCATTTTCAACTCTGGTTATACTTTTAGCACTTGCATTTAGATCGGAATCAATTTTTGCAATCTTGTCACTATTATCCTTAGTGAATTTTTCCAAAGTGCATATATTTTTAATTAAGGAAATAAATTAAGTAATGGTTGGATCTAATTCAGTTGTTGGTTCTGAAAGCTTTACCTTATTTTTTGCCACTTCTTGGCTGATCTTTTCTGTCAATTTGTATTGGAACTTTTGTTTTGATCGTTCTTCAATAGCCTTTTCTACATCCACATTTTGAGTTGTGATTTCTTCGTTGAGAATGAGAAGTTGATCCAAAATAGGGACATTGTGATCAACATCAATGTGAGGAACTATTTGGCTTAAGATGTCTCTTGTGGTTTCCAGCACTAGAGAATCTTTGTGTTATTTTCTAATCTTTTCTTGCATTTATTTCCATTGGCATATCTCTCCATATTCTATAAGAGATTCATAGTCCAATGTGGTTGGATCAAACTTTGGTATTTCAATGATTTCATCAAGTGTGACCTCCAACTTACTCTTCTTGGTTTTCTTCTTCTTCTTTTGTGATGCACCTATATGAAAAAGCATAGCAATCTTTTTTGCTTGGTCTGATGTACTGGAGGATTGTTGCAATTGTGTTGTACCTTTTTCCTGATGCCTGGGGTTTCCCTTTTGGTTGTATGTGGATGTCTCCTCATCAACCTTTGGTGTAATTGCAACATCTCCTTCAGTTTTCTTAGGAGTGGTATCAATGGCTTATCTTGTTCACCTTTTGCCTTTTGCACTTTATATGTATCTTTCATTTGTGCATCCTTTTTGGTGTGATATCCATATTTTTGTGTGTGATCTACATTTGTAACATTTTGATCTCCACCGGTAACTACCTGTTTATCGGTTGTATCTTTCTTCTCATCATTACCCTTATCTTTGGGTATGCTTGCATCTTTGTCAAGTGACTTCTCCTTCTCTGACATAATATTGATAGCTTGTATCAAGAGTGGTACCTGTCTTGGTATGTCTACCTATGTGGAATATTTTGTAGTTTCTTGTTCATCAGTTTGGTCTTGGACAATAGTGACATCTTCATCTTTCTTTAGTTTATCTGAAGGATATGCTCCAGTAACATCAATGATTGTATTATCTAGCCATGTTTCATCTATAATGTCCATATCCTTGTTGGCTTTTGTGTTCAATGATTCTTCATTAAAATCCTCAATAGTAATAATAATATGTTCGGGGATCTGTTTAGCCTGATCATCTTTATTTTGTTTCTTGTCAGTAAGAGAAATTTTTTGCCCGTGACTTGTATCCTTTTTAGGTATATCAAGTATCTTTTTTCATTCATCCTCACTCTTCCTATCTAGCTCAATCTGATGTCCTTGAAGCACTTGGTAGGCTCTTAAATTTTGTGAGAACCTTTGGGAGTGTTTCTTCATCATCTCTTAAATCTCCTCTATTTTAGAAACTCTAGAGTTATTTCCCTAATCTATTTCTCAGAATGTAGTCCAAATTTCCATCTTGCTGACAATCTATTCATAAGATCTTTTGGCATCCTATCTTCCAATTGTACTAGAACATATTTGAATGCACACATCATTGTGATAATTTCCTCCTCTATCTTATTCTAGTCCTCGATGTCCAGAGTTAGCCAGTTTTTAATATTGGGATCATTTATTGTACCTAATTTGATAATTGAAGCACACACCTCATCAATTGTAGAAGGTAGTATGTTCTTGACAATTTGTACAAATTGTTCATCCTTTTTGGTGTCCTCAATTTCTTCCCTAGTTCTGAGGAACTTTATTCTTTTTGTTGGCCCCTTTTTCCTTGTTTGAGGCTTTCTTTTATAGGTCCTTTCTTGACATTTCTTTATCAGTGAAGGACTTGCATCCTTTGTTGTCTAACTCCTGGTCCTAGATGCAACAATAGTCATAGGTTTCTTTTTTGGTGTTGGAGGTGGTGGATCAGACTCTGTGGACTTTGAGTCACTCTCCTTCCCAGCTTCACTGTTAGGTGACTAACCCTCGATTTCTTTAGTCTGTTATGTTTCCTCTTCATTCATCGATAGTTTTCCTTCAAAGTGTTGACCATTTTATATTTCTTCCTTTCAATCTTTTTCACAACTAAGCCAGTTTTTATCCTTTCCTTGGTTTCCTCATAAGTTCCAAACTTAGGTTGTGATTTATCCAATGGTTCATTTATTAAAGCCTCGATAGAATTTGATGCTTGATCTATGTTCACCTTATAGTCAAGTGGTGCCAACCATACTTTCCTCAGTACAACTGGCTTGATATAGGTGTAATAAGTATCCACCATAAAACAAATGTCAATCTTGAACTTTTCAACTAACTGTTCTGGAATCCTTACTCTCTTCTGCATTCCTTCTTTGATTCAGGTAAAGTATTCATCCATGACTGATTTGAAATTGTCTCGTAGTGATTTAATGAACTCAATAATCTATATGGTCACTGGTCTAGTAGTGTCCCATTTGACATTGCCTATAGATGGGAAGGATTCCTAGAAATATAAAAATATGCACATGATGAGTGAACCAAAATTACATGAGTTTGACTTTGCAGTCCTTAAGGTCTTCATGTTCTCATCGAGTTGCCTTAGAAGAAGTTCTGATAGATCCAACTGTAGTCCCTTCTTGACAATTTTGTATGTGGTATCCACTACTCCAGATGCAATCTTGTTCATCCTTATAGCCTGAAAGAACTTGTATCCTAAGACACATACTCCAAATTTCATTTCATCATCTTTGATGGTGGATACCTCTAATCCTCTTCCATCCCATGTTGCTCATGTATTCTTTTCAATTTCAGCTTTAGGTGGGTGTTTTAGTGCCTTTACTTTATCGGTTATAGGATAATTTGTAACACCATGTATAACATCCCTGGTTATCCATTTTGGCTCATCCAACCATATCTTTCGGTCATGTATCCTGCTCAGTACTAATCGAATCCATTTGGTTTTCAATTCCTTTAGGAATAGTAGGGCATGTGTGAGCCCTTTCAATTCAATGTGCTTATGTTCTTCTTTTATACTTCTTTCATCATTGTAAAGATTCTTGTAAGCTTGATCAACTTCTAGGTTTCCTATTTCTACAATCTTGCAGTGTATATAAGCTCAAACATTTTCAATGAGAAAAACCCTAGCTAGTATTCTATAGAGTGCACCAGTGTTTTCAGGTTGCGAAGAAACCTTAGGACATATCTTGTAATGAGGTTCTTCTCAAGAGGAATTCTTTATTATATTGACCTTATTCTTCTTATCATTCTTGATCTTGGGGGTTCTTGAAGTTGATGCCATCATTTTGGAAATTAGGCCTTTTTCTCATGAATGAAAATAGAGTTGTCATTTATTGTTGTTACTTACTTCAAAATTTTGTGACTATAGTGAATCTTTATGAGTGTTGTGAACAGGGTTGGAGTCGATCTACAATCTGGTCACTTTGTGCTCTGTTTTCACTCTACTTCTTCTCTCAAGTCACTGTAAAAATAATGAAACCCTTTCATTTTCTATTTATAGACTTTTCCCTAAGACGTGTCATAAATTATCAACGACTTCTCGGTGTGTGAAGATGGAGTCATCGGGTGATACACAAGTAACATTCTCGGTGAGAATGTGATGCTTCAGGGAAGCTATCAACTTGTTGCATTCACCAAAGAATTTTTGTGTATGGCGAGGAAAACATGTCAATGTTTATAATTATCGATGGATCTCAGTTTACACTAGCAACTTAGCTTTTATATGTTAACTGATGATGCTCGGTAAGTATAGACAAATTAGCTTTATATTCACACTGATGATGTTTGGTAAGCATTAACTAATGAGATTGTTTTTATAAAATTGTAACAAGTAATACCATAATGCATCTTTAATCATGCTAGTTTTGCATTTGATCAATGTATAATGGAACTTATGCAAAATGTAACTTGGTATAATGCAGCTCCATACTTACTTGTTCTTCTTAGGTCGGGGTGGTGATGTCACCAAGTCCATTGCATAACATGTCACCATTTTCATTTCTCGGTCCATCTTCATCAGTGTTTGTATCTTTCCTCCATATTTTGTTTCTCATCTTCTTGATGTCTTCAATGGTGTTTCCATTGGAAAAGGTTCTGATCTCTATCATTCATTCTCTATAGTCTTTCCTCATATGACCAGATTTATGACTGTGTAGACATGTCATTGTGCAGTTAGTCTACCTCCTAGAATTTTTCATCAATTGTCTCCTGTAGTTTGAAGCTATGTGTCCAAATATTGCACATGTTGTATATTTTTTCCAAGTGTTGTAATCCCAAACATATGAGTTATCGTCTCTTTTTGGTTAATAAGAATTTTATTGATCTTTAGGGTTCCATGATTTTATTTTCTTCTTCCAACATTCAAGAGATGTGTGTCCATGCATTTTGCAAGTAGGACAGTATTTTCCCATGTAGGTTTCCTTCTTTGATTGTTTCACCTTAGATTTACATTCATATGCTTTGTGTCCTTTCTTGTTACATTTATAATGAACTCCTATGAATGAAAGTGTGGATTTAGGAATACCTTTTATTTTTCTCCTACAAACATTTGATGTATGTCCTGGCCTTCCATCGTGATTGCATGATATATTTCTTTGTCTTGGTTTTGCATAGACATTCTTTGGATCATCTTGGTTTGGTGATTCTTCATTTTTGGTATACCCTAGTTTGGTATTATTGTTTTCTCTTCTTTGTCCATCTATAAAATCATCCATCCTTTTGGTGCTTTCTTTGGCTCTCTTGATCATGTCATTATGTTGTTGCTGAATTCTCACTTCATGTTTCAGATTTTCATTTTCTTCTCTTAGCTCACCGATAGCTTCTATTTTTTTAATGAGTTTTGTATTCATTTTTTTTGCCTCTTGACTCATAAGAATAATCTGATTGGTGATCTCATGATGATGTTCTATAAGTCTTTGTATTTCTAACTCTTTCTCTTGTATTTTTTAGTAATCTTCCTTCTTTCATCAATAGCTAGTGTTCTTTCTTGCTCAGCTTGTCTAGCATTGTTCATGACATCAATCATTATTACCATCTATGTCCCTTGACCAATTTTTAGAGATTTCACTTGTCCATCCAGATGTTGATTGATTTCATTTAAGCTTGTGATGTTTTCTTCTGATGTGTCTGATGTTTTGCTAGTTGTAGATCCTAAGGATTCAAATAGATTAGGTATCTCTTCCTCTTGGTAGTCTATTTCATTAGAGTGAGATGCCATAATATTTCTTTCATCTAGCAATTGTGTCATCTTGATTCTAGCTTCTTTATACTGTGCATAGAAGATCTAAATTTCTAGCTTATGATTCTCAATACTCTTGTCTATTTTGTACTTCTCCATTGTAAAATATTTTCTCTAATGTATTTAAACTTCTTCAAATAAGAGATCTATCTCTCATACCAAGTGTTGGAAATAATGGGAAGTATGTACAAAGAGGGGAGGGGTGAATCCGTACCTCTATAAATTTTATCTCTTTTAACCTTTATCCATTTAGTAATCTATTGTATTACCAACCATTTGTTCTATACTATCTTAATGTAAGTTATATAAACTCATAAACATAACAAACATGTAAACATTCATAGAAGCATTCATGAAATGTAATGAAACATCACACAAGATATGGTAATGTAGAAAACCCCTATTAGAAGGTAAAAATTGTGGCAGGGATGGCACCCAAAAAAACTTCACTATCTGTAGATTGGAAGGGGCCGGTAAAGGCTTACAATTTGATCACTTTTGATGATCTACCCTGTTACGAGTATTATCTAGAGATTGGTTAAGGTCTACTATGTTAAGAGACTTAGCAACACTGTTTAGTGTGCACTGGGTTAAGAGATTTACAAAGGATTGTTAAATGCACCTTTCTTGAAAGGATTTATTCTATTTGCTACACTTGTTAGAATGTAGACAAAAATACCCATTGACATGAGTGTATGCAATCTTTAATTGTTTTTTACAAATCCATTAAAATCAAATGTACAAAGTATCACATAATGTGATTGATTAATACCTCTGTTGCTTAGTAGCCTTGATTCTTCGTTCTTGATAACCAAATTCTTCTTTTGTTGTTCTTTCTTGAAACTCTCAGTCGGATCCATAGATGTGCTCCTTAGCTACTATCATCCTCACATTCATGTTGAAATGAATGATTACAAATATATTTATACAATAGATTGACCTAATTCAATTTCATGTATAAGAAAGATAACTCTATGATCGAAGGTTTACAACTTGAGCTTGATCTCGTAGTTAGCATGTTTTTAATTAGTTAGAATGATTAAAACAATTAAAATTATCTTTGTTGTCCCTCAAGAAATGGTTTTAAATCAAATCAAAACTATAAATATAAAACATAATTGTTTAATCTGACATGGAAGTCAGATCCACTTTTCTCGGGATATAAGTAACTTTCAGTGTCTGTTGCTCTGAAAGTATTTCAGTATTCCTTCTATGAACTGTCTCTCAAGTTCCCTTTCTTTGTTAGGTTCCTCTCTTTACTCCTCTATCATTTTATAGTGTAACCTACTTGTCGGGTTCCTCTGTATCATTTTTTGGGTTTCACTTTTGGTTTACACTATAGAACTTGTGTCGTGGGGTTTCTCTTGAATTTTACACTTTCGGTCTAAACTCAAATCTGTCTTTCAGTGTAAGTGTAACTAATGGTTCAAATAATTGTTTTCCCATTGCATACTAATGGAAAAAATTATCTCATTAGTTTGAGCCCAACATACTATGAATGAATGCAATATAGTCATTAGAACTTTCCCATGATGCTCTAAGAATGAAGGCAAAGAGGTTTGGTCAAGTGGAACATGGAGTATCATCAAATTCAGACCAAAAATTTATTTGACAAGAAAGATACTCCCAAATTTTTCAGAGAAGAAGACCCAGTCCTAAGGTGGCATGAATTGAAGAGCAAGCTAGGAAGGCGTAAAAAAATTGATATAATATGGAGTGGTCCATTTCTGATACAAGAGTGCAAAGAGCATAATGCATTCCAACTATCAACCATGGAAGGAGAAGTTCTTCCTATACCACTAAATGGTATGCACCTTAAGGATTTCTTTGAGGTATTACATCTTTAGTGCGTAATTAGAATAGGTTTTCCTATTTTTAATAAAGTGCTCCAACACAAATGCAATTTTGTTTAGGCTTTAAGACTTGTGGGTTTTAGATTTCCATCTTTCAATAAAGTGCTTTGTCAAAAGCACATGTTGTTTAGGTCAAGTCCCAATTCCATAATCACTCACAACATAACTCCAAAACATATCATGCATATTTATTCTGAGAACACACCTACCATTCATGATAGGGGAGTTGATCCCATTAATCATAAAATTGTTCGGTAATGAAGACCTAGCTGTGACAGTCATTATGGTTTTTCCTTGTATATTTAGGATTTATTTCTAGTGTCTCTACACTCAATGGATATGCAAGGAAACTGCTTTTTTAATTTTTATGTTTAGCAAGAAAACATCCCTGAGAGGTCTCCAAAAATGTTACTAAATTTCCTTCCACTAGTGAAATTTTGCAAATAGGAGGTCTAACAGTCCAAAGTATATGGATTAGATTTTCCTCCCATAAGGGTTCAATCCAAGCATACTATGAAATTCATTCATTAGAATATTGTCGCAATGCTATGAGGATTAAGGCGAAGAGGTTTGGTCAAGTGGAACACACGTAAACTAGAAAGAAAGGCTGCTGAGGCACGCAGACAAAGAAAAGGATTATAATAGTTTATCCCACATTTGTCGCGTGGATAACTTATGATTTATTTTAATACTCGAGTGCACAAGTAAGTGGTATAAAAAAGGCAAGCCCACTTTGGTAGGTGTTCATGCGATAAGTATTCAAATGGCAGGTAGATTGGCGGTCAAAAGGTATATTTTGTGGGCCCGAGCAAAGTGAACTAGGACAGATGGCATAGCATTGTGATCCTACAATCTAATATAAGTAGAGAGAGAAATATAGGAGGATCTTAAGGTGATTCCATATAGAAGAGTGGGGCCAGCTGAACAAGTTATCAGGTGATGCCATGTAGCCAGTCTAATTCAGAATAAGAGGATATATGGCAGCTCATCGCTTTCCCACGATACCACTCACAAGGAAAGAGAAAGATCATGGGATGAAAAAAGATTATCCTGTTGCAGTCAATTAGTTTGAAAAAACTTAAAGAAGTGTTAAAAAATAGATACATCCAATAGTCATCATGATCCCATTTAAAAAGATACACGATAGTTAAGATCTATAGGATTACACGATGGTGACGCATGTCCAGGCTGAGGTAAGAGTGAAGCGATTTTAAGAGAGAAAAAGGGGCCTACACGATGAATCATAGGAAGCCACCTTGAAGGTGGGGTCAAGGTAGAAAATAAAGGGATGTAGTCTACCTGATGTAGAAGGACAATCTTTCCTATGTTAGAAAAAAGTGACCGACTAGTCAACATGTTAACTTTTGGTTAGATGTAATGAAAGGTGGTTGACTAAAGTAAAAGAGTTCATTAGAATTTTACCAAAAAAAATAAAAGGAGGTGAAAGTCTATTCTATGTTCATATAAGAGGTCAACTAAAGTTTCAACTACAATACAATAAAGATCAAAACCTACATTTTTTCATGCCATTCATATGGGACTAAACACAAGTGTTAAAAGACAAGATCAAATACAATAAAATCAATGTAACATGAATTCAACACAAGTTCAAAAGGATACAATGATCAGTCGCCATCAATGATAGAAATGAAAAACACAATTTATCCATGTCTTTGGCAAGAAAAAATCACTCAAAGATCTTTCTTTTCTTCGTCCTTTCTATAGTTCAAACTCTTCATCCCCTATGAGCCAGAGAGCTCATGTCTAGTTCATCTAATGTAGACTTTGGAATTGGTGCTAGTTTGTTTTCCTTTAAATGAAAATTCCATTTTAGAGTTAAAGGTTCCCATATTTTGGAAAAGGAGACCAAAACTAAGTTGGATCATTTGATTTTCTTGAAGGTTGTGGACCCAATTGTAATCGTATGATAAAAATTTCATTTTGAACATTGAATAAAGATTAAAAAAAATTTCATACCTTCGTTGAATTTGCTTCATTTTATGTAGTTTTGGATTTGATATCTACTTATAATGTATTTATCCTTTGAAATATATGAGTTAATGACTATGTTAGCTTCTTTGGACTGGATAGAATTGCTCCTTGTGTAGTTAATACATTGTGGTTTTCTTTATTTTCTCCCTTATATGGTTAAGTGTGAATATTTCTCATCCTCCTAGTCTGTACTTGAGAGAAAATACGAACCCGCCTTATGAAACAATGATACATGAGTTGTCCAATCATCAAAATTATGTCATTTGCCTCTACTGATCTCCTTTCAAGATCTCATTTGTGATTGGTGTTGGATTTCCTTTTTTTGACATTTGGCGTATCACCTAGTAGATTAGATTTGTTTAAATTTCTTTCCTCTCTGCAAATTCTCCTCCCTTTTCCCATACAAGTTTACTTTTTTTTGTTTATAAAGGTGATATATCAAGAAGGAACCAACCTAGAATCTAGAGATTCACTCCATCCATAGGAAATCCCACCACCTTTGAAGTGTTTCCATGTTCTCTTTGAATCCTCAAGTGTAGCCTTCAAAGAAAGGCTGAGGAGGGTGCAATTTTAAGTCCCAACACAACTGTTAAAATATCTTTTAACATGAGGCATTTTAAAATTAGAGCTTTCACAGTCTTGCCTAGATAATTACACTCATCATGATAAATTGCTATAATTAGAAATTGAAACTTTTGAAAATTTTAAATCTATTGAATTAAAAATCCTTACAAGTACCTAAACACAACACCTCCAATAGATTCTTTTGTGAGGAAAACTCCACTTTATGATAAAAATGCATATACTCTATTTGTTGATTGTCATGCTAGTCTGAGTTAAAAAATATAGTCTACTAGGGCATCATTGAATCAAAGAAATAACTATTGACCACTTGACCCCATTAATGAGTCCATAACATCATAAAATGACTACCAATAATCCATGAATAATTATTAAACCTTGACATGACCTAAAACATTCAAAAAGTCAAACTAGCCTCATGGAGGCATGAATATCATTTGGTGCTCCTTCACCATACTTTTAGGAAAATGAAAACTCTAAATCCTTTTAGATTGAACAAGTTTCCATCTTTCAATACTCCTCCTTGAAATTTTTCTCCATGTCTTCATCTTCAACTTTTGATTGAACTTGTCTAGGTCATATTTCCCTCTCTTTGTGTTGTCATCTTGAACTTACTTTACCTTTATAATTGAACCTTCCTCATGTCTCCTAACCTTTCCTCCATGAAGAAATAATGATACAATTGTCTTCACAACTAAAAACATGCATTCCTTCTCTTTCATCCTTCGCACACACTTGAAGTTACATTTTAATACTCCTATAGAGTTATTTTGTTGTCATTAGTTTTGTCAAAGTAATATTTACTAAGGAAGTCAATTAGTGAAAGGGAAATAAAGTATAAGGATAGTAAGTAAAGAAAAAGGAGTTACATTGAGTCAGTTGATAATACCCTAAGAAATCCTCACACTGATCAATGCATAATAGTTACCGACCCATTGAGCTTATGAAGTATGTTACCAAGAAAGGAACAACTCAATCAGTTTTTGTAAACATGAGTCAGATCAACATTTAATGCAATACCACGACAATATAGAATATTCTAAAGACGAAGATGAATTTAGGTACACAATCTCTGATTGAAAAAATTTAAGGTAAAAAAATCTATGGTGAAGATCAAGCGGCAAAAGTAATAGTTTTATTTCCAAGATCAATGCAAGTCCTGAGGAAATGGTTACATGGTTCACCGAGTAACTAATACATTGAATATGTTTATGAAGATGATATGACAATTGAGAATAAAAGGAGGAAACCCTAACCAAAAAGATTAATAAGAAAAACATTGATTATATAAAAGATTTTTTGAATGAAAAAGTGAGTGACAAGAGCAGTTGAGTTAAAGACAAGTTGAAGTTAAGAGCAACACTGAGTACACAGAAGTTACAAAATAGAAGATCAGTTGAATGAGCTTTATGTTACTAAGTGTGGTCTGAGGTAAATAAATCATTGAGAATACAAATTATCACTAGCATATGTTGATACATTTTCATAGACATTTTTGCATTAAGCTTTATAGTATTAAGAGGTGTGAAGATCCTATAATTAGGTAGACCCTAATAGGTCTAATTTTGTAAATAATTTAAAATGGTATTTATTTTAGAATAGATATTGTAAAATCCTTTAACAATGTAGACTCAATAATTCTTATTATACCCCTAACATAGAAAGATATCATATATAGCTAACATTGCATCTCTAACCAAGCAATTATTTTGCTGAAGTAGTGAAGGATTGTGGGTGTCATCCCCACTGTAGTTTAATCCTCTAAACAAGGATTTCTATGTTACCAAAATTCTTGTTCTTATGAATTATTCTTACATGCTCTAGTTTATATTTTTTACAATGTTTACTTGCAATATATTTAGTTCAGTAAATGATCAGTTTGTATGTTTAAAAGTTTTAATATTACATATTAACTTAAGTTTTAATGAATTGAAGTCTACACAAGAGAATGTTGATGTACTTGAAACAACATATTAAGGGACTTTGAATGATGAATCTAAGACAACCATTGTAGACCTAACGGAAATTAAAACAACACTTACTGCATAGTTGGACTTAACAAAGAAATATTAGGAAGCTCAAAGAATAAGGTTGACAAAAATATTTGAATCAAAAGGAAAAGCTGAACATGCACATAGGATGAAAGAAGAATACAAAAGATAATCCTAGATAAGCCTTACTAAAAAATACAATGAGATCATGAGAATAACCCAAAATCACTATGCTCTGACTGATCAATTGGTGAATGTAAATACAGAGGTAACCATAAAATAATTTGAGAATCAAATACTGAAGTGTGAGATTAAAAGATTGATTAATGAATTGAAAGTAGAAAAAGAAGCCAATAAAGTACTAAAGAAAAGTGAAGAAGTATTGAGGACATTGGACAAACAAATTAGAAGTTAGAAGCGACTGAAAGACAAGATTGAACTCGTATTGAATGAAGATATCACTACTGAGAAAAGAGAGTCGTCTAACCAAGCTTAAAACCAAGATACTACTACCCCATCAAAGAATAGGAAGCCAAATTGCTACTACTACAGGAAACCTAGGCATACAACCAATGTGTGCAAAATAAAAAGAGGTAAGTCACAAAAAACACCTAGATTTGATTGTTACTTTTATAACTGCAACAAATATGGACATCAAGCATTTGAGTGCAAATCATAGATTTTTGACAACAGAAGGAATCCTAAGTTTGATGGATACTGCAATAGATATGGTCATACAACTAAATATATTAGGTCACAAAGGAGAAATGATAAATGGGTCCCTAACTGATAGAGTTCACCAAGCAACTGAGAAGGCACATTAGTTTGATGGGACTACAACAGAAGAATATCATCAACAACATGTCCAAGATATGGATGTATTGCAGAAAATTGCATGTTGTTGCATGGAAGGAATAACCAACGAGCATGGAGAAATCCTGGCATGGCATGATTACACTATCACATGGTAGGAAACCTAGCCAAAGACTGCAGGTAGTGAGGAAAAGCTCTAACCGAGGAAGAAAATATAGAAAAGAAGAAGTGAATGTTGAAGAAGTGAAAAATCAAATCAATAAAATGTGGATAAGGAAGTCACAAGATGATGGAACATATTTTGGAATAGTTAGTGGCACTGAAGCCTCTAGGTTAGGTACACTTAACTCTACCTAATTGGTGAAAGGTGTGTATAGGAACTACATAGTTAAAATCTAAATCGAAAATTGGTACCTAGTATGTGTGCATAAGTCCATATAAGCATACTAATATGCATCTAGATATATTTTGTGAAGTGGATGGTTCATGTTTAACTGGTAAAGGAAAAATTATTTTGTTTCGGTAAAAGGAAGTAAACTTGTAATCGGTATAAAGTGAGTTGGCATTTCATTAAATGTTACTTTTCTAGTAATTGAAACCCTAAACAAAGAAAAATGTATAAATAGACCATTTTGTCTATCATTCTTACCTAACATTTTTGAAGAGCACTTGAGCGAGTTACATAGATGGAACATCTATGAGCATCCAAATAATTGAAGAGATAATAATGAACAAATTTACAATCATTCGAGTATATTTGACTGATTTCTATTGTTGACCTAGTGATGTAAGCTAGACTAGTTGTAAATATTGAAACCCTTGTTCATTTTAGCATTGTTAAATCTTAAAGTAATGGGTCCTAAGGTATAAAACCTAGTTATTGTTGAGAAGGTTAATCTAGTCAACCCTAAGTATTTAAGCTACACCCCATGCATGCCACAAAACCATACATGATGGGATCTCTTCATCCATACCACAAGGATTAGCTTGATAGAATATATTCATGCTTTCATTCACTAAAAAAATGAGGAAATATGAAAAGCAAAGATTGATAAATCTTTTCAAAAATTATGCACAACCAAAAAATTGAAGGATGACCACATTCATCTAGAGATCAAGCATTTAAATCATTCCCTACACCTACCAAGATTATTAAAATGTGAGTGGATTGGGATGATACTTAGCCGAGTTCATGATCAACTTATGTGTTTTGATCGACCAGTCAAGATTACAAATGACATTCTACACATAGTGACTGGATACCGAATAGGTGAAAGATTAAAGGCTATCAAGGAAATTGACAAGAGAAAATTGAGTGAAATTAAAATCACAATGGAAAAAAATAGGTCTAAAGATATCAACTATGGAAAATCCAAGATTTAGTTTTGCATGTAATATTATATCTTACCGAGTCTACCAGTCCTCCCGAGTTGATAGTGTACCATGTGGAGTAGTAGATCTAGTTCATAAGATTGTGAATAAAGGTATGCATATTGACATATGTGAAATTTTTTTTAAGTACCTAGATGATAACATGAACATCATAAGGAAATCCAAGACCAACACACTGAGGTTTGAATCATTACTGGTATGCATATTCTTTTATTTCCAAAAATTCTTTCCATCTGTTGGTAATGTAATAGAGCTTAGGAGATAATTTTGACATGGTGATGAATGAGTACTTTTCAAGGTTTCAATCTAGAATGCATAAGAGATATAGAATTCCACCTCAGTTCATGGAGAAATATGAAGACACTATATGTTTTGAGGTTGATACCGACACTTGCATCATTAAGACAATTGAGACTAGGTCTACTTGGGTAAAACCAATGGGATATGAAATAGATATTGACATTGTTTCACAAAAAATTGAAGCTCCATTAGCCAAACCTATTTACAAAAGAGAAAATCTTTAAGGAACTAATGAGGAGGTCAAAGGAAAAAATAAACAAGGTATTTTGATGCCTAGAGATTTAAAGAAATCAAGAAAAATGATTGCTAATTTGTCAAATTATATTGGAGTTGATGATGAACAAGATGTTGGAGAACCATCTAATGAAAAGGATAAGAAACCACAAGTGATGACGGATACACTAAGAATTAGGGGTAAAAGACTAACTACAATATCTTCTTTTACTCTGACAGACTAGAAGAAACCTATGGTAGCACCACCGATGGCCAAAACCTATGTAAGAGGAAGAAAGTTGGAAGTATCAACAAAAAGTGAGATTGAGTATGAAGATCTCAGTAAATTAAAAATTGTGGAAAACAAACCCTGAGCACCAAGGAGTCTAGATGACATGCTAGATACACTAAAGAAGCATTGAGGATTTGGATGATTGATGTATGTAAAGTAAAATACATAGAGTGAAGATAACAAAGTAAAAATTGAAGATGCTATTGTATTTACTTTACACAAATTTTGGTACACACCCCTAGAAATTGTTAAAATGTTACCTATTGAGTTATATAACAAGATTGATGTGAGATGGAAATATGTAATGAATGATGAAAATAAAATTAGAGAAAGATCTCTAGTACCAACTGTATGAGAATTATCTGTAGCTTAAATTCATGAAACATTGAAGAAATACTCTAAATATTTTCTTGTATTAGAAAGATCTCTAAGGATTATTATAGGAGATTTGGAGTCTTTACACGAAGAAAATTATGACCAATGGAGAGAAATACTTTACATCAATGTAACTGAGACACAAGAAGAGAAAGGAAAGGATGATAAAACTGATGAGATTGTCAGAGAAGATCAAAGTAGGATCAATCCAATTGACTTTACACTTGAATTTGATGAGATTATTATTGAAGATATCACTAACAAGGATCTAACAAATAAGATATCACAAGATGAAGATGTCATGGACACCAAGGATATAGATATAGAAAAAATTGGATACACATATTAATGCTACTACTCATATATTAATGAATCCTATTTTGGAAAAAGTAAAAGAGTATCCTAACATTCATGTTGGTATATGTAAATTCTCTATGGATATAGAGGAGAATTCCACTAAACCAAAAAAATGAGATAGAATAGAACACAACCGAAGAACCTAAGGCAACTGAGACCACTAAAGAACATAACACCGAGTAGGTTCCCTTCACTGAGAATGTAATACATCAACAAGAGAAAGCAAATGAAACACCAAAGGAATAGGTAGAGGAGAAGATATAGGAAAATAAGAGGTAGAGAAGAAGGAAGAGAAGGAAGAAGAGAAGAAAGAGGAGACACAAGATGAGAAATAAAAAGAGAAGGAAGATATGAAATAAGAAAGCATAGTTGACACTACCAAAGCTACATCTGATGCTCTGAAGGCATCAGATTCCCCGATACTTTCTACTGATGAGAGTATTATGATTGGGAAGAAGAAATCAAAGAAAAGGAAGGTAGTTGACCTGATTCAACCAATCATTGTACCTAAGGTAGACATTTTTACATTTAAACCAAAATCATTATTTGAATATGCAAAGTTACTGAGGGAGAAAGCAAAACAAGACAAATTCTTACAAAAGAAAAGGAAGACCATTGTACTAGAAAGTGTTAACGATGTACTGTAGGAGATTATCCGTGATGAAAATGTATATGAAACTAATAGTATTATTAGTCAAGTGGAAGGACTAGTGCATAAATTCAGAGAACCGAACAAAAAAACTATCGACTATATGATGAAATTTCATGAGAGGAACATGGCACTAAAAATGACTGAAAGAATTTTTGAGAATATTGCACTCGATAAGGTATCACTTTCTCAATGTTGTACAAATATAGAGGATAAGTTTTTTGTTATCCTTTCACTATTGCACAATTTTTTTTAATTTCTCAATTCACTAAGGATATCAAGAAGAAAGATGAATCTCTTGAAAAAGAGTTAATCAAGCAGCTGAAGAATGTGACAATCAATCCTGGATCACTACAAGTCTATTAATCATGGTTAAAACATTTAATGGGAATGCAAAAAGAGATTAGATGAGAAGAATAAAGATAAGGATGGAACTACTTGAGCTGTAAGCTATTTTTATTCCCCATATTGAGTCTATGCAAAATCATTTAAAGAAGGCCAAGGATTTGGTCAATACTCTCGATGGATGTTCCCTGGACACCATTATTGGATTGGCAGATGATGTTTCTACACAAATTGTTTTACTTTATGAATAGAAGGAGACATGGGAGACATCCCTAGAAGATGTAAAGACAAGGTATGAACACATTTTTGGTAAGTTATTCGGATGAGCTGAGTAAGTAAATTTTGTTTTTTTGGCATATTTTTCATAAAAGGGGGATATATATTGTATAAAGTACAAAGGAATATATACATGAATATATGCATAAGAGAGGAGATATAGGATAGAGGAAGTATTATTATAGGGGAATTTATGAGCTATAAGTTATAAGCTATTCAAATTTTTGATGACTTTGAATTTTTTAACAAAGATGCCCGACTAATGCCAAAGGGGGAGATTGATACTCCTATATAGTTATTTTGTTGTCATTATTTTTTTCAAAGTCATATTGTCTAAGTAAGTTAATTTGTGAAAGGAAAAGAAAGTATAAGGATAGTCAGTAAAGTAAAAAGAGTCACACTGAGTCATTCAGTAATACACCGGGAGAAATCCTAGCACCAAGCAATGCATAATAGTTACCGATCCACCGAGCATATGAAGTATGTTACTGAGAAAGCAACAATAGATGGAGTTTTGGTAAACATGAGTCAGATCAACATTTAATGCAATACCATGAAAAACTAGAAGATTCTAAAGCTGAAGAAGAAGTTAGGTACATGATCTACGATTGAGAAAATTCAAGATAAAAAATCTATGGTGAAGATCAAGCAGAAAAAGTAATGGTTTTATTTCCAAGAACAATGAAAGTCCCGAGGAAACAATAACATGGATCATCGAGTAACTAATACATTGAATCTATTCATGAAGATGATCTGATGATTGAGAACAAAAGAAGAAAACCCCAACCAATAAGATTAAGAGGCAAAACATTAATTATATAAAGGATTTTTTGAATGGAAAAGTGAGTGACACAAGCAGTTGAGTTGAAGAAAATTTGGTGTAGAGAAGCACCAAGTACAGAGAAGTTACAACATAGCAGATCAGTTGAATAAGTTTGATGCTACCAAGTGTAGTATGAGGTAAAGAAATCATTGAGTATACAAAGTTTGACTATCATATATATGCATTTTCATAGACATTTTTGCATTAAGTTTTAGTGTATTAAGAGGAGTGAAAATCCCATTATTGGGTAGACCCTAATAGGTCTAATTTTGTAAATCTTTTAACAAGGTACATCTTTTAGATTAGAGATTGTAAAATCCTTTAACAATATATACTAAATAAGACCTTTTGTACTCCTAACGGGGTATGCTATCATAAATACCTAACATTATAGCTCTAATTGAGCAACCTTTTTGCTATAGTAGTGAAGGATTATGGGTTTCATCCCCACCACGGTTTTTTCCTCTATTAAAGGATTTTTGTGTGACCAAAAATCTTGATGTTATGAGTTATTCTTACATGCTTTAGTTTATATGATTTACAATGTTTACATGCAATATATTTATTTTGGTAAATGATAAGTTTGTATCTTTAAAATTTTTAATAGTACTGACTCACACCTCCCCTCTTAATACTTAACTTTGCATAATTAATCCAACACGTTCTTTTGTATTCACAGGGATTTTATCCTCCAACTATAATATTCTAACATATTTTTAATAAGAAAGAGATGTTATATCCACATTTTCTTCTTCATCTTCCTTTGAAATATTATCAACTAAGTCACCAAGATATTCTTGCAAACCTTCATATACTTTACTAACAAAAAAACTTGTGACCTCTTAGTTAGCAACATGATCATTGACATCAACATCATCCACTTTAACACTATAAATATAACCTATGTCAATAATGTCAACATTCATGCACCACTTTACTAGTTCATCTTGATTGTTAGATTCAATCAACTCAAAATGAGAAGACATTTCATCCAAAACTATGTTTGATGGTGTCAAATAAATCATATGTGTGTTTACCTCTTGATTTTTTACATCCTATTTTGATATTTTTCTTTCTTTCCTTTTCCTGTTTTGAATGATCCTCATAATGGGCCATGTGATCTTTTCCTTGATTGGAAAGTGTGATTTTTGTCTCTCTAGAGAAAACATTTCCTCCAACTCTTTCAAAGTTTGATCCAAACTTCTTAACTCTTGCCTAAAAAATTCATGTTCTACAATGTCATCTTCCTTATTCTTCACACTTCTCTCTTTTCTCTTCTCTTTATTATTCCTTTGTGAACCCTCACTTGGAATGTAGCTCTTCAATATATTTATATCTTCAATAAAGTCCCTTTAACCTTTCTTTTATTGTGCCTTTTCCTCACCTAGATCTCTTCTTGTCTTAACCTAGTCTTTTCAAACTAGGTTCTCTTCTTAACTTGAACAAACAAAAACACACAACTATAAAACTCTCTCTAGCCCAAAATTTATGATCTTTGATACCTATTTTTTGCAGAGGTGGATGGATAAAACTCAGATTAAAAATTCTTCAAATACATGTTTCCCAACTCATGCTATATGGCACCCTTGTCACATGCTTGCAATCACCCAAATATGAGGAATCTTCAACACAGTAACTAATCTGTCTCCATTAGACCCTATAAAAGGTAAACATGATATTTGAAACCATATACAACTCTCTCTTTCACTTTGACATTTCAACAAGTAATATTTTTTCATAGACTACATTATACCTTTTCTACCCCTAAAATGAGGATTTACTAACGCTAACCTTTATACAAGCTACAAGCTTCACATTATAGACACATATTTGAATATATTTTATGTAGTTTGTTAAAATATTGAAAGATAGAATAAATTTTTTTGTAACAACCCTCAATAGATCTTTTGATATGAGACATTTTAAAATTAGAACAGTTACATTCTTGCATATACAATTACTCTCATTGTGATGAATGACTATAATTCTAAATTGAGCCTTGTAAAAATTTGAAATATGTGGTATTAAAAAGCCTTCCAAGTACTTAAACACCACATCCCATTAGATTATTTCATGAGTAAAACTCCACTTCATGATAAAAGCACATATTCTCTATTGGTTTATTGTCATGATAGTCTAAAAGAAACAACACAAATCCCTAGAGAATCATTGAATCATAGAAAGAACCTTTTTCTTGGGATATGAAACCTTGAAGGTTCTTTCTTGGGATCTGAAACCTTGGAATATTAAAACATACATTGAAAAGACTCATTTCACCAAATTTTTTAGCAATTTTGAATGGAAAAAATAAGAGATATGCAATTTTCTTGTGTACTGCTAACCCTTGGTGAGGGTTTAAAACTATTTTCAAATAAAATTACATAACCTTCTTCATACTTCATGAAAACTGATGAAACAAAATGGAAACAAAATTGGATTCATGGTATAATAAACTCCAATTGGTTTAAGGTATATATGTGGTTTTAACAACTCATACCAAATGAGAGAACAAGGCTATTGCAGAAGAGAACTTTGAAAACATCGACCTGCAGTGACTAAAATGGTAATATGTTTCATACTACGCAATGAAATATAATGAGATCATAGCCAAATGAAAGATAAATTCTGTTGGAAATATTTAGGATTAACCAAGTTACTGAGAGGGGAGGGGTGAATCAGTAACACTTAAAACTTTAAAACATTTCTACACTTTTATATTCTTTAGCCATTCATTCATCTAATCTACTGCAACCATGAAAATGTAATC
>MU227013.1:1769651-1793884 GCA_018584345.1 Thuja plicata
TAGTTACTTTGCCCTTCTTCTTTGGTGGCTCTGCTTCCTCTTCTGATTCCTCTTCTTCATCTTTTTCTTATTCATGTTTCTCTTCTTCTGTCTCTTCTTTTTCTTCTTCTTCTTTTTCTTTTCCTTTTCCCTCGGTAATCACAGGGGAGCCAAGTGTGGGTTTTATCTTGGCTGCTTTCCTTTTAAAACTGCTAATTGCCTGTGGTAGCTTGATTTCAAGCTCAATTCTGGCTTTGGTCTCATCATAAGTGCCAAAAGCAGGGATGTTAGGGATAGCTGGTTCATTTACCAGGGCTTCTATTATATCCCTTTTCTCATCAATGTTGATTTCATAGGGCAATGGTCTTACCCATGCCACTCGGGGTATGGCTTCCTGAATGTATACTTTATCACAATCAACCATGAAGCATATGTCATCCTTGTAGTCTTTTACCAACTTCGGAGGAACTCTAAACCTGTTGTTCATCTTGTCTTTGAATTCTTCAAAATAGTTATCCATTACTGACTCAAAATTCTTTCCCATTTCTGCTATGAACTCATTTATCTGATATAGGATTGGAGTGTCCTTTCTCCATACTACCGTGCCTTTAGAAGGGAAAATTTTTTTTACATAGAAGAATATGCAAATCAACAAGGAACCAAACTTGCATGGGTTATTTTTTGATGTTCTAATATTGTCCATGTTCTTGTTGAATTGTTTTAGTAAGACCTCTGCTAGGTCAAACTCCATGTTCTTCTTAACTACCTTGTAGGCAAGGTCAACTGTCTCACAAGCCAAATATAATGAGATCATAGCCAAATGAGAGAACAAGGCTATTGCAGAAGAGAACTTTGAAAACATCGACCTGCAGTGACTAAAATGGTAATATGTTTCATACTACGCAATGAAATATAATGAGATCATAGCCAAATGAAAGATAAATCCTTCCTATATATATATATATATATATATATATGTATGTATTTTAGTGCGGATGATGACTCCTTTGCTACTCCGAACAACCTTGACTTGAATGGGGCTCCATGGATGACTCAAGTTAGTAAGAAGCAGAAGAAACAACAAAAAGCTCTCAATACTCCAGGAACCAAGGGAGTTATTACTAGAAGCAAAGCCGATGGCAGATTAAAACTCAAAATGTGAAAGCGGATGTTGTCTCTAAAAAGTGGACTCTTGGATGAACTTCCAAGAAAGAAATCAGAGAAAGGGAAAGTAAGAAGGATATTATGGATGGTTATCAATTGACCATCTAGGCTTCTTGAACCCATATTAAGATATGAAGATCATATCTTCAAACATTAGGGGGCTTAACGCCACCCACAAGAAGGATTTATTGAGAAATTTGGCCAGAGATCATAAACCTGACATTATGATGGTTCAGGAAACCAAAATGGTAAAAGAAAAGATTGAAAAAATTAGCATTTCAAAAATGGAGGTGTGGTTGGATCCATTTCTATTGGGGCTTTGGGAGGGATTGCCATTTTTTGGAATCACAATAATATAAGAGGGGTGATTCTTCAAAATGATGTTAACTATTTGAGCATTAAGTTTACTCATCTCAAATCTGACTTTGAATTGGTAACAACTAACATCTATGCTCCTAATTCCAAATCTGGTAGAGCTAAGTACTAGAAGATGGTAGAGGACCAAAGGTTGTCCTTCTATGACCTTCCTTGGCTAGTTATAGGAGATTTCAACTATCCTCTAAAAGAAGATGAGAAATTTGGAGGGATTTATAGTTTGAGTCAATTGGAGGGAAGAATTGATTTGATGGACTTTGTTAATTGACAAGCTCTTGTGGATATTGATCTTCAAGGAATTAATTATACTTGGTCCAATAGGAGATTTGGAGGGGACCTTAGTCAGGTTCACCTAGATCGTGCCCTGATCTTAGCTAATTGGCTGAACAATTTATGTTGTTCGCTATCCTGTATTACGAAGGTTGGTTTTGATCATTCCCCTCTCTCATTTGTTTCTGAATTAAATAAGGAAAAGGGAAATATTCCTTTTAGATTCAAAAAAATGTGGTTAGACCATCCTAATTTACAACATCGTATATTGGCATGGTGGAAAGTGGACATTCATGGGATTTCGATGTTCCGTGTCTCCAAGAAACTCCAGCAAGTAAAACAAAATATTAAATTCAGGAGTAAGTTTGTGTTTGGAGACATTTTCAAAATTAAGTTGGATCTGAAAAAGGAACTTGACTCTATTCAAGATACTATTCAGTAGATAGGATTGTCTCAGGACCTAAAAGAGACTAAGTAAAATCTCTTGGCCAAGACTCATAATATCATTTCCAAAGAGGAAGTGTACTAGAGACAAAGATCTAGATCACTGTGGCTTAAGGCTGGAGAAAAGAACACCATGTTATTCCATTTATTAGCTTCAAAACATCTGGCCTCCAACAGAATATCAAAGCTCAGGGTTTCTTCTAGAGTGGTTTGCAAAGATAAGGAGATATCTTTTGCTATGGTGGATTTCTTTTCCTCCCTTCTTTCCAAAGACCAGGCGCTTTCACTAGATAATCAGGCTTTACTCCTGGATTCTATTACTTCTTTAGTGGATGATCTAACTAACAAGTCTTTGAATTCTATTCCCTTCTCTAATGAAGTCATGAAAGCTGCCTTCTCATTTGAGGGAGATAAATCTCCAGGTCCTGATGGTTTCCCTGGATTCTTCTTTCATAAATTTTGGCATATTATTGGGAAGGATATTTATCATGCTGTTAAAGAGTTTTTTAGTTCTGGAACTTTTCTTAAGGAGATTAATGTGAATTTTATGGCTTTGATTCCTAAATCCCTTGGGGCTGATTCTGTTGATTCTTTTAGACCTATTAGCCTTTGCAACTCTGTGTATAAAATTTTCTCTAAAGTTCTTACCTCAGACTACTGGCGATTCTCCCTAGTATCATCTCTCCCCAACAGAGTGGTTTTGTTCTAGGGAGGCAGATTTTGGACTCCATTATGAAAGTTCACAAAGTTATTCACTCCACTCATGTTTGATCTAACTAGGGATTCCTACTGAAGCTTGACCTCTTGAAGGCTTATGACCAGGTGGACTGGGATTTTCTAATCAAGATTCTAAAATCTTTTGGTTTTAGTGAGAAATTGTTGCAGCTTGTTTTCCAACTTATCAGTACTATGATGGTTATTGTTATTGTGAATGGTTCCTCTTCTAGATTCTTTAAGCCTACTCATGGGCTTCTTCAAGGTGATTCTCTCTTCCCTATTCTCTTTTCTATATTGGTGGAAGGTCTTGGAAATTTTTTTCAGAAGTTGGCCTCTAAAGGTTCCATTCTGGGGCTAATTCCTTCCTCTGCCTCTAGCTCTTGTTCTCATGAACAATTTATCAACGATACGGTTATTATGGGCTCTTCTACTATCCAGGAGGCCAAAAGGATCAAAATTTCTCTTATTACCTATTCTTCTACTACTCATCAAACTATTAACTGGTAGGAAACCTCTTTGTTCTTTATTAATACTCCTGTGGAAAGGCAAAAGAGGATTGCTCTTATCTTGGGGTATGATATTGGTTCTTTACCCGCATCCTATATTGGTCTTCCATTGGGTTTAAAACCCCCAGACTCTTTTTGGGTAGGTTTGGTGGATAGGTTTAATAGGAAACTGGCTGGTTGGAAAGGGGCTATTCTTAGCCAAGCCAGGAAACTCCAACTTCTGAAGGCATCCCTGCAAAGATTCCTAATTTATGCTATGAGTTTATTCAGAATCCACGGTAAAATTGCTAAAGTTATAGAATCTATCCAAAGAAATTTCCTATGGTCTGGAGTGGAAAATAAAAAGTGGCTAGCCTTGGTGGCATGGGATAAGGTATGTACCCTAAAAAAATGGGGAGGTCTGGCGATTAGGCCTCTTAAGGTTATTAACTAGGCTCTTCTGGCTAAGCAAATTTGGCGTATTTATGGGGAAAATAAAGAATGGAATGACATTATTAAAAATAAATATCTATTTTCTTTCCCTCACATGTTATATTTTATGATGTCTAAAGTAAAGGTGTAGGGCTCTTTCATATGGAACAGTATCAAGCATTCTAAGGAGACATCTTTTAAGGGAGCCAAGTGGCTCCTTGGAAATGGCAGGAGAATTTTGTTCTAGGATGATTGTTGGGTTAAAGATTTTCCTCTGATATCCACTCCTTCTTTTAAAACTATTATTGATCTCTATAAACATAGATTGGGTTTGTATGTCTCTGATTACTAGAATAATCAGAACTTGTTTGACCTTTCAGTTGTCAACTTTTTGCTCAAACCTCTTATGTTAGATCTAAATGTCTAGAAAGTGGAAAATTCAAAGGAGGATAAGCTGATTTGGGGAAAGCAGCCATCGGGCCTCTTCTCTATGGCCTCGGCTTCTGAGATCCTGATTGATGCTCCTGAACCTATCCCCTTTTGGAGTCTTGTTTTGTATAAAAGGCTCATTCCTAAAATTAACATCTTTTTCTGGTTGGTTTTGCAGAATAAAATCATGATTATTGACAACCTTAAAAAAAGAGGAATGGTCCTCCCAAATAGATGTTTCTTGTGTAAACAAGAGGAATATTTTTTTCCATCTGGTGATTGATTGTGACTTTTCCAGAGTCATGTGGTGTCTTACTTTGCAAATCTGGAACATACAATGGGTGTTCCCAAACAACCTAGAGAATTTTTTCAAACAATGGAGGAATGTTGTTGTTCCTATTGTGAGCTCTCTGTGGAATATTATAGCCCCCCATATCATCTAGAAACTTTGGCATGAAAGGAATGATAGAGTTTTACGTGATAAGGCTTCTCCTCCAAAGATCATAGTGGAAAAGATCAAAAGAAGCATCAGAGAGAATGATAATTTGGTTAATGGTGAAATGATGGATTTTTGTGCTGGTGTTTCAAACCATCCTTTGGCTCTACCTTCTTCTTTGAGGGAGAATTCCATTTGGCTTTCCCCTCCTATTGGCTGGGCTAAAGCCAATTTTGATGGGGCCGCAAAGGGAAACCCTAGCCCTACAGGTTGTGGTGGGGTTATCCATGATGACGAGGCCATTTGTATTTTTGTTGTGGCCTTCCCTATTGGGGTCTAGTCCAACCACATGGCTGAAGTGATGACTCTCCTTCAAACTCTAAAGTTAATCAATAATTCATGCCCTCTAATATTTGGATCGAAGGTGATTCAATGAATATCCTAAATTGTATTAAAGGGAAATTTGAGTCATCGTGGTCTATCAAGGCAATCATTGATGAGGCCTCTTTAATCATTAATTCCTTTTCCAATGTAATTATTTCACATACCTTCAGGGAAGCAAATGATACTCTGGATGAGCTGGCAAACATTGTTGTTAAGGCCAAGGGTATAAGGACATGGGATGGAGTAACTGATTTGATAGTCAAAGTTAAGGCTAAGTTGGCTTATGATCTGACTCATAGAAAATGAGAAGATTTGGGAAATCTAAAAAAGATTTCATTATTTTACAACATTCATTAATTAAAGGTTACAAGGTTACGGAAAGGTGTGGCTTTCCCAAGAAGGTTTTTTGTAAACATGCGTTCATTTGCGGTCTTCAAAATTTGAGCTTGAAGGTTTTTCTATGCTTCTATATCTGTGTTGCCATTATTATCCTTCTTCAAGGTGCCATGGGTGGTGGGTTAAATAGAAAGGAGCCCAAAAAATATAACAAATGGAAAACCCAAACTGACATTTGGGATAAACTTGAAAAAGGAGGCTTCACTAGCTATATGCAGCGCCTTCATGAATCCAAAGACACTGTCACTAATGCTTTTGTGGAAAGATGAAAGGATGGGACAGTGGCGATCAGAGGCATGGCTATTAAAATACTAAGGAGTTGATAGTGGAGGTTACGGGCCTAAACACTAAAGGCTTAAAATTTTATAGAGATAAAAAGGTTTCTTAGAAAGCTATCAAGCATTTTCTGAAGGATAGAGAGGAAGCAAACAACCTAGTGAAGGATTCTGGTGGGTGCTATGATGTTAGCTCTATCAAAGATATTTGGGCCAAAGTTCTCACATAGATTATGGAATATGTGTTTTTGGATGAAAGATACAAAAGGGCTCACTCTTATCACTTTGTGTTGTTGGGCCATTTCCGTCATAAGGTGAGAATTTCTCTCCCCTTCTATTTACTACAATCTCTCTGTTATAGAATTATAGAGCATAGACAGAAGGATAGTAAGACCATTATTCATGGGGGCTTGATTCTCTTGATTATGGATCATGTTAAAAAAGTAGTGGCCTCCAATCCCCTTATTATTACCCTAAAAGATTTGGGCTCTGCTAAGGTTGGTAAACAGATTAGGACTGGAGATGATATCGGGGTTTTGACTATTAAAAAGTTGAAGTTTGAGAAAAATTTGGGTATGGATACTAATTTTGATGGTATGAGTGTAGAAGGCTATGATTCCCACTCAGATGATGACAACAAAGAATCTTTTTCTATCTCATTGTGTGTCTTTGTTGATGAAGAGGTGAAAACTAAGGATACCCCCAATGTTAAGGTATCCTACATTGTTAAGGATAAAAATAATTTGCCTGAAGTTGATGATGAGGAAGTGGAAGGTATAAAAGTCCCCATTCTGGTTAATTATGTGAGTTTGGAGGAGCATGATGTCCCTATCTCTCTAAAACTTGAGGTGCTTATGGAGGTACATCATGAACCTAAAGAGGCTGAAACTCTAGAACAAATCAATATTGATAAGGAAGCTAACCCTTCCTCCTCTAAGAATATCCATTTTTCTAGGATGGTTGATATGCATGAATGGAATTTCTAGCTTCTTTAGGAGGACATGGAAGACAAGATTGATCCCCCATTCAGGATGCTTCAAACTACTAAAGCTATGTCTCTGTACTCATTTTGTCTGATGAAATGGGTTTTTAAAGAGATAAAAAACTCTTCATCTCAATTACAGAGCTCTATCTACCCCTGTAGATCTCATTAACTATGGTTTGACAGGTGTTTTTGGAAATCAAAATGCAGATGATAGGAAATTATAAACTCTGCATGACCGTATGCACACTTTGGAGAATACGATGAAAAAACACATGACGAACAATAATGTCTTCATGGATACGACTATGGAGTGTTTCAACTCGATTAAAAATAAAATGGATTCCCCTATTGTGGTTGATGAAAAAGAGGATATCGATGTTGACGGCTCGGGAAAGCGCACACGTTTTGCAAGGAAGAAGAAGATTCAAGATAAGATCTCAGAGTTGTTGGATTTCAATGTGGCCATTAAAAAGGTTATTGAAGAAAAGAAGGTAGCAAAGGACACTCTGGTATAGTTGGCTTGATTTTGGTATTCCCCTATTTTTTTGGGTGCTGCATCTTTTGGTTTCTGGCTGCTGAAGCGGTTCGTTGGTTTCTGATTTTTTGTCCTAGTTTTTTGTTCCTGTATGGGTTTGTAGACTGGTTCTCAGTCCAGTTTTAGTTTAGTTTGTTTTTAGCTACCTATCTTTTTTCTTTTATTGTAAGGGGTTTATAGTCCCCTTAAAACCTATTTTTACCAGCAATCAAAAACATTTGTCCATACACTACAATTGATGTCCATACCCTGTAGGAAATCATAAAAAAATGTAGGAACAATCAGGAAAATAGAGTTTGATTTCATTATCTTTCTTCAACCATACATCCAAACAACATCATTTAGCCATCCAAATGAATTTTACATCATTTACCCTTAGTTACAATTTACTTTAACTAATTTTTAAACCATATGACAATTGGTTTCGTTTCTTTTTCATTTTTTTAAATATTTTGCAACTTTGCTCAATAACACCTTTTCACATTCTTGTGACAGCTTAATTAATTTGTCTATAAAATTACAAAATTGATCTCAAACCATGAAAAATAGCCATGTTAGGCCTTAATACATCAAAACAACATTAAAACTCTACCAAACAAAAATATGGACCTCCTATGGAAAATTTATTACATCTTTCCAATATAAAAACATTTTTTTTGTCATATTAGAGTCATTGAACACTTGACCCTGTTGGCGTTAAAAAATATTACATTGTCTAACTATAGTACTTGTGTAACTATCCTACAAAAAATCTATCCTCAATGGACTTCAGTATCATTCCTAAATGGATTATAGTAGAAATACTCTTGTTGTACCAAATAAAAAAAAGCTTTTTTTCTTCTTCTATATTTTGATGTTCAATATGGTATCCGAGATGCAAAAAAATGTCTGGGCTTCTTGAGGATTTAATACAACAATGAGGTTGTATTTGTTTCTGTAATGACAGAGGATATAGATGATTATATAACCCTAAATATGTTGGGAGAAAGAGGTTGTAAAAATACACCTACATGTAGTGACAAAATGATATTTTCTAGGTGAAGTTCCTATGCATATTTTGTTTGTAACCTAAGTCTATTATAATATGATTATACAAATGAACTTTTCATAAAAATCACGCAACCTCAAAAATCAAATGAAAGATGGAAGGCATGGATCTAGGTTTTTTTTCTCGTCACATCAAATGGGTAAAGGTCTACTCTAAAATTGTCACATTTTAATACTACACAACCATAAATAAAATTTTGCGTGGTTGTGTCTATATATAGGATAGCTTTACAACTATTGGTGTGCAATGTGGACCACAAAAGGAACATAGAAGGGAGTATAAAGGAATACTATTTTCATTTGTCTTACATTTTTTTTGTTGAAAATTTATTTGTTTGAATATTTACACTAACCAATATACATTTAAATATGCTTGAAATTCAATTTTAAACTATGGGATACATTTTCTGGTTATAACATGATAGGTGATATTTTAAGAAGAAATTGATAAATAGAAACTAAAGGTGAGGAATTTTCTGGTTAAGTGTAGAAATTCCTTACTTTTGTGATCAATTGTGTCTATTTATATAGGCCTAGTTCAAATAGTTTTTTGGTTGATATTGGTGATAGATTATATTCCTTAGATAAATTGATCATAGATATGAAGATGGATGAGGTCGTTGGGATGATTCTAATTCATGTGTATGAAAATGCCACAATTTGTTCAATGTTTGAATGAGAAGAAGTTGGTAAATTTTATCTTCTAGTTTATGGATCTAACCCTTGTCTGATTCAATGATCATGTGTTATTGAGGAAACACTTTTCAAGCATCGTGGTGTAAAGAGAAATGAGGTAACAAAGGAAGGAATGTTTCCAATATGTGGAATAGAGTTTAAGGAATGTGTGCATATAAATTTCACAAGCCATCATATTGAGAATTTCATGATGTTATACATTTATCCTTATAGGTAATATATATGGGGATACAAGTTTAAAAAATGGTTGTTTAAAGGATTGAATTCATAAATATATGTCTAGGGGATTTGTGTTAATGCTACTAATCTTTGAAAAGAACCTATTCAGAAGTATCCTTTAAATATTTATAGTTGGGAACTTGGAGGTTATATTACTTCCTATATTGCTATTTTTGAAGTGGAAAATGAAAGAGGTTCACATCTGAAGGTTGGTGGCATCAGAGGATGGAGGATCTTCCATCATCTTAAGTCAATTTTTCTCTTTGATATGGTGTTTTGCGTGAGAAGAACTTTTGGCTTTTTTTTTTTTCTATTTTGATTTCCTTTCTAATGCTAACAAATTTAAAGAAAAAAAGTCTTGTGAAGAATGATTTAAGATAGGTTTTTGATCTGGTATCACACTCAATATGGATTTTTATCTAGTGTGATTTAGAGTATAAAATTGACAATTCTACCCTTTTGGTTCACTAAACAATGATAGATATTTGTCGCATCTCTTAGGGATCATTGTTGAATAATTCAAGACTCTGTGATTCATGAGTTTGTGACTAAGAGATTAAGAACACAACTCAAATATACACCTTTTAGAGGGTCATGAGATAAATTAATGGAACCTTAGTTGGTTTAGGATTTTCTACTTCAAAAGAAGATTTTGTCAAAATATATAATTGAATCATGTAATCAATGTGTTTTGCTGTGTAAGCCTTAAGGGGCGGTTCCTAAGGCAGGGTGAATTGGATGTTCTTAGGAAAAATTAATAAGGGGGGGTGGGGGATGTTGGAATAAATCAAATATTACAATGTAGAACTACAGTAACTATGTAACTATCCTACATAATAATTGTCCCCAATGGACTGCAGTATCTATCCTCAACAGACAATAGTATAAATACTCCTCATGATATTGAATAAAATAGTCAAATGTTTATCTTCTATATTTCTCTGATAGACTGCCAAAATGATCCCAAAACATCAAAAAACCACTTCCAATGGTCTATAAAACCTTAAACCTTGACATGACCGAATACGTAAGAAAACTCAAAGTAGCCTCATGGAGGCATGATAATCATTAGGTGCTTTTGCACCAAAAGAAAAGATGATTTGATTCTAAATAGGGTAGAATAGTATTTTGAAGGTCTTATTTTATCCTTGAAACCCCCTCCTTGGCCCCCCTCCACTCCAGTTGGATCTAGTAGCACACTAGGACCTCCATTTGACTTATCATCGACATTGTCTTGATTAACACCATCCCTCCTACTTAAAAAAAGAGAATATGATGCTACAAACAAATATTTCTCTTAAGATCCACCTAAAGATTTTTCTTCCTTACTAGGTCTTGTTCCTACTCCACTTCTTACCTCTCCAATTTCAAACTCATTCACATAATCCTTTCAAAATTAGAGATGTTGAAAAAAATATTAATTCAACATAAAATAGAGTTATTAACAAATTAATTTGTGAAAATATTTTTTATTAATTAAAAGCACAATTGTTAGTTGATGATTCCTTAGTTAATGTTTTCATGTGGTTTTTATTTAATATGATTTTTTATGATTAATTATAAAAAAAATTCTTTGAGAGAGCCCATCCGCTCCAATAAATATCCACCTTACTTGATCTATTCATCAACAATGAATACATCTGAGAATCTAGTCTCAGTTTATATCACATACTAATGTGACCCAATTTTAAAAAAAAGGGTTGTAGATTTCTTGATTCAAGGAATTCTACTTCGATCAATAATTTGGGCATGGACAAAATAACTTTCATATTAAATTCAATACTTCTTTAGCATATCAGTTAGAATGTTAAATAAATAATTTATCATGATAAAAACCAATCTGCGTGACACTTCTTATGTATGGATTCTAATGAGGAATCATGACATTAAACGATAATAAAATAGACACTACACCCATGGTCCCAAAATAATAGGTAATTCCACATCATAATGGAATCGTAACACCATTGATAGTGCAATTATTTTAGATGACATATCCTTTCATTTAATTTTTATTAATAAATTGTACATGAGAGAGACTTTAAGAAAAATTAGTAGTATGCCAAATAGTTAGATGTTTTAAATATCATGAGATGTATTGCATGATTAAGGTAGTCTAAAACTAATATTAGGTGAGAGAAAATATACAATTGCATTGTCAAAGAATGAAGATTTTCTAACAAAAATGAAGAATATTGTTACTATCTATAATTTCATCAAAGAATTAGTAAAAATGTAGGAAAACCTACTTAGATTTAAGTATATTAAAATATTAATTGCTAGATGTATTCAAAAATTCATTGATAAAGGAAAATTGTGAATACGTAAGATACAAATTTGAACATCATAAATATTGAAAAAAACTAGAACTTAAAACACAATTTTGAAATAAATTAACTTCTCCCACCATTTATTATTAAATAAAGGACCGAAAATTTAGTAAATATTTATTTAGCTAACTATTTTCATATATTATGTTCTTAATATGATTTGTTTTGATAAATTAAGTTCCAAGGACATGCATTTTAATTGGCAACTAATATTTATTATCACACAACCATCTAAACTTCTATATAATTGAAGCATGTGTAACATTTTTAATCAAAAAGTACCAATTGAAAGGTTTTTCTTGAATATTGTAGAATTCAAATTATAGTGTTTATTCTCCTCATATAGGCATTCATTTTATAGCACTCTATCCTGAGAGTGAATATAATGGTGTTCCTTTCAACTCTACAACTATTGCATACCCATTAAACTCCATATTATAATATTGTCTTGTAGCATATTCCCTTAACAACAATTTATCTTGATAAAAAGTTTGAAAGCTAAAGCTCATTTCTTTGATTCCATATTGTTTAAAGAAAGAACTCCACACATCAATTGTAAAATTTCTAACTATCCTCTCCTTCCCTTCATAGAATACCATATTCCTTATCTTATTTTCATCAATTAATTCTTCATGCTTTACCCTCTTAACATCATTTTTCTGTCGAAAGGTAACATCCAACAGATTAAAAAGTGTGGTGTAACTGTAAAGTACCTTGCTCAATTATTTCACTGAAAGATGAATAATTATGCCTTGCTTCTATTTTGACAGTCACCATTACCTGAGGCCTTAGTTTCTTCATTATATATAGAACATCGACCACATGGACTGGGTCATATAACAAACTTCTCAGGATAATAGGAATGTAAATTGTCAATTGCTCAAAAATTTCATGGTGAATAAACCTTCCTTAATATCATCAAGGTGGAGGATCTCCACCATCTTGTACATGAAGGGAATAGCCAACTATTTATTGATCTCATGAATTATTTTCCCTCTTTTCCTAAGCTCTTCACTATTCATCCCAACTATTGTTAATATTCAGAATCTAAAGTCTACCAGTAGAAGGGATTCCAACTCTGTGTACAAGAAATTCTATTAATACTTTTAATTGTGATATACTTCTCATCCCCATATAAATTATATGAATTATCCTTCTATTTCCCTTGGTGTCTATGATATTTAGATTTTCCATCACACCAATATCATATAGTGATGATGAAGAGCGATCTTATTGTGTATATAGTTGTGATGCCAACACCCTCCCTACATGATAGAGTCGGATATAAAAACATATCATGTGGGATTCGCACCCACTATGTACCATGCCAATAAGTCAATGAAGGGTCTAGGGCTTGAGGGACTCAAACCCATGACCTACACTCTTATACTATGTAGCTTTTTCCATCACACCAAAAGAACATACTAATGGTGGAGAGGGATCTAATAGTGGATATAGTCAATATGCCAACATTATTACCTGAACAAAAGTAAACTGCAACAATTTTATATGTGCAAAAATTCTAATGTAGTAAGCAACAAGATGAGAAAAAATCATTATTGTAAAAATCACCATCATTATTATAGGCAAAATATGAAAATAGTTTAGCTACGTTATTTAACATTCCCAGAGCATTGCTTTGGATTCTATTCTAGAGGGTGTCAAAGACATAGTAGACAAGCCTCTGTGTGGGATTCCCAAGCCGAGAAGAAAATTGCTTTCATTTACTCACCTCGCCTTTCAGATTTAAGATCATGTGGACCTTGCACCCTGATTTTAGAAGATTGGTGGGAAACTAATGGAATACTCATTGTACAGGATCACCTATGTTTCGAGTCAAAAAAAAAAACTTAAAATTATGAAAGATAGAGTGAAGGAGTGGAATAGAACCTCTTTTCAAAATATCATTAATGGGAAAGAAAAGGTTACTACTTACCTTAAGGATATATAGATCATAATGAAGAAAGGATAACATGATGAGAATATATGCATAGAGGAGAGATTTCTAAGAGAAATATGGATAAAACTAAATACAGAGGAGGAATTGTTTTGGAAGACAAAGTCAAGATTTTAGTGGCTAACTAAGGGGAACAAAAATAATAAATTCTTCCATATGTCTACCCCTAAACACAACAGTATAAACAAATTTAGGAAGATTCAATTTCCTAATGGAAACTTTTTCGAAGTAGGAAGAAGAAATTCCTAATACAGTTGTTAGATCCTTCAGTGATGCTCATGGGAATGATAATGTTGTTTTTTCTGATACCAATGGTTTACTCAATATTATCCCTAACCTAATCATAGAAGAAGATAATAAAAACCTAACTAAATAGTTCACTCTCCAAGAGGTGGAAGAAGTTCTTTTTATCCTTTGTAGCTTTTAAGGCTCTTGGGCCTAATGGCTTCCCTCAGGAATTTTTTCAACTCTATTATGATATTGTTGGCATTGATATCAATAATTCTACCCATGAATTCTTTAGAATTGGAAAATTGCTAAAATAATTAAACTCTACGATCATTTATCTAATTCCTAAGGTGCCTAAAAATAAAATGATGTCTGATTATAGGCCTACCAGCCTATGTCATACCCTTAACATAATCTTTTCAAAATCCATGGTCAATAGGCTTAAGCATATCTTGGATAAGTTCATCTCCCAAACTGAGAAGGGGTTTATCAAAGGTAGAAACATTCTTGATGTGGTCATCACCACTCATGAGATTATTCTCTCTATGGAAATTGGTAAAAAAGTAGGCATGAATCTTAAAATATACATCTCTAAGGCTTATGACAGGGTGAACTAGGAGTTCTTATTTGATGTTCTCAAGAAGTATGGGTTTAGTGGTAAATTTTTAAAGATAATTATGGAGTGTTTGACTACCACCATATATTCAGTTCTTATAAATCGGTGCTCTAAAGGATTCTTATCTATGATAAAATTCCTAACTAAGGGTGATTTCCTACCCCCCACTTCTTTATTATTGTTGTTGATGTGTTGGCAGAAATATCCAAAATGACAAGTGCTTAAAAATACTAAAAGGAATTAAAGTTTCTTACCATCTCTAAACATTTTATCATCAACAATTTGTTGATGATAATATCATTTTTGGGGAATTCTACTAGTCTGTATCTAAGAAATGAAAGGAAATTATAGAGAGCTATGCCAAGATGTTACAGAGCTCTATTTCTTTAATGTTAGTGAATCCCTCCAATCCAAGTTAAAGAATTTCATAGGCTCTAATGTTGCTTCCTTACTAGAATCTTACCTGTGTTTACCTCTTAATACTAAATTCCTCTCCTCTACTTATTATAATAGCCTCATTGAAATATTCCAAAAGAATCTTGCATCCTAGAAAGGTAAAATGTTAAGTTAGGTAGGGAAAGTCTAAATTCTTAAATCTTACCTCCAAAGTATGTTGATTTATTTCATTTCCCTCTTCAAAATCCCTAGATCGATTGGATATAACATTAATATGTTGCAAAATAGATTCTTATGAATTGGGACTAAAGAAAAAACAAGAATATCTCTGGTCGAATGAGACAATATGTGCACCTCAAAGAGAGCTAGTGGCCATGGTATTAGCTAAATACAATATTTTAACAAAGCCCTTATTTCCAAAATGGGGTAGTTTCTTATGGAGAATAATAAAAATTTAGTTAACCTTGTCAAGGCCAAATACGTCCAAAATAGGCATGCAAACTCTTTCCTTTATGACGCTATTTCCACCTAGGGTTACCCTCTCTAGAATAACATTCTCAAAGCTAAACAAGTGTGAAGGAAAGGAAGAAAGAAATTATTAGGAATGGTAATAGTACCATATTTTGGGAGGACATCTGGCATATTAATAAATCTCTTAGCGACCAGAACAACTGCAACCATATTAAAAGGTGGATTGTGAGAAAATGTGGAAATTTATTTAGCAATTACATTGAGTTCCATAATGGCAACACACTATGGAAAAGACATTAAAAATTACCTGTGTGAATATAATCAAATTCCTCTATAGATCATAAAAAGTTTGAGAGAAGACTTAGATTCTATACAACCCCTCCTTCCCAACTATTCTCTCTTCTCCAAAATAATTAGAGATAAATGGACTTGGAAACATAATCCATTTGGCTACTTCTCTATCAAATCAACTAAAAAATTGTTGGAAGGTGATGATGATATAAACCAAAATTGCAATCAGATTTGGATCCCTAACCTTATCCCTATGGTTAATTATATTTGGTGGATCAATTCTCATGGTAAATATTTGAAAATTGATAACATGAATAGATGAGGCTTCTCCTTGGTGAACATGTGTGTGCTCTATTACTCTAAATGTGAAAGTATTGATCATTTTTTTTACTTTGCCCCTATGTTACGGATGTTTGGGATTGTGTTTTTTTATTGACTAATTTGGGTTAGGTGATGTAATATTATATCATATTATTCATTTACCAATAGATTTTCTTCCCTTTAAGTCACTATATTATTAAAAACCTCTTGGCTCATATTCCTCCCTTTCTCATTTGAAATATTTGGAAGAAAAAAAATAATGAAATTTTTAGGGAACAAGCTAGAAACAACAATGCCTTGTTCTAAATAATAAAGTAGACAATAAATAAAAAAATATTAATATTGTCACCTTTAGGAATTTAAAAGACATCCCTACTCTCTATGATATAAGGGTAAAATAGAAATATGCAATTCAGTAGGAACTCCTTAATATTAATTGGGCTAGTATTATTAGTATGATACTTACTAGATAGATACCTATGCAAGAGGGTTAGATAAAAAAATAATATGAATGGGTGTGCTATAAGAAACCCTAGGTATTCTATTCCTGGTGAAGTTATTAGAAATGGGAAGTGAATTCTCATTGAAGGTTTCAATAAAAACCTCATAATTGGATTTAATAACAAGGAAAAAGAAATTATTTCTTGGTAGGGCATAAAATGCATGAAAGAGTTGAAGAGTGACTATATAATCCTTTAAGGATACTCTAATAATATTATGGACTACCTAAAATGGAATTTTTGTTGTGTTGGAAGTCTAGTATGGGAAAGCATTATACTAAGAGGGTGGTGAATCAGATCTATAAAACATTTACACTTCTAAAACAAATTGATTCAACCATGTAAATATAAACATTAACTAAAATGCATTAATAGGTCTAACATCTAATCATATTCATAATCAACACACAACACAAATATTTGGTAACCCAAAAACCCTTGAAAGGTAAAACTTGGGTGGGGATGAGACCGTCATATCTTCACTACTGCAGTAATAAAGTTTTCTTGTTAGGGATAAAAAGGTTTGATAACTTCTGATGGTCTACCCTATGAGGGTTCTTCCATGTTAATGTCTTAAAGACTTATACAATATACATTTTTAAAGTATTTAAACTTACAACTAAGTAAGCACTCTATTAAGAGATTTACAAAGGCCTGTTAGGAGAACTCCTTTAAGAGATCTACCCTGATTCACTTTCTAGAATTTATCAGTACATGATCCTTTGGTGTACAGATCAAATTCTAATAACAGATCTCCTGTTTCCAACTATTAATTGATCTCTCAATATGATATATCTCTTTACTATCCTTCACTGCTTTGCTCAGTCACTTTGTCTAGCCTATGCTTCATACATGCAAAACATGCATACACACCCGGTCTCTTCTCTCCACATCTACATCTACACACATGCATAGATTAGGGTTTGGATAATTCTATATATAGATCACTAATGAAACATCCATATCAAGATCAACGATCTAGGTTCATTATTTTACCGCTTAAGCATCCCTAATTTTCATTCGATGCATTGCTTGCATAGGGATTCATGATCTTAGAAATAATATGTAATTAATGCATTAAATATATTCAAAAATATTTAAATGATTCATATAAGTTGGCCAAAATGGTTTACCTAGGTGGTTTTTCCATTCCAAATACATATATCAAAACTTTTTTACTCGACATATGTAAAATTGGATGCTTGATCAAAGCTATCACTCGACATTGACTATCTATGCAACTCAAAAATCATTCTGCTCGACAACTACTGAGTACTCGGTGACCACTGACTTTATTGAGAGTGACTACTTCTCAGTAAATACATAATATTTCACAAGTCATTACATTTCTTGGCCTTACTGGGATGGATCTGTCGCAGTGATGACCGAACAACCTACCTTGATTACGACTAAGTGTATAATACTAATAGAAAACAAAACTTGGAGATCAACAATCTCCCCCTTTGACATTAGTGGAAAACCACTTTGTTATAAGTCTTTAGTCCTTAACAAAAATAGTACTCAAGTATACCAAAAAATCCTAATATTATGACTCAGTCTTCATAAAGATTTCACTACACATATAGCATAATCTTAAGTACATAGCTCCAAAAATAATGACACAGTAGGTTATACCTTTTCTACTCAAATCAGTCTATTATTTTCTCTTTTCGTTATCTTTCTCCTTTATCTGATTCTTTTTTATTTTCCCATTGATTACATCTTATTACATTTCCCCGTTGTTTTTGTCACTCTTGTCTACTTGGGTTGCAGTGGTCAGACCATACTTGTCCAAAAATGGTGTATGAATATATAGGATAATGGCCAATGCATTATCCTAGCTAGTTATGATATATTCTAAAACATGTAACTTGATTTCTAGATCAGCAGCTAGATAATTCAAAATCTCTACAATATTCAGATTTGTCTCCCTCTGTGCTAATTCTTTTGCATCTAACAACTCTTTGTGCATGGCCTCCAAATTAGGTATCAACATGGTTTGAATTGAAATAAATTTATCCCTTATTCTATTATCATTAGCCATGAGCTTGGCTAATCTTCCTTGGGCATGATTCAACCGGTTAAAGTGAATGGAGATGGAACTTGCATCCATGCTCAGTGAATGTCCCATTGACTTCATGTCTGACTGTAGCTTCTTAATAAGTTGTTTATTCTCCCATGTAAAGAATTCAACATGACATAATTTTTTATACAAAGAAGGAATATTTTCTAAAAATTCCTCTAGGTTACTTACCAGATCAAAAAGTGCAACCTATTTTGTATTAATTTCTTTGGAATATTTCTCAAGAACTTTGGCCTCAAACTTTCTCTTATACCATTGCATGAGCTTCTCATTTGCATTGATATCATCATTGTTAACCTTTGAACAACATAAGACAATTGATCTATAACAGGTGCTTTCTCATTTACATCTTGAAGCTCAAATGCATCAACAAATATATCTTTGATATCATGCAATACCTACTTCTATTGATGTTCTCTTTTTCATTTTCTCCATCTTTCTCTTCCTTTATTAAACTTTGCAAAATCTGCACTTGGTGATAATATAAGTTATCAATGTCCCATTTTGGAATCATTATAAATTCATCAAGTGTTACCTTAGTGCTCATAGAATTTTCCTTTTTCTTATGTGACTTCTTCTTCTTAGTGTTTGGTGTATTTCTACTCAATTTCTTCTTAGCCTAAAATGTATTGGTGTTACCACCAATTGTGACTAACTCCTTCTGAGTGAAAATTGCCTATTGTTTAGGAGTACTAGAAATCTTAGTTATAGTGAGTGGTAGCTTTATCAATGCTTGAATAGCCTCTTTCTCTATAGGCTCCTATTTCTCCTTAGTCTTTATAGTCTTAGTCTTATATGTTTCTTGTTTATGAGATCCCAAGATATATAATGCATAATTATATGCTTGATCTTCTTTTCTCTTATCTCCTTCATCAATAACTTCAAATTTTGCCTCACTAGGGGAATATAGAATGTGAATTGTATCTTCACCCTTCTCCTCTGCATTCAAATCTTGTGTATCACCAGTAATTGTGATTGAGTCATGAATTGCTAAATCATTTATTTGTGTATCCTCAACCTTCTCCTTTATTTCATCCTCAACTTTATCTGTCTCATCAATAAATTCTTTGTTAAAAATCTCTACATGTTCTGATGTGCCTTCAGCTTTTATTTCACTTTTATCAAGTAATAGTCCAAAAATAATATTCCATATTATTTGACTCTATTGTACAACTCCTTCAACATCCTTCTTCAGTATTGAATAAACTCTCAACTTAGGAATGAATATATTCCTATATTGATCTATAAATTTTTATCAATGTTTCTTTGTCAATTTAGGAATTATTTGGGCTAATGCCCCTTCTCTAATATGCCTTTTAGTCTTAAGAGAAAATTGTCATCTCTCATCTATATTCTTGAACAATTCCTTAGGGAATAGATTCCTAATCTGTAAAGGTGTCATCTTGTATGATGCTAACATATCAATCATGTCCCCTTCAATATTAGCTTTTTCCTCTATACATAATTGTTGGAACTTAATGAACTTGAATCCTAAAAATCCTGTTGAACTCCTTATATTTTGACAAATCTCATCAACATATGTACGATGTTTATGTGTAGCAAATTTTAATTTTTTGATGTCCTCTTTTTCTGTCATCTCTTCTTCTTCATCATCTTTAACCAATATATTTTTCCTTCTTGACTTCCTCTTAGGTTTTCTCAGCTCAACTTCAGTTTGTACTTGTTTCCTTTTCCTTGAGCTCTCTCCTTCTACTTTCATTAGTAAGATTTTCTTTGGTGGCATAGATGTTATTGTAGCTATTGATGCCCTAGTTCTCGGTCTAGATGTGGTAGGAGGAGTTGGTTACTGCTTTGAACTCCTCTTCTTAGTTGACTCTGCAACCTTCAATTTCTTACCCTTCTTACCCATTTTCACATCTTCATATTCACTCTCTTTTAAATCACTAGATTGGTCCTCACCTTGACCTTGTGTGATCTGTATTGATGCATCATATCCTTCTTCCTTTCCTCCCAACATCTTCTCAAGGTTATTCACTATTTTATTTCTCTTCCTCTCCATGGTTGCAACATTCAATCTCATGGTTATATTAGATTTTTTTTCCTCATACTTCCCAAATATGATAGCCTTTTATCAACTTCCTCTGTAAGTAATGTTGTGATTATTGTAGATGTCTCATCTATATTTACTTTATAAGGTAATGGCCTTAATCATGCTACCCTCGACACTTCAGCTTGTACATAAGCATAATTAGTATTATAAGTCAGCTTGTAGATAAGTGTACTAGAAAGATAACATCATCATAATGCTTCTCTACTAGTGATACATGGATTGTGCTCCTTATTCTCATCTTTTTCTTAAATTCAATAAAATAATTACCCATAACATTATAAAAATCCTCTCCTATTTTTTTTGTATGAACTCATTAATCTATTGTGTCACTTGTTGATCCTGACTCCATAATACATCTCCTATAGTAAGAAAAATAATCTAAACATATAAAAATATGCAAGCTAACATGGATTTGAACTTACATGTAGAATTCTTTGCCTTCTTGATGGATGATAGGCTCTCGACAAGTTGATTCATATGTAACTCAACAAGATAAGATGTATGATCCTTTTTAAAGATCTTCCATGCCTAAGAAACTGCAACACAAGGAACACTATCCAATCTGCTTGACTGATAAAACTTGTGAGCAATAAATCTTACTGCAAATTCAATTTTAGGATCTGTGCTCATTGAAATTGTAATACCTCTTCTTTACTTTGACAAAAAAATGTTCTTTTCCCTTGCACAATAGGGTAACTAGTGACTTGGTGGATGATATCCTTATTTGTTGGTCCATAGAGAGGGGGTGAATCAGTGGACTTTAACCTAATTTTAACTCTCAACCTCTAAATCTAGTTCAATTCGGTAAACTATATTTACTACACTCTACACAACATGCAACCTTGAACAATTTAAGCAACTACATTTAACAGATATCATCCATATAAGATAATGACACATTAACACAAGATTTAATGAGGAAACCCAATTTGGGAAAAACCTCCATGGGAATTTTCACCCACAAATGATAATACTCTTCTGAAGTATGCTCAGTTAGGAGCCAATCCTATTAAAGATTACAAAGCACATTGTCAAATGTGACCCGATCAAGGGATTTCCCTCAGATCTGTTAGGATCTTCACTCTGTTAAAAGTGGCCCGATGAAAGGACTTAAAACACTCTGTTAGAATGTCACCTATCTCTAGGGTTTACAATAGGATAATTATATCCACTCGGTTAAGAGATTTCTTAGATACAAATTTGAGACATACAGTAAAAGCTTGATCTGTTAAAGTAGCAACTATGTTCTACCTTTTTCTTGATCAGATCCTTTTCTACTCACTTGGTCTATTGGATTCAGTACCTCATCACTTCTTCGATAACTCTTCCATCAATCATTCATAGTCTCTATTCAGAGTTCAAAGTTTAGTCTTCTTCCTTTCTCTGTATCACTTGGTGACTTCTCTTCTATCAACCTTTTTCTTTCCTTCTCCTTAAACAAGCAGCAGTAGCTTCACATTCGTGTAGCTTCATTTATATAGACAATATTTTTCCTCTTAATCTCCTTGGTTAGGTTTCCCACAATTCAATCTCAGCCACTCAGTCATCCTTATGATTTATTTTCACTCAGTAAACTGCCTGACTTTTACCTTGGGACTTGTTCCCTTCTTGGGACTCACAACATTTTTTTAGCCACTTAATCTCTACCTTCGACCTTCATCTTGATTTTTTGGTTCATGGATCTTGTAACAAACTTCTTCCTTCCCTATGGAATCTTCTAGCTCATCATGATCTATCTTAGATTCAATCTTATCATTAACTTCCAACAATTGTTCCTTGCTTGGTTACTGACTTTATGACTCGATAACATGAACTTCACTGCTTGATAACTAACAATGATCGGTGAATAACTTTTCTCGGTGCCTTTGCATGAACTCGGTACTCGGTAACTATGACCGAATAGCATTTCCACTCGGTGCTTGATTCTGCTTTCTTTACCGACTTGACTAAACTGTGTTACCAACTATGTTATCATGAAAACAATGTAGAGAACAATTATACCAATCATCACTGAAACATTGTCTGATCTGTATTTGTTTCCCAGTTAAGTTCTTCAACACTTTCATCTTTTCACTTGCTCTCTTTCCTTGTCTTCCTCAACTTGTAGTTTACTCCAAATGATATGGCAGCTCAATATGAATAAGAAATAAATTGCTTGACATCAATGACAAAATAACAACTGATCTAAGAGTATTCTACAACTTTGTATACCTCTAATCTCGGTCTTCATCATCATCTCCTCATGTGAATATTAGTTGGTTAATAATCTCCCTCTTTGACATTGATGGCAACTTTGGCAATTGATGATGGCAACCTTGGAACCTCGGTCTTTTCTTTGTATCCTGCTTTGCTCCCTCTGAGATGATCCTTCTTGTGAGTTATTCAAACTCTCTCTTTCATAATAATTCTTTCTCTGTGCCCCTCATCACTCTTGTTTCTAATAGTCATCAATTCACATAATAGCTCCCTCTTTGACAACAATGTCAAAGTGTCATACTTCTTGAGAATAGTCAAGTAGTGAGTCATACCTAGAATGTACTGATAGCTCTTGTCATACATCATTGTTTCTTTTTCACAACTTTAGGCGTCACCTTAAGTGTGAAAGCTTGCAGCAACTTAGAAAAATAGATATTCTAATAAGTCCTAGAATTGATGCAACATGCAACATGCATTTAGTGAATGTTGGGTAGGGGTAGGAGCCCTAATTTACCTCTAAGATACTCAAAAGCATCCTTTCTTAGTGGCTTAGTGAATATATCTACTATCTACTCCTTTGAACTTACATATTCCAACATCACATTCTTCTCTTCTACTTGTTCTCTCAAATAGTGATATTTGATAGAAATGTGCTTGGTCTTAGAATGAATAACCAGAATCTTTGATATATTGATAACACTTGTGTTATCACAATAAATAGTAACTGGACCACTAACCTCTTCATTCATACATTCAAGTAGTTGTTTGATCCATACAATGTTTGCACAATTCATAGATGTAGCAACATATTCAGCCTCGGTAGTTGATTGTGAGATGCAACTTTGTTTCTTTCTCAGCCATGTTACTAATCTGTCTCCCAAAAGTAAATCTCCTCCACTTGTACTTTTTCTATCATCAATGTTCCCAGCCCAATCAGAATCAATGTAGACTTTCAAGGAAAAATCTTCTTTCTTTTTGTATAGTAACCCAAAATCTTCAGTGCCTTTCAGATATCTCATTACTCTTTTTACTGCAGACATGTGTGTCTCCTTTGGATTGGAAGAAAATCTTGCAAGAATCCCTATAGCATGTGAAATATCAGGTCTGCTATGTACAACATACTATAACTTACCAATCATTGATTTGTAAACTATATCATCTACTACCTGTGATTCATCTTACTTTGATAATTTACACCCAGTAGCCATAGGTGTTCTGACAGGTTTTGAATCCTCCATACTGAATGTCTTTAGGACTTCCTTGATGTACTTTGATTGTGTGATGTAAATCCCATCTTTGGTTTGTTGTATCTGTAATCCAAGAAAAAACTTTATCTATCCTATCATGGACATTTCAAATTCCTTTTTCATCTCTTCAACAAATGATTGACTCAATGTGTCACTTCCTCCAAAAATAATATCATCAACAAATATTTCAGCAATCAAAATTTCTTTATCATCATCACATTTCAAATACAGATTACTATTGTCACTTGTTCTCTGAAA